>QVRM01002749.1:0-243962 GCA_003439945.1 Dermanyssus gallinae
ATTTATATATATATATATATATATATATATATATAAATATATACAGGTAGTTCAATAAGTTCTTAGAATGAAAACCGAGAATTTCCAAATTCATGTTTTTACATTTTTCTTATTCGATATACTCCCCGAGAAGCTCAATACACCTTTTCCACCGAGATTTCAGAGCTTTCATACCTCTTGAGTAGAATTCCGCGTCGTTAGACTGAAAATAGGCATTGACAGCAGCCTTAAACTCTTCATTGCTGGAAAAACGCTTTCCACCGAGACTATTCTTCAAATGTCCGAAGAGGAAATAATCAGAGGGGGCCAGGTCTGAAGAATAGGAGGGTTGTTCAATAAGTTCGAACCTCAGTTGGGCCAGTTTTGCCGATGCTTGCCGGGACTTGTGTGCAGGAGCATTGCCCTGGTGAAACAGTACAACCTTCTTCTGCAAAGCGGGCCGTTTCACGATGAGTTCTTGCTAACGGCAGTCCAACAGTCTTGCATAATATTCTCCTCTTGTCGTTTTACAGCTCTCAAGGTAGTCGACCAGCATTATTCTACGTTGGTCTTAAAAAACTGTAGCCATCACCTTTCCGGTCAATGCCGTTGTCCGCACCCTCTTCGGAGGTCCTTCATCAGGTGCACACCATTGGCAAGATGCTTCTTGGGTCTCGGGAGTGTAGTGATGAACCCGGCTTTCATCGACGGTCAAGAATCTGCACCAAAAATCCGACAGATTGTTCGACATCTTGGCCAAATTTCGCTGTAAAGCCAAAACAGGCGCGACTTTTTGGCCTTGGTTGAGCAAATGCGGCAGCCATTTTGCTCTAAGCTCTTTCATCTTCAAGTTTTCGTGTAGGATAAAATGCACACTGCCTAAACTAATCCCTAATGCCTCCGCTATTTCCTTAATGTTCATTCGCTTATCTTGTGCCAAGAATTTTCCGCACTTTCTCTACGTTTTCCTCATCAGTTGCCGTTTTTTGGCCTCCTGAACGTAGTTCATCCTCGGTGCTCCTGCGACCTCTTTTTAACACATTAATCCAGTTGGAAACTGTGGCAAAACATGGCGCAGAGTCAATGTACGTCTCGTCTAACTCAATTTTTACTTGGGTCGCATTCCAACCTTTGAAATAAAAATGCTTGATAACCACTCGAAACTCTTTTTGCTCCATTTTTAAAAATCACGCCGATACGTTGCACGGGAAAAGCTATCAAACGAAATCGCAACGGCCAATCACCATAATATATTGAGTGCTAGCAGTCGAAAAGTTGCAGTTCCTATTAGCGGTGAAAGCGTTCCAAAATTCGAATTCTAAAAAGCTCATTTTAAGAACTTATTGAACTACCTGTATATATATATATATATATATATATATTTTTTTTCAATTTTAATTTTAAACGTGGTTTATTCACGGAACTGCATTTCACGCTTAAGTTCTCGGTAAATAAAAATGGTTGAAAAAATATGAATCAAACAACAAAGCAGATAATTACTCTCGACAAAATCCAAGGAGTGCTTTGTATAAGCACTTTACACACAATGGTATTACAGTGGTTTATGATTTACACAAGAACTTCAAAGCAGCAATTGGTGCGTTTGTTAGAACGCCGAACACCACATGAGGCAACAAACTTGCAAATATAACACACAAACGAAGTAGTCCACTAGTACAGCATCAACACAACTTACAACAACTATGTCTAAAAGCATGTGGATAAATACAATCAAAAACTAAGTGTGTCCTCGTATACGAAGCACAACATTTGTAATACCAACTATACCTAGATCACACGCCTGGTTCCGACTGTGAAATGAACAGCCACTGCTTTAACTCGCGAGAGAAGAGGTGTTTCGTGGTGAGGCATCTTATGCGTTTAGGAATGCGGGTCTAGGTTTCAGGAAGGCGGTACGCAAGTGCGTGTTGACTAGACTTCAAGGATACAGAGGGCACTGCAAAAGTTGTTGCGCGCCTACCTGATGTTCGACTCATGGTAGGAACTAGTGCAAATGCAATCTCCATAGGCACAATACTACGCGAAATTTTGTACGCCAACATTGAAACCCGCAGGGAGTAAATGCTTTCTACCGTGAGTAAGTTAAAACGAATAAGCAAGTCACGGACCAAATCCCTTCGCCTTCTAGCAAAAATGGCTCTAATTGCATCATTCTGTATCACTTGTGCTCTTCGGAGGATTCCGTCGTAGCCACCTCCCCAGAGAAGGATTCCATAGCATAGAACTGGTAAAAACACGGCCTTGTACACCGAAAGTAAGCCCTCTGTGGGTACCCCAATCAATTTCATTTTAAACAGCGTAGATATTACAGCATAGCACTTTGGTGCAATGTAATCCAGATGGGGATGCCACCTCATGTTTTCCTGGAAAACGAGCCCCAGACACCTAGCGGTCTGCGAGAGCTTAATGTTCCGTGTCTTAAATATCTGGTTGTCAGATTATTCTAGAAGCCTCGGCGATGCACGAAAAACTATGAAATTGGTTTTGTTAGCATTGACGACTAGTCCAAAAATGTTAAAAATCCAAATTATATTGTCAACATTCAAAAGCGACTGCTGCAAGTCCATATCAAAGTTCCGATAATTCACTCCGAACAGTTGCGTAGTGTCATCAGCAAAAGCTATAGCTGAGCCAAGGTTTAGCCTCTGAATCCTTAATAGAATAAAATTTAAGAGAATAAGAAGCATAAAAGGTCCGAGAACCGAGCCTTGAGGGGTACCGATATCGACCTGCTGCCATGAGGACTCTATTTGACCAGCTCTTACCACCTGTCTCCGTCCTGAGAGATAGGACCTAAACCAGGCAACCGCCGGCGCAGAGCAACCCAGCTGAGGGAGCATTTGGAATAGAAGGGACTGATCAAGGCAATTGAAAGCCGCTGACACGTCGAGAATGACTGCGAGACAAAACTTATGTAGCTCAACCGAGTCGGACACTCGCTGCCATAAGTGGGCCAACGCGAGGTCAGTCGACCTACCCCTGCGAAAGCCGAACTGGTTTGAGGAAAGGAAATGTATCGTCTCTAAATATCCACTTAGCCTAACCAGCACCAGTTTCTCAATGACCTTTGAGATATAATCCACGACCGAGATCGGCCTATAGTTGGCTGCGCGGTTTCGCTCACCCTTTTTCTTAAATAGAGGAAACACCGCCGTATCTTTCAAACGTGATGGAAAGCTGCCAGACTCAAACGAACGATTTATAATGACAGTCAGCGGACCTGCGATCGATGAAGCTGGTTCCTTCAATAATTGTGAAGGTACACCGATGACACCTTGACTCCAGCTTGCTTTAAGACGGAGAAGGGTACCAAGAACCTCAGAAATAGAGACAGCAGAGAGTGAAAATACATTGTCATTTTTTTCCCATACCCGTCAAGCAGGGTGGCCATATCTCTGTTCTTTTCGAGGTGAGCGACCGTTGTATTGCCTAGCGTGGCAAAGTGACGGTTTAGCTAGTCTGCAATTTTTACTGGATCATCTAATGTTTCATCCTCGGCAACTAGTAACGCGGACGGTAATTCTACTGGATCATGTCGCCTACCACAGAGTCCATTGATGAATTTCCAGAGTTTAGAGGAATCATCACGCAAGAGAGCAAAGCGATTTCGGTAAAAGGCTGTCCTCGCAGCGCGAATTGCATTGAGGTAGCGGCGACGACTGTTTAAACAGGAAGCTTTCGAATCTACCGAATTTATCTTGCGATGTTTGCGGTACATCTTATTAACTATACGGCGCAGCCGCCGTAAACCTGGAGAAAAGGAAAACTGACCCACCTTGGACGAACTATTTTGAGCAGAAACGTCTACCAGATCAAAGGTTTTTTCGTATACATGAAGCAGGATTCTACTGAAAGCGTTAAATGCCGAATTTACGTCTGCTGCATCATAAACTGCTAACCACGAGACATCTTGCAACCGATAGAGGAACATATTAATCTTAGCCCTGTTGTGACTTCGGCTTAGGGTCGGGGCCAGCTCGGCCAACGGTTTGGCAGCCACCGAGTTGTCGGACAAAGATATTAAAACCGGGTAGTGATCAGAGAAAAGCAGAGTACCGAGAACCGCCGGCTGGACAGTAGTAAATTGTGAGCAATTGGAATTAGCAATATGGTCTATGCACGTACCAGATGCAGGTCTGGTTATGCGCTCCACTACCAGGGAAAAGTCTCTAACGGAAAATAATGAAGTATAATCGCTAGGCTGCAGGACCGAAAGGAGGTTGACATTAGCATCGCCCATGACAATAACAGGGGTAGAGGTACAAGTTGGCAACATATCGTCTAGGGTATTCAGAAGCGTGTCTTTACAAGATACATGGTTAGAATAAAACCCCACAATAAAACATTCAGGACCGTCCTGTTTCTTTAAATGCAGACGTACCGCCTGAACATTGCCGTCAGGACTACAAACACAGCGCTATGATAAGATACTGCAGGTAGAGCGCACATAGATGCCGACACCACCACCTAATCTCTCCAAGCCTCTACCCGACGCAACTAATTTAAAACCACTTATAGAGTGAGACGCCAGCTCGCAATCCTTAAGCCATGTTTCACTAACCACTGCCGCATCAAATATGGCTCCCTCTTCCTCTAAAAAATATGTAATAACTCCAGATGACCGGATTTTTTTATCCCTCCAGTCCCCGCGTTTAGGTGGATAAAAGCTAAGCTACTGGGTCCAAGTCTAACGTCATCTAAAAGTTGGCATGTCTTTACATTTGGCGTAATGTTTTGATTAATATAATTTATAGAAGGCATTAGTAAAAATAGATGGTTGTGAGAACATCGAGATGACTAAAATCAGTAATAAAAATCTTAGGATAGCATCGAGAGAGTTGACAACAACGGTGAGAGAACCTCAATCAGCTTTTTAAGACGTATTGCAGCTTTAGGGGATACAATACTTAAAACGTTCGTGATGTGCCTCAATGATGAGATTATGTTGGAGTTACGTCCCTTTTGTTTACTAGGTTACTATATATATATATATATATATATATATATATATATATATATATATATATGTGTATCTAAAACTAATTACATGCATATATAGCATTATCTTAATCAGCTTCATGTGTATCGTCACTTCATGCGATAATTAAATATTTGCTGAGCATAACAAGCACGCGAATTATCCAAAACTCTCTCCGAACCCGACACACTAATTCTACGGCATGCAATTGCCCGTATCATTGTCTGGGGCTACGTTGAGGTTTTGTCCCCGTTCTGAGACACAGAAGAGGCTATGTATATTCGTTGCTCGACGCGGCTTGTTCATTGCACAGGGTTCGTTCGGCCTGCCTTGAAGCCTATCTGTTCCTTGCTTGAATAGCTTAATATCGCCGCCACGTTGTGTCGTCACACGAGCTGCTTAGCGTGATGAAATATGATTGCCTCGATAGATAGACGGCAGGACAACGTGAAGTGTTATTTATTTACGTCACGGTACCGTGTGCCGGCACAGCACTGGTAAGGGCGGCTGGCCAATGCGCCAACTGAAGTGGCGATTTTACAATATTGATGACATCGATACGAACAGGAACAGCTTTGCAATGACCACAGCAACAACAACAACAGCAACAACAACAACGACAGCAACAGCAACCTCAACATCACAACAGCAACCTCAACATCAACAGCAACAACAATAACAGCAACAATTACGACTGAAAACGGCGAAAGCTACTGGCCACAACCGCCGCGGCAATCTCGGATAGCACAACTTGGCAACAAACGCAGAGAAACTCTAGTCTATTATTCTGCTATTCACCCAACTAGTGTCGCCGCCAGCCCACAAAGCCCTTGATTAATACAAGAAATTGATTAACTAGCATACTGACATGCAAGTGCACATATAAGACAAATGTAATCTTGCCGCAAATCTTGTTCTATCTCCCTTATTCTAGGAACAAACTTCTTGTTGATACAGTTCGCATGCTTTATGCGCCCCAATTTTACCCTGTCATCATGTTGTGCGGTTTGTAAACAATAGCCAAGAACCTCTTAGCACTCTTAACTCGGTAATGCGCAAGTATGTATGGTCAAGTCGAACTCGAGCGAGGATGTTACCAAGACATTTCGCACCTTTCCGACTGATGGGGCGGGAGGCCTCGACGGCCTCACACCGGACCATTTAAAATGCCTTCGACGGAGACCACAACGATATGCTAGAAACACTTGCCAATGTATGCGACATCATACGTAACGAGCAAGTTCCGGAGGCTGTGAGAAGCGTTATATATGGTGTGTGGCTCATCGCCCTGAAAGATAAATACCGGCCTATAGCCCTCGGCTGCACTCCGCGTAGACTGGCCACAAAGGCCCTGCTTTCCCCAATTCAATGTAAATAACTACCCAATGTCAAGCTGTGCACCGGTTGTTGTGATAATCCGATTAAGGTTGAAGACGCTGCGTACAGTACATTTGAAAGCGTTATTTCAATAATAAGAATAGGAAAATAAAGTTAAACGTGTCCGAAAGCGTGTTTAAAGTAAAATGAGTCTTCTGCCTGCCTGGCCCTAGCAAAGAGAAGACTGCACTGCCTCTCGCGAATCACATGCCGAGAGGAGCTGACGACGGTGTAAGTAAAAATGTTATATACGTACTCAATATGACTAAAATAAGTGAGATGCTGAGTTCACCTTGATTTTAATCCAACCGGTCTCTCCCCACTTATCAGCCTCTTCCGCACTGTCAACAGCTACCAACATTTTAGACCCCGCCGCTGCTCTGTCCCAAAATGTTGGTGCTCCACGATACCAGTACCGAATCAAAGATTTGACACTCTTCGGCACATTCGGCACCACTCGTGCTCGCAGGAATGCTTTAGCCAGCAGGTGACAAGGGGCTTTGTCAACGGTCTTGACGCAATCAACAAGCATTGTATTCAGATAACTGGTTGTGCCACAGCTCGCTCGATTTCTGATTACAGAACGTGGATTCCATCAAAGGTTTCTTGACCTATCCTAAAGCCAAACTGCTCAGGTGGAAGAGCCTAGAAACTATTTTACATAATACCGATATATACCTGTACAGCTTCGGTAAACCATGTTACTAAAGCAATGCCAACATAGCACGATTAACACAAATCGATAACACCACAGACTCAACACAAATAAAAGAACCGAACAACGAAAGGCGCTTTCTTTGATAAACGACGTTCTTCGCACGTTTGGATGTGTCGGCCGTCGATCAGCTGTAGCCCCTGAACGACGGGGCATCTTCCATCTCGTCAGATGAAAGGCACACACAACCTGCCGTGTGCCTATAAATTAAGAGCGCTGTGCAGAGCGTTGATCTAGTATTAGTAAAAATTTAAACGTTTTGGCTTGATAATGACGATAAACACTGTTATCTATCGAGGTCATGTGCGGCTCGATGCGTGACACAAAAACTTGGTTTTCTTGTAACAACTGTTTTGAAGTCCTGGATGACGACTGTTTTAACGTTCTTGAAAGTCGGAGGTTCTAATAAAAGCGTCACGTGGCTCGCTTACATTCATTGCACATGTTTGGCAGAACCAGATCGGGCTCTCACATGCACGTAGGCGGACATGCAGTCAACGGAAGCAAGACCCCAGCACCGTTGCAGCACCAGTTAAAATGATGGCTTAAAATCCCCCGGTAAATTCGGGGATTTGGAATAAAAGAAAAACAAAACCGAAGACTGAAATATGCCTTAGTGATCTACCTATTGAACCTAATTTCTTTTTTTTTTAAAGTTACGATAGTCAGAGCTGCTAGCCGAGAGGATGAGCGGTTGTAACAGCGTGTTGTCTCGCTTATGGCAAGTCATTGGGTTGATCTCTGACATTTTGCTTATTGCGCATTTCTAGAGTTTGGCTTGAGTTGCACTGTATCTGTGTATGGGGTGGAACAGCACAGAAGCGTGTTCTGTAATATGCAGCTTCTACGGAATGACGCTCTTTGGCCAGCTTTGCGCTTCATATGATGCCAGCTTCGAGCCCTTGCTCGGTTACAAGAGTTTGTCAAGAGCAGTCTAACAAGCTCAGCGATAATGCTGTGCGTAACATGTGCGATTGCAGAGCGGTAACAATTGTATATATATATATATATATATATATATATATATATATAATTTGTAGGCACGCTTCTAGTTGCTTATTTTCTGAAGTGGTGCTTTATTGTATAAATGTTGTGCATGATTCTAAAAACGAAGAAAACACTTAATCTTTCTGCATCAAAGGACAAACAGATATATATAATAAAGTGTGTTGCAAAAAAATAGCAACTCATGTTTTTTTGCGATAATTTCGGCTTGGTTTATTTGAATGGCTTGAAATTTTAAGCGCATGATGTACATGACGAAACATGAGTATAGTGTTGATTTCATTGCAATCTCGGTTCGGCAAAAATCGGTTCATACAAAAAATAAAAAAGTGTGAAAAAACAGTGTTACAAAATATTAGCAACAATAACATGCTAACAACACAGCTCTTGTTTGTGAAGGATAGTCGATACTACAGCTGATGTTCGATCCCAGGGATCAAATGTCAGGAATATTGTCTAGCTAAATCAATCGTTATATAGCTGCAAAATATTCTACAGCTTAGTCGTTGTTCCGAACTAACGACGAATCTTATGTTTAAACCATGGGTCGTACAAAGGATCTTTCGTATAACGAAAAGACAAGAATTGAGGCATATGCTGAGCTCGGTCATACAGTAACTGCTATAGCAACCAGATTAGGACGGCATAAGAGCACCATCAGCAGGTTCTTACACCCTGGAGTGAACCAAAGGTGCAGATCTAACAGTGGGCGTAAGCCAGTTTTGACTATTCGAGATCGGCGAAGGATCATACAGTTGACTCATGACCAAATGTCTTCTTCCAGGATCAGGACTACTTTGGGAGTGCCTAGTGCACCGATCCACAATGTACCGAGTGTTAAGTTCTGACAAAAACGTGCGATACGCGAAAAGGAAGCTTATGCCGCGACTGCAACCGAAGCACATTGTCGCACGGCGTGAATTTTCGCATAGATACCAAACTTGGGATAACGAGTGGAAAACATCGTCTTCTCGGATGAAAAGAAATTTAATCTCGATGGCCCTGACGGCAGTTAGTACTATTGGCACGACTTACGGAAGGAACCTAAATGGTTCTCGAAACGTGTGGCCGGTGGTGGCTCTGTGAAATACTGGATCGAGTCGAGATTGTGGGCCGAAACAATTCTGACATGTACCAGTTTTTCAACAAGACAACGCCACGTTTCATACCTCGGCTAGCACTATAGCCTTTTTCAAGAACAAGGAGTGCCACTTTTTGACTGACCGGCATTAAGTCCAGACCTCAATCTTATTGAAAATCTTTGGGGACATTTGGTAAAGCAGATTTACGCAAATGGTCGACAATATAATCATTTGTCGGACCTCAAAGAAGCTGTCCAGCAAGCATGGACTAATATTCCACTTTCGTACTTACAACAGCTCATTAACTCCATGAAAGACCGAGTTTACGATTTGATTCAGAAGAAGGGACGAAAAACCCGTTTCTAGAATAAAATATGTAGTTTCAAATGAGTCATACAGCCCTGCTAAGAATCGAATACGCTGTAAGGCGCTATTGTTGCTAATATTTTGCAACACTGTTTTTTCACACTTTTTTATTTTTTTGTATGAACCGATGTTGAGATTGCAATGAAATCAACACTATACTCATGTTTCGTCATGTACATCATGTGCTTAAAATTTCAAGCCATTCAAATAAACCAAGCCGAAATTATCACAAAAAACGTGAGTTGCTAATTTTTCCAACACACTTTATAACGGGTCCTAACATGCAGCTATAATCGTATAGAATTTTTTTTTTGTTCTGGGAGGTTTCGGGAATGCATGATGCACATGCGCCACTAGCAGCCTGCGTGACTAGTGTGAGACTCGCAAACCCACTAAACCCGGATTCCTCCCCACCCCCCCAGGCTCGGTATTACTTTGGCATTACATCGAAGCCGTGAGAGAGGCGTCTCTGCCGTTCTCCTTCAATCAGCTCTATCCCTGACTATCATCCCGCATGTCTACCTGTGGTTGGATAGGGGGATGCCGTTTTGTAATCCATCCTGTGAGGGTGCGTCGAGACCATGAGGGCCTGGCTGCTCCCCACCCCCTCCCTCGGCTCCTCGTCTCGACCACTCTCCCGAGAGACCCGCTCAAACCTCTCCCGCCTGGCCGTTTCCTTGGCTGTCTTGAGTGTGGTGAGATCCAGACCTTTGTCTAGATACATTTTACTTCGTTCAGCCACTAGGAGGTCCCATGGCAGCATTTTGGCTAGGACCAGGAGAGCTTCGGTCGAGACTGTTCGATACGCCCGGCTTACCCTGATTGCCAGCGTTCGTTGGGTCGACCTTAGTGCCCCCCTATTTTTCGCCGTCCGCATTGCCATGTCCCCCCAGACTAGGGGCTGCGTATAGCGCCGTTGATTCGGCCACCGAGGCCAGGAGCCTTCTTTTCACCTCAGCCACCCCACCGACCCTAGGCATGATCCGCGCCAGGTTCAGGGAGACCCTTTGGGCCTTTTCGGCCACGTACTTAACGTGTGCCGATCCGGTCAGTCCAGTGTCTAGCATGACCCCAAGGTACGTTACCTTCTCTCTGATTTCTATCGGGTGGCCCGCCATCACGAGGTTAATGCCGGTCGTCCTCTTTCTGCCTGTTAGGTACATCGCCTCCGTCTTGTCGGGTGCCAGTTTCAAGTGATGGGACTCCATCCACTCGGACACCATTGACAAGGCCTCATTGGCGGCGCTCTCCGGGGCTCTTTCGGTCCTGGCCGTTATCATAAGTGCAAGGTCATCGGCGTACGCCAACGTCTCCACCCCATACGGGAGACCTCGGATTTCGAGCACCCCGTCGTAAGCTATGTTCCAGAGCACGGGTCCTAGAATCGAGCCCTGTATCGTATAGAACAAGGCACCATACGTTATTCCAGTATTAGAAATACCAGGATACCCTGCGTTCTCTAAAATCATACCAAGACACTGGTATGATAATAGGGAAAACGAAATGTCGTATGTAAAATAGGTAACTTCTAGAACTAATAATTTGATACACCAGTTAGCTATTCAGTAATGCGATTGTAGGCAAAAGCAATGGCATTGCAATTGCAAAACATAAATTGGGTTAACTCTATAAGGCGGGTTCAAGTGAAAGTACAAAATGACAATGTGGCTATATTTGACGTATCTATTCAAAAGTAATCACCGGAGGCTTAAACACAAATATCCTACTGTTTTACAAGCTGAAGGATTTCCTGCTCGAAGAATTCCTGCAGCTGTGACAGCTAGTCCTCCATTGTGTCCTTCAGTTCCTTGTTCGAGTTGAAGCGTCATTGACTGTTTTAGAGGAAGGTGAGGACGCCTGCTTCCATTACATGATGCCTCGCTTTGCTTCTGGCTCGAAGTGAGGACAGGTCAGTGTTCACACATTGCTGACGCCTAATTTTTGGCAAAAACTTATTATTAATAACCTCTAATATATATATATATATATATATATATATATATATATATATATATATATATATATATATATATATATATATATATATATGGCCGTCAACGATGATATATATATATATATTTTTTTTATTAATATATATATTTCATCGTTCACGGCCATATACACTTTCTACAAGTAGAAAAAAGGACAGGAAAGATGATACGTTGGCGACTACGGACTTTGCGCAAGGTTCCGCAGCCCGAATTCAAAGAGGAGGTTCGCAGGGGACAGGAGGATAAGTAAATGATGTTGGGTGGGCTTGACAGAGGGCTCAGCAGACGCCAGTGCTTCATCTGGCATCGGCTTCAGTATCGTTCGTAATGGCACTATGCATTTCGGTGTGTTCGGGCGGTTCGGATGTGAAGCGTTTTCCGCTAAAATAGCTCATTTATCTTTTCGGTTCTTGGGAAATCAAAATAGACTGCAAGTCGTGACAGTAATAGGAAGTCGAGATCGAGTGAAAACGATCGAACGCCTTGCCCAGAAGTAGAGCCTAGCGAAAAGCCAAGCCGAAACTGGGCTGCTTGGCAAGACTGGGAAAAAATAAGAGAGTAAGAGCGCTTTTGTTTTCGCCTTTCAATGATCTTCTGCTCGGCCGTCTCGATTTAACGTTGGACTCAAACTGGCTTGCGTTACAATGGAAGCTTGGACGAAATAACAAAAACACTTACACGCACAAGTATATTGTAATGCATTATGTTGACAAATAACGCTAAATTAAACTAGTACTAGTATTTATATTCCATATTCATACAGTATTACATATATATATATATATATATATGTATATATATATATATATATATATATATATATATATATATATATATGTGTGTGTGTAATACTGTATAGCCACAACTATATATATATATATATATGTATATATGACACCACATACTCGAATACATAGTAACTGAAGGGGTGTCCCTTAAATCACGAGTGAATTATGCACTGGCCTAAATCGCTGCATTGCATCTAATCTACCAATTTATAGTGAGATAAAGGCTTGATGATAAACGCTCTTGTTTCGCCATAAAAATAGTAGTCATTAGATTTGTGTTTTGCAATGTGACAGTGCGTTCTCACAGTATGTAACTGTCTCACAATACGAAAAGGACGTTCCGCAAATTATATCATTCATGGAAGCTACAAACACATCCTTCAACATTTTGGCTTAGACAGTTTGGCTCCATACACATATTATAGTGGTAACCGTGCCATCAGTGTAGCTATCAAACTAGAAATTTTAGATTTCTATCCACTTTATAAGTTCGATACAAGTCTAGAATTTTCGCTGTAAACGCTGTACTTTGTTACGTGCCAGGTCTTCAACAGATATTCTTTCTCTGCACATCTCTTTGGAAGCCTTAATACGTGCCTAACATAGCAGGATTTCAGTTTTTCTAGATTTTTATAAATCACTTAGAGGTTGTTATAGTGATTTTAAAGCAATTTGCAGCTGTCTTTTAGTCTACATTATGCGCATTGCCTAATAGAAGCAGTGCAGCTTTTACTGATTTCTCTTCGATATGCCCGGTTTATTGGAATTCATGTGACGCCTAGGTACGCAAATTGACTAAATAAGTTAAGGGGCTCTCCATATACTACTAGACGTTGATGATTTCTGGAGGTGCATGACCCTACTCTAAAACGTAGCATATTTGCGCCTTGCTGCGTTGTTTTTAAACCTGCTTTGTTCACGCTATTTCGCAGTTTCGTTAAGGAAAAATTGGAAATCGTTACACGATTTTTATCATTATCATCATATTTATTTTACTCAGATTGAGTATGCCTACATATTGAGTATGAATTACAATAGAGTTTTATAGAATGATTAAACCGTCAGTAGAGTGTAAATTGGCTTTCAAGTTACTCAATAGATCTACAAGTCCGGTTGCCAAGTACTATTTATTCTGTTTGTGATTGGTGAAAGCTCTGGCAAATCTCCTTATCTTGGATTTCTGTAAGGAGCAGTAGGCTCAGGCGGGTTCGGTAAAGATGTGTTTTGCGGCTGTTTTATCTATTTATACATTTTATAGTTTCAAACTACACTCGCTCAACAGAGCACATGCAGACTCTCTTGCATTCTAAAGTAAAATGTCTTGCTTTGGACTCACTTCTAGACATTCAGCAGAGCTTCGTGGGCTTGTTAGAGACGATTTTTAAATGGATTTCAAATGTTGGTATGTTAAGCCAGAAGCAGTACGACCGTGCAAACAAGTACTTAAGTTGAAAGAAAAATATTAAGCAATGCAATTTATATAAGAATTTTAATCCTACCAGCTTTAAAGGTTCGAAGATCAATATATATTATATATATATATATATATATATATATATATATATATATATATATATATATATATATACGTATACATACATATATATATATATATATATATATAAGGGGGAAAAGATTCTTCAAAGTGATCGCGTTGGCCGGGCTGCCAGTTGTGGTTTCTACCGATCTGTGAGAGGCCGTGGAGAGTCAAAAACTCGACAGTAAGCTGAGTGTAACGGCGGTAGAACTGCTGTTTAACCTGGAACTCCACCATGACTCTAAGACAAAGGCGATTTTACCTATATAAAATAAAAGATTGGGGCTTCCTGACATTGTCACCTCGTATCGGTGTCTGAGGTAGAGAGTGTATAGGCTACTCTTAGAAGAGGCCGGTCTAGAAGAGCTCAACGCCAACCTTACGAGTAAAACGGGGGATCTCACGTCCGTGACTAGTACAACTGCGGAGAGCATGTGTTCTTAGCGTGAGTGGATGACTCCCCTAGTTGAGAAACAGTCAGGCGGTTTAATCATTTCGGCTTACTATAATATTGCAAGAAATTAAGAGCAGAGTTAGAAAAGAGCGCGGGGCCTGGCTATGCGCTTCTTTAAAAGCTATTGTGAGCACATTACTCCATGACATCACTACGACTGGGCGCAATGTTAAGCCTTATTAAATGTGGAGAACCGATGGATGCATGCTGTAGCATGTTATTCGTAATCATACGTCCACACCGAGACATGCCGGCGCTGGTCTCAGGAAGATGGAAAATATCCTAATGGTATGACGATAATCCCCTTCGAGTCAGGAAGCCCCTCGTAGGAGATGTAACCATGTTGGGCTCAGTCACACCCTATGTATTACTCAATACACATTGTTATCCCAGCTCATGTTGTTAAATTTCGTCCTTATAATTAAATCTTTGTCGACAAGCCACCTTTTTCCACCGTAGGAAGAATGTAAGGATCCAATTACAATCATAACGCGATAAATCCTGCACTTGAAGTAGGTCATCGAGCGTCAAATTCCATAACTATTCTGGAGAATATCTTATGTCAAATGCCGCCCTGTCGTTTTGTGTATATCTATCTTTTACGTAGTCCGATATTACGGCAATCGTATAGTGGGACTATCTTGTGCTACAGTGTTTTCAGTATCTCTTTTCATGACAAGCTGCTAAAAGCATTGTTTGATCAAAAGTACTGCTAAAAATTATTTCTTTATAAGCATTGTCGAGTTATGGATATGCTCGGCTTCATCCAACTTGTTAGGCAGCCATTAGCAATGATCTGCCTTTACGGAATCCGGAATATTGGGCTGAACACAGGGACGTGTATTACTCCAGATCGCGCAATCGCTTTGCCACTAAAGACTCAATATCATTTTCTAAAATGTTTAAGAGACAAATGGGCCAATAGTATGTGAAAAAATGCCAACCCTGGCCACTAATTCGGGATTTTTTTAAACAGAAGTTTAGTCGTCGATTCGGGAACACTGTTCGCTCCCGGAACTTTCTTTGTCTTTCTTACATCATATTTTATTCACCATAGTTGGTGGCAGTTGGACCATAGTTATTGGTGTTAATATAGTTTTATTATATTACGCACGCTATTGCTTTATTAACTTTTCCGTAAGTTGACCAGTCAAAAAACGGTCTTATGACCAGGTACCCTGGTACAATCGGCTATATGTTCCCTGGTTCGTCCCCTGGTGATACGAAAGTACTTTTTGCTAGCATCTGTTCTTGCAGTTGCTGATAACTCTGTTTAAAATGGCTCTTAGGTTCTTGTTCTATTTAATGTGTATTTACTGTCAACTTTCTTCGTTCTCCCTGCTGGGTTGCTGCGGTAAACAAGCAGCGTGCTCTAAGGCTCTGATCCGCCGTGCTGCAGCAATCTCATTATTTCACCAATACTTTGGCTGCAGCGATCGATATATTTTTGGATGCTTATTAAAACGCCCTGCTCTTTTAGGCGTCTTTGCCACAGTATCACGCAGGTCATATACGTATTTCGGAGCTTCCCCTTTTTTTAGAAACGGCCTTCAGTTGCTTAAACATTTTGTCGTCCCCTTTTAGCTGAATGTGGGACATTTGACTGCGCTGCGCTTGGGGTATAGTCGGGCGATTGTGCGAGATGACGCCGGTTCGAAATTAAGCTGTAGTCATGGCTGAGACTCTTTTTTTTATTTATAATTATCACCCTACCTTCCACCTAACAATTTAGTGAATCTGGAGAGTTCTGCGAATTGCCAGATTAAAAAAATATGTTTTTTTAAAGAACATAGCACTTGTGTTTTCCGACCGACTTTCTGACTTATTATATTTAAATGTATGTTTTCGATTACTTTGCTAGTTGGCATAGCACGTGAAGAGCTGAATTTACGTGCACGATCTTCAGGTACATTTTTAATCATTTTTGTTTATCCTGGCCCGTCACTCAATACGGAGTCAACTCAGATGCATGCAACTCAGATGCATGCAGGTTATTCGGGGTATCACGCATAGGTTTGGCCATTTAATGTCACGGCTTTCAATGATGAAACATTTATCCCTAATATGCAAAGTCTTCTTCGACAACCGTATTTTTCTTTTTATTGATAAATATGTTACAACAATTTTTCAAGGGAACCGCTGGAGCTTTCCTTCGATGAAAAACAGAGAAAAATTAGGAGAGACAACCATATGGCCACCAGGGCTCTATTGATCGTATGGCCCTTTTCGCCCGTTTCTTTAACAAGAAGCGAACTAACTTTTCCGAGTTTTTCCTGCATCACTCACTAGAGCTTTAAACTGTTAAGCTATATTTTCCAAATTATTGAATTCACATATCGTCATTCCGCACGATGAGCACTCTTTCTTTAAAAAGGGAGCCTTCTTTGAAAATGCTTTAGAAGCAGGACATCTAGATACGCCTCATCATCACTGCTTCCGATTACGAATTAGCAACTGCTTGCTCCACAAATGTATGAAGATATCTGTGTGTGAACTGGCAGCCGAATCTCTGATCTTCCTCCATAAATCCTCGATATCCTTTCTGTCGATGCTTGTAAAAGTTGCATTCATTTGGATCACAATGTATGACGTATGTCGGGCTCCTCCGCTTGTTCTAACGTAGTATTTGCTCACTTGCACGTTTGACCTCACTAATGGCAGATCTAAATTACTCAGTCAGTTTTCAAACTGTGACGTGGGAACTCCTAGCCGGGCCACTTCAGCCACTTGTTGGCTGATCACGCTATCTTTTCCCTCGCGCCGGACCAAGGCATAGAATATTTGCATTATGGGATCATTTTTGCTTTAGCGTTTTGTAGACGCCGCTTTAGATTTTGCACCGCAGTGTCTGTAACTTAAGCAGGTTGTGCACCTGGTAATCCGTAAGCTTATATATATATATATATATATACAGGGCTACAAACAAGTTTTTCGGTTTTGTCCGTAAAGAATCATTATAAAATCCGAAAAAACGTTTTTGTAGACCCAATATATATATATATATATATATATATATATATATATATATATATATATATATATTTATATGAACACTTAAGCATTTTAAAATTGCGGTTCCTTGAATAAACCTCAAATTGAAATAGAATTTTAAAAAATGGCTGTAGATGACAGATCCTGCGGTAAAACAGTACATACGAGATTTAAATTTTTTTAACTCTAGCACAGTACATAAATAAATAACAAATATCACGCCCTCAGTTTAGATATAATATGACGTTGCGATATGCTACATGCTAACTATTAATGTGCTTCCAAGTCACTGGCTCTAGTTGTGAATGTATTAAAATCAAAATTTAACCACTAATGTACTCGTATACCCCTCTGAATAAAATCGTTGCTGATTACGCTTAAGGTTAACATACATTGTTTGTCTGAACTATTGTTTTTGCTGCAAACATTAATTATGTTTATAATAAAATACTTATTCACAAGGTCCGACATGATAGCATCAACAGTGCCCACGTTGTTCTCGCACCGGAGTTGCTGTAAAAACTTTTTGCAGCAAATAAAGATAGCAGTAATGTAATGCTTAACTGGGTTTAACGAAACCAACTCTACTGAAGTTGGTAACTAAATGTAACGTACATTTTACGTATGTAAGCGGAAACTCGTGATGATAATATCTTCAATATACTCACACATACTCACCTGCTCGTTCACTGACACATCGTCACTACAATCAAGCGTCAACGATATTCTTAACCTACAAAATGATATGTGAACTATTGTACTATACTACCAATTCATGGTGAATAAACTCGAAACAATAATAATTATAATATCTTCAATGTAAAGACACTTTGCAAAGCAGGTTGGTATCTTCGTCGGGAGTGCAGCTGAATATCTAAATAAAAAATATATTTAAATAAGAAAAACCCTTTCTAAATATAAAAAGACATAGATACGGTTAGTATGTGCTTTACTAAATACTGCAGGCAGGACAAGCCGAAGCAGGGAGAACAAGCTCATTCGGATTAAATTACCCTTTTAAGTCACAGCTTACCCTTCGAAGGCTAGGCAAAAATAGGTACTAATGTCTGGTTAATGTTTGCAACATGTGAGTTTACAAAAAACCTTCAAGAGGCGCAAACAAAGTTGTATGAGGTTGCATCAATAGCATTAGTATCGAAGTTTATATCGGACGAATGCATGCGCAGTTTGTGCTTACTGGAACCGATAATTCACCAAAAATGTGGCGAGAAGTCCGATTTTTTTTATTTTAAGTCGGCGAGCCAAAGCAAAAGAAGCTGCTTAGCAATACTCGTTTAGCCTGAGACGAGTAGAATTAAATATTATGTTCGAATAAGCTATTATAATGAAATTATAAACATTATTCTTAATTTACCATAATTGTTACTTATGGCTAACCTGCCTGAAATCGACAATCGGCGGGATTAACTCGTTTCGTTTAATATTGAAGTTTAAAACGTTTTTTTATTTAATAATTATTAGCTTGTTTAATCAGGTCCGCAGTGCTCTGTTGACAAGGCTGAGGCGTCTGGCCGGTCAACGTAACGAACCTGCTAATAAAAAATCCAGCTCGCAAATGCGGCATAATTATATATATATATATATATATATATATATAGATATTATCACTGACCGCCGTTCATTATCGCGGCAGAAGCCGACGCTTCAAAATACGTCGCTTATCCTCAAAGCGCTACCCGGTAGAACATAAATACATTGATCAGACGTCGCCTTATGCCATTGGCATTAACAAATGGCGTCTATCGCTTAAAAGTTTAAGCCTTCGATCTTATGAGAAACGAGCATACCGAAAGAAGTTGTATATGAACATAGGCGTATATTCATGTACAACTTCTTCAATATATATATATATATATATATATACAGGTAGTTCTACAAGTTCTTAAAATGAGCTTTTCAGAATTCGAATTTTTTCGCGCTTTCGCCGCCATTGGAAACGGCAACTTTTCAAATGCTAGCAGTCAAAATATTATGGTGATTGGCCGTTGCGATTTCGTTTGATCGCTTTTCCCGTGCAACGTATCGGCGTGATTTTGAAAAATTGAGAAAAAAGAGTTTCGAGTGGTTATCAAGCGTTTTTATTTCAAAAGTTGGAATGCGACCCAAGTGAAAACTGAGTTAGACGAGGTGTACGGTGACTCTGTGCCATATTTTGCCACTGTTTCCCACTGGATTAATGAGTTAAAAAGAGGTCGCAGGAGCACCGAGGATGAACTACGTTCAGGACGCCCAAAAACGGCAACTGATGAGGAAAACGTGGAAAAAGTGCGGAAAATCGTTGCCGCAGATAAGCGAGTGAACATTAAGGAGATATCGGAGGCCTTGGGGATCAGTTTGGGTAGTGTGCATTTCATCCTGCACGAGAACTTGAAGATGAAAAAACTCAGAGCAAAATGAGTGCCGCATTTGCTCAACCAAGGCCAAACAGACGCGCGTGTTTCCGCTTCACAGCGAAATTTGGCCAAGATGTCGAAAAATCCGTCGGATTTTTGGCGCAGATTCGTGACCGTCGATGAAAGCTGGGTCCATCACTACACTTCCGAGACCCAAGAAGCATCTCGCCAATGGTGTGCACCTGGTAAAAGACCTCCGAAGAGGGTGCGGACAACGGCATCGGCCGGAAAGATGATGGCTACGGTTTTTTGGGACCAACGTGGAATAATTCTGGTCGACTACCTTGAGAGCGGTAAAACGATCACGGGAGAATATTACGCAAGACTGTTGGACTGCCTGAAGCAAGAACTCATCGTGAAACGGCCCGCTTTGCAGAAGAAGGTTGTCCTGTTTCACCAGGACAATGCTCCCGCACACAAGTCGCGGCAAGCAACGGCAAAACTGGCCCAACTGAGGTTCGAACTTATTGAACAACCTTCCTATTCTCCAGACCTGGCCCCCTCTGATTATTTCCTCTTCAGACATTTGAAGAATCGTCTCGGTGGAAAGCGTTTTTCCAGCAATGAAGAGGTTACAACTGCTGTCAATGCCTATTTTCAGTCTAAAGACGCAGAATTTTACTCAAGAGGTATAAATGCTCTGAAATCTCGGTGGGAAAAGTGTATTGAGCTTCTCGAGGAGTATATCAAATAAGAAAAAATTAAAAACAAGATTTGGAAAATTCTTGGTTTTCATTTTAAAAACTTGTGGAACTACCTGTATATATAGGTATATATATATATATATATATATATATATATATATATATATATATATATATATATATATAGTATATATATATATATATATATATATATAGGTATATATATATATATATATATATATATATATACATATATATATATATAGGTATCTCGCGTACGCAACTACACCACCTATGGTACTGGAAGTATGGAGAGTATATCCGCTGTACTTGTTTACAAGACATTAACGGGCGCGTACGTTTCTCGCACGTTGCTAGTCAAAACCACGCTAAGCTGCTGAAAAACAGCAGAGGCTACCTTGAGCTTCCACGCAGCCCGCCCGTCGATAATTGCTGCCGCTATTCGTCGACAAAGGTGAGTGGAACGCGGCCACAGGAAAGATGCTTCTAGACCAGAAGTCTAGCCACTCGTTTGCCGAAGCAATCACATATTATTCCTGACCCGGTCAACTGTGTCTTGTCTGTCTTCAGCAGAGGTTAATGATCTTCCCGTTGGGTCGTTGAGGGCAGCTAAGCCCTGGTTTTTGGTCGGCAAAGTCTTGACCTCTCTCTCTCTCTCCCTCTTTCGGTCTCTCATTCCCTCTCGGCGCATTGCACTCTAATGGTAAGCAACATCAAACGGCTGGTTGAATCAGGCTTAGGTACAATGTTCACGAGAATGTGTCGTCCCCATCCACGCTCGTATAGTCAGCCATGAACAGACTCCCGAACCGGACTCGATCTGGCTCGTTAGCTCTCGCAACTCACTTGTTTAACTTTCAGCAGACCAACAACAGATCACCGGCAAACCCTAGCTATCAGCTTACTGATCCGTTACTGTTCGCAGCAGCAGCCGATATCGACTTCACGCGCTGCCTATCTCAGTCATTCAAACTTTGGCCAAACTCTCATGAAACTTACGCACATGAGGCCAGCTTCAACTGAGGAGTTCAGGGCATATTCTTCACGCGTTACGTCATATTCTAAAATCATGTGCGATTAATGTCATCAGAAGCGTTGCGATTCTAATTTTTAGCTCTGGCTGGTAGGCGAAAGACGGCGACAGCTTAATGGTGCCGGTAATTGGATGGCGGCTCTTTGTCTGACGGGTACATAACTATACACCTAAAATCAGCCATCTTTGACAGACGCAATGTCATGGCAAAAAAGAAGCAACTGCAACAATTAAATGTCGGCAGCATTTTGCGGCTACTGTCTATCAGGGAGCAAAGCCAAGCCTTTCTAATGCTCATGCGCTCTTTAATGTTTGCTGTTTTGCTGACAACAGCTCATACAAATTGTAGAATAAAGCACTAATCCTCAGAACGCATTTTGCATACGTTGCCCTCGAGGCTGTGCCACAAGGTTGTCAAAGTTTTTTTAAGTTAACAAAAGTTGTGAGCCCGTGGAGGAAGGGCCTCGCCTGATCGAGGCTGACAGCAAGGGTCGAATTGCAAAGTTTTGTCGTCGTTATTAATACCGTGCGTGGGTGATAGGGCGTTGTCTTTTGGTAGAAATGACTCCAGCGGTTTATCGGCTTGCTTCGGCGCTATCTATTTTCTGACCCTATTGCTGTTCGCGAATGCACCCGCCACCCATCAGATAGATGACAGAGCCCAATATGTATTCTTTTGTAAACTTAGGGGGCGAATTGATCAATCACTGCTGAGCTGGTCCATAAAACGGGCCCTACAAGACCACTACTCCTTTAGTTATATGTATATTGCGGCCTTCCATGCGTATTGTTGATTTGGGCGTGTGTGACACAGACCAACCGCCAACCGAACACATCAGCGCTCAAAATACGCCAAAGCTAAGCAATACGTGTGTTACCGTATTTTTTTTGTGCGTTTCAACTGACCTCATACCCCTCGTATACTTTGCCAATTCGTGTTTCAACGGGTGTCGTCGCTACTCGTGTGGAGCTTATGTGGGCTCAAGTTGTTTACTTTAGCGGAAAGTGAGTTTGTTTGCGGCTCCTAACGGCTCAGATGGATCACAACAGGCGCGCATAAACCTTGAATATCGTATACGTTCCGTATACGATCAATCGTGTCAATTTTATATTCGGATGGATTTCACTTGGCTCTAGCCACGCGGTCTACCCATCCGTGAATAGTAATACCTGCCTATCGTGCTAATCAAATAATAGTAGATCGACCATAAGGCAGCAGCGTCGGATCAGACAAGCTGCCTGCTCTTATATATCTCGTTATGTTACTGATCGCAGTTCTTAAAAACAGATTTCTTGCATAGCGCACTATATATATATATATATATATATATATATATATATATATATATATATCTCTAAGCGCTGTGCAAATATACACATGGAAGACATGCTTTGTAAATGAATCTATTTTTTAGACCTGCTACCGTGATTCAGTACCATGATAGGATGGAAGCGGCGATGCAAATTTCCATGCTTTTGGATTGCATGTAAAGGAGCTAACATGTAGAGTTAAACTAGCATGTAAAGAAGATATAAAAATCATATGGTGATGTTTTGTTAAACAATACGTCTTCTTTTTTTTGTTCTGGGAGGTTTCGAGAATGCATGATGCACATGCGCCACTAGCAGCCTGCGTGACTAGTGTGAGACTCGCAAACCCACTAAACCCGGATTCCTCCCCACCCCCCCAGGCTCGGTATTACTTTGGCATTACATCGAAGCCGTGGGAGAGGCGTCTCTGCCGTTCTCCTTCAATCAGCTCTATCCCTGAGTATCATCCCGCATGTCTACCTGCGGTTGGATAGGGGGATGCCATTTTATAATCCGTCGTGTGAGGGTGCGTCGAGACCATGAGGGCCTGGCTGCTCCCCACCCCCTCCCCCCTCCCTCGGCTCCTCGCCTCGACCACTCTCCCGAGAGACCCGCTCAAACCTCTCCCGCCTGGCCGTTTCCTTGGCTGTCTTGAGTGTCAAAACGGCGTCGAACAAGTTCGTCGCCTCCCTCCATGCCTCCGCCGAAGTCATCATATGGGAGACCACCTCCTTGATGGGTCGGCCTCTCACAGCGGTTGGTGCTGCGTCCCGTGCTTCCCTGAGAGCATCACACCGCAGAACAGTATGGTCTACGTTGTCCGTTTCTCCAGAGTCGCACAGTACGCAAATATCGCTGATGGCCTTCTTAATCCTTGACAGGTAGCTCTGGAACTGGCCGTGTCCGGTCAGAACCTGAGTCGTCCAGTAGGAAAGCTCCCCGTGTCGGTAAACATTACGTCTGTGCAATATAATATGTTTCATGTAAAAGACACAGATGTGTTCCATACTATCAAACTACATACGGCTTTGTACAGCAATCCTCGCTGTGCATCCAGACATTGTTATTAAAATAAACCCTGCGCAGCACATCGCATATATTGATGCTCTGTGAACTTTGTCTTGCTTAGCTTCTCTTGGGGCTTTACCCAAAGCTCCCAGATGTTTTGGGAGATATTATTGTAAACGTGTTACTCTGTGCGGCTTCTACGGTATAGCGCTAGTCTAAAGCTACTCATGTACAAAATTCTAATACAAATAATACACATATGCATTGAATACGGTATTGGGTTTAGACGAAGGCGTGCATTACTACATTGCAAATTATGACGTGGCACAACTTTTCCAACCAGCTGGAGCTTGCGCAACCTTCCTCTTAAATGGTTCCTTCCGTGGTTACCAAAGCCTGCTTCTCAGTGTTCGTTCAGACGTAAATCATTTTCAGTAAACCTAAACAAGGTACGATTATCGGCGGGTGTTTGTGTCTGACCCGCGGGTTAACTTTTTTGGTAATTGCTTTAGAAGAAGATATTTTTTTCTAAATGTCGATATATATAGGACTTATCGAGCTCTCTGTTCCGCAATTTGTTCTAAGCAGATGTTCTTCCAGTGATGTTCGAAAATGTTGCACTTTCATGCAGGCAACAAATCCTTGTAACGGCGTAAAATGTCCAAGCACAGAAGTCAAGTGCGTCATACCAAAGTGTGTCCTACATGTCGGCCATGGAGCCTGAGTCACAAAAATAGCTTTGACCAACCTGCCCGTGCAAGGTTTAGTTTATGACATACATGGATATCTTTCCAAGGACAAAACACGTGAGTTGTCATCTAACCATATAATTATTGAAGTTAGCTTCTGCCGGTGGAAAACTCCATCGTTTCGATAGTCTTTGTACGGTCCGTCTGATCGCTGGCCCCCTAGAGACTACTGTCAACTGAAGGGATTAAAGTTCCTTAGCTGTTTTACGTAAAATACTTTGCCTATTTGACACTTAAATGAACCCATTATTGAGTGGCTATCATGTTCAAGTCGACGGCAATGTTGTTGGTCTGCCCGCAGCGTGATTTCGCAATGATAGTCTGATTTCGATAGTCTGACTGTCGGCCGGCGAATGGCTTCCATGGAGGTCGGATCTAACTTAAGGGTGTGTGTTTAGTCAAAATACGTAACTGCAAAAACTTTTCTGGTGCCTGATGTGTAGCATCAAAACACCTAGAGCGTAAAAAGACCGTTTGCTAACGTTAACTCATTTTGGTGAGAACAATAGTTTTGACTGCAGCGTGCGTAAATCACTTCAAATTCAATCACAGGGTGATAGTTTTAGTAACAACTGTGTCGCAAAAACTAGAGATGGATCTCATGCAATGAAGCAAGTGCTACGTTTGCACTGTAATATGCATATCCGTTTCAACACAACTAGCGGGCGTGATGCATCGGTAAGCGACTGGTGACGATTTATGCAGACTCATATCTGGTGCCACACGACCGAGAACAACAGTGCAAGCGACACGTTAAGCGTAGATTTTACGACGACGTGGTAAGCAGGCAAAGACGTTCCCAACAACACGAAGAAGAAGGCCGAGGTTGAATGGGGGGAAGGAGAAATGGTGACGGTGGGTGAGACGACGGAAGAGCAATGGATTTAGGTCCATCTGTGCTGTCGTTGCTGCTACAGCTGCTGCGACTACTTACCCCTTATTAGTAGTAGTAGTAGTAGTAGTAGTAGTAGATCACAACTTTCGAGCTAGAAATAATATAATGCGCTTATTCAAGCCTGTTCTACAGACTCCCGTCGTTGTCGTCGTCGTCGCACACGGAACCCTATCCCCACGGAACCCTACTCCCACGAAAATCGCACACCCCTTATAGGGAGCAACCACCCCTCCGGGGACCAGCCAGCCCTACGCATCGTCGCGCAGTTGTCGTCATCGACGGGTCTCTCCTCATTGCAGCCGTCACCCCGTGTGTGTGTGTGTATGTAGGTTAGAGAGGTGGCAGCCAGATCGGTAGTAAGCCCCTCCCGGGCATCCGCCGACTCGGACTCGGACGCACGACGGATCAACGCATGAGCCTTTGACGAGTAAGTGACGCGCAACGTACGATTATAGGAAGGAGAAGGATACGACGAGCACAGGCCGACGGCAAGGAGAAGTAACAGCAGGAGCAACAGCAACTCGACTGTGCCTGGGGCGGGGCACGGACCCCAGCCGACTGATGTTGGTTGCCGCCTCCTCCTCCTCCGGCCTCTCCCGCTTCCCAATTCAACGGGCTGTGTACGCTCGTGCCGCAACTGTTAATATCTTAGCTGGCAAGTGTTACTACGGTTATGGTAGAAGTAGTAGTAGCAGCAGCAGAAGCCGACATCAGCAGTATTAGCAGCGAGTGGCCCGATAGATAGACAGCCGCGTTTGTGGATCGATTTCCAAAGCTCGTCGTTCCCTCTAACGGCCCCGCTACTACTACTACTACCACTAGAGCAAGAGTAGTCGAAGGCGTCGACGGCGGTCGCCGCTACCGTCGTACGTCACCCCCCATTTCCACCTACCCCTTGCATGGCCCCGCCAGCGAGCCCGCATGGCTGGCGGCCTGCGGATGGGCCAATCACACGGGGGCTACACTCACACAACACTACCCCAAAACCTCCTAGCTTTACCCCTTAGCGAGCGACGATTAGAACCCATAGGACGCAGCCAGCTCGGTATGGCGTCTCCGTTGTAAACGAATGCCCGCTTTTTGCCTTTTAGGCTTGGCGCCGAACGCGGTTTCCACGACACAGTCGAAAGCGGCGCGGATCCTAGTCGCCTCCAGCCCGGGTAGTGCTCATCCAGTTCTCTTCCAAGACGGGGGTGAGGCTTAAGTTGTAGGGCTTGGGCTGCCACGTGCGTTTCGTCCACGTCGCTACCACCACAAATGCCCGCCGACACTCGTGGAAAGTCTCTTAGCATAGCGCTGGTCGCCATCGTTTGTTTCCGGTGGAAAATAAGGTGGGTAGAGAAGTAGATGAAGGAGCTGCAGGAGGAAAATGGAAAGAAGAATGCTTCTCTCCAGGTAACGCATGCCGCGGCTCTTCTCATGAAAACGAGGCAGCAGCGCGGCGGGAAACTTTTCTCGCTCATTTTCGAGATCGCTGCACGGCGTCCGATACACACAGATTGCCCGACCGGGCTATATAGCGGCGGGTTGGTTCGACTTTTGTTATTGATGATTATGACGATGCTGCTCATGAGTCGTACACAAAGAATCAACGCCGGCATTCGATAAAGTGATACTGTTGATGCTACGATAAAATGATGCGGTTAATGTTGTTGGCGCTGTAGATCGTGCTGGTGTTGTTACTGTTAGTAATAAACAATTTAAGCTTCTGAAATATATATAAATATATATATATATATATATATATATATATGTGGATGGCGGGATCTTACTTTATAAAAGGCGGCATTGGGGGACATTTAATCAACAACGACAAACTTACATTTATTTAATCTACAAGAAGGCAAATAGTCAATTAGAAGGAGTTTGCAAAAACTTGGGTCCGAGGATGCAGTGCAGCCAGGAGGAATTGGAAAACATTCTCAACGAGCTGGTCTGAAGTCCCAGAACATAGATGTGAATGAAGGGATGAGTAGTAACCAGAGATTTCAATGTAGGAAATAAGCTGGACTCAGAGAAGCAGCAGAGAGGGGCCTCGCAGTCTTTAACTCCGCTATTTCCGACACTCACATGAGGGACACAACAGGCAGATAGCCTTTACCCTCGAGAAGGAGATCGCTCATCCATGTAACAACCTGGAGAGTAGCGAAGGCGGAAGAAATTATTATGACCACACTTACGTTTTATTAAACCTGGCTTTATTGAGAGGTTGACAGGAAAACACTAGAAACCTTAAAAACGAGGGGAAACTCCAATTAGTACCGGAAGGGCCGAATGAGCATAATATATAGACACTTTTAACGGCAGCGTGCGCGCCCAAAAGCCGGACGCCCCATCTGCTAAAATTACAATAGATTCAGGAGGTGGCCGGCACTACAAAAAACTTGCATCTTCTAAATGTAGTGAGTATATTAAACTCACAAGAAAAAGTAGAGCAGAGATCCTTCTGGAAAAATACAGGACGGCGGAAACAAACTCAAAGAGGTCATACTTCAAGTCAAAAGGCCGGCCTGGAAGAAGCCACAAACTGAGGCCCTGTCAAGGCTCTTGCTCGAAGGGCTAAAAGAGTGGTGGCTCACTTCTTGTTGAATCAGGACGGAAGGGAGCCAAAGGAGTTCAACTTATGACCCAAGGACAAACACACAAACACAAAGGACATGCCTAAAGAGACCGAGGAGGCTAGACAGATCCTTGATGCAGGGAAAAAATGTGTTCGTATTTATTATTATTCCATAGCGGGGGCGGGAGAGGTCTTCAGCTTACTGCTACTTGTTTACTAGCTATGGCGAGCGAATTGATCAAAAATATACTAGTCTGTAGACTGAACAAGGAGATTCTGGCTAAGAGGGTCACGGCGGGGTTCTTTAGGTCTCTATATTAGTTACGGCGCTCCGGCGCATCATGATGGCGTTCTGGAGACCCACTTTCCCGAAAAGAAACAAAGCCTTAGCCTAAGCTTATGATTGCGAGGACAGCGAACACTGTAGGAGGCCGTAAGCTCAGCCTCAGAGAGGTCAAAACACGGAGGGCGGCTTACTACTTAAAGCTAGCGCCCAAGATGACGGAGGCGCCTTACCTCATTGGCAGAAAGCGAACCACAGGCACAAGTCTCACTCTCGGTGGTGCTCAGGCACTTTCGAACTGCTTGCATTGGACGACCTTTCTCAATTATTTACTTGTTGTCCTGAGAAAAAATGGCGTTGCTGGTGGGCTGCGTGTGCAGAGCGCATATAGCGGTCTGTACCAGATCTTTCCGTTCAATGAGGATCGCGTCAAAATCCTTCATGATGCTTCAGCCATTGGTATCGCATGACAGAGCCTGCGCCATTTGCCTGCACTTTACAGGGACTTCTCAAAGTCAAAAAGCTGCGCCAGCTGGGCTCTCTCCGCAGTAAACGCCGCGCATATTTTGAAAATAAGCTTGACGTCGTTTTCGTCTTCTGAGTCACACAGTGATCTGAGTCACTGGCATATAAGAAATTGAACAAGCGGGTAGGACAGTGATTCTTCCCGCCTGTTGAACTCCTCCCTCACGCCTGGAATAATGAAGCAGGTCTAGATTACCGGCTGGCCCGCCTAGATTTCCTCCCAACTTTTGTTCTAAGCGTCTAATATATGACGTCGTGCAAAAAATTATATTTAATCTACAAGAAGGCAAATAGTCAACTAGAAAGAGTTTGCAAAAACTTGGGTCCGAGGATGCAGTGCAGCCAGGAGGAATTGGAAGACATTCTCAACGAGCTGGTCTGAAGTCCCAGGACATAGATGTGAACGAAGGGATGAGTCGTACCAAAGATTTCAATGCAGCGAATGTGAGGCAGCCGAAGTACGACGGAAAGAAGCTGGACTTAGAGAAGCAGCAGAATGGGACCTGGCAGTCTTCAACTCCGGTACCTCCCACACTCACATGAGGGACACAGCAGGCAGATAGACTTTACTCTCGAGAAGGAGATCGCTCATCCATGTAACGGCCTGGAGAGTGGCGAAAGCGGAAGAAATTATTATGACCATACTTACGTTTTATTAAACCTGGCTTTATTGAGAGGCGTCGTCCAGAAGTCGTGCGTCCCACGTCCGCGATGGCAGATAAGAAAATTTGACAGGAAAACACTAGAACCCTTAATAGACGAGGACAAACTCCAATTAGTACAGGAAGGGCCGAATGAGCATAATATATAGACACTTTAAACGGCAGCGTGCGCAAAGGCGACCTCCTCCTTGCCCAAAAGCCGGACGCCCCATCTGCTAAAATTAAATTGGATTCAGGAGATGGCCGGCACTACAAAAAACTTGCATCCTCTAAATGTAGTGAGTGTTCTACACTCACATGAAAAAGTAGAACAGAGATCCTTCTGGAAAAATACAGGATGGCGAGAACTAGACTCAAAGAGGTAATAAACCAAACAGCCGGCCTGGAAGAAGCCACAAACTGAGACCCTGCCAAGGCTCTTGCTCGAAGGGCTAAGGGAGTGGTGGCTCACTTCTTGTTGAATCAGAACTTGAGGGAGCCAAAGGAGTTTAACTTATGGTCGAAGAAAGGACCAACATGAGGACATGCTTAATGAGATCGAGGAAGTTAGACTAATCCCTGATGCAGGGAAAAATTGGGTTCGTATTTATTCCAAAGGTGGGGGCCGGGAGAGGCCTTCAGCTTACCGTCACATGTTTACTAGATATAGTGGGCAAATTGATCAAAAATATACTAGTCTGTAGACTGAACAAGGAGATCCTGGCTAAGATGGTCACGGCGGGGTTCTTTAGGTCTCTATATTAGTTCCGGCGCTCCAGAGCATCATGATGGCGTTCTGGAGACCACTTTCCCCAAAAAGAAAAAAGCCTTAGCCTAAGCTTATGATGACAAGGATAGCGAACACTGTAGGAGGCCGTAAGCTCAGCCTCGGAGGGATCAAAACTCGGAGGGGGCTTACTACCTAAAGCTAGCGCCTGAGATGACGGAGGCGCCTTACGTCATTGGCAGAAAGCGAACCACAGGCACAAGTCTCACTCTCGGTGGTGCTCAGGCACTTTCGGACTGCTTTGATTAAAAGAAAGCTAAGTACCTAAGGGTCACGCTAGATGCCTGCCTGACAGACTCAGTCCACCTCAGATACGTGGGTGCCCTGCAGTCGCCTCAACGGAAGACCCTGCAGAAGAAGTGCTGGAGAACTGCTTCAAAAGAGAAAAAACATTTGACACAAGACTGAGTCATACTCTCATACTAGTCGCTGCTGGCTGCTGACGACGCATCTGCATTAAGCATTCTCATAACTTTCCCTATAAAAATCCTTTATTTACGACTCCTGCCGTGGCTGGACCGCTCACCTAAGCGCAGCTTGCAACTATCTCTGGCAGGTATGGGTACATACAAAACTGGGAGTTCCCGTGCAATGCATGAAACTATAGCTTTATAGAATTGCCATATCTTACGTAGAACATAAAACCATGGATGCCGGCTATGCTGTCGGCCATGCTACGCAGGAAAGACTACGCAAATATGCCGACATGTTATACATGGACGACGGAAGTTATGTTCAGAATAAACATATACACATAAGTGAAACTAAGTCGTGCAAACATTGGCGGCGTGGTTTAGTAGCCAGTGCACAATGCTTCCCTGACTTTCTGTGTGCTTGATTACAGATCCAACACACACACATCCCTATATGCGTAGTTGGTGATTTTAACATGCCTGACACTGACTGGTCAAATCTGCGCTTAAGTGATGGTACCAGCCCAGAGAAGGCTTTTGCTAACTGTTGCATCACAAATGGTTTAGATCAGCTTGTTATGCAACCCACAAGGGAAAACAATATTCTGGACTTGCTTATTACATCTGAGAGGGAGCTCGTCACTGAGCCAGCAGTCGTGGATCCCCCTATTGCTACAGATCATCGGGCTCTCAGCTTTCGGATTCTGGTCCCTTCCTCCCATTTCTTAGAGTCGGGTGGTGGGTTCAACTTCTGGAAGGCTGATTATGACTCGATCTGTACAAATCTTGCGAGCGTAAACTGGACGACATTCTTTGCACGGTGCGTTGACATTGAGCAGATGTATAATGCATTTATCGATTATATACACTTTCTTATCGAGGTATTCACACCCCAGAGAAACAATAATACTAATCCCAACATGACGAGTCTTCGAAACCATGTTCGACGGTTAGAGGAGCTCATGAATGAGTTAGCGACTGAAAGCATCTCAGTGAAGCTTAGAAAGGCCTCGACACGGTCGAAAATTCTTGAAGAGTCAAAACTATCTTTTAAGGATGCTAAATCGTTTTACCGCTACGCGAATAAGCGACTTCGAGATCGTGAGGAACTTCCTTTACTAAAAGTCGATAATGTACTCATTGACAATAACCGAAGTAAAGCGGCGGCATTCTCGAAACTGTTTTCCTTTGTATATACACCTCCGGATGATCAGCCGTCTTCACTGACAAATCGCGTGCGTATAGAAAGACGCCAAAATCAAACAATTGATAAGCAGTTTTTTATCTCAATCGATGACATAATTAAAAAGATCAAAACACTCAAGAACAAGTGCAGTTTTACACCAGATGGTATTCCACCAGTGTTTTATAAAAACACTTGTGATTTTATCGCCGAACCATTACTGTACATTTTTTAGAGATCGTATTGTGATGGGCAAGTTCCTTCATTATTTCGAAGGTCAATTGTAACGCCTATATTCAAAAAAGGTGCTAAGGATTTAGTGGATAACTACCGGCCGGTGGCTCAACTGTCCATTGCGTGTATTTTAATGGAGAAGTTAATCGTTGATTATATTGAATTTTTTTTAGTGCGTAACAAATTGGTTGACGCCAATCAGCATGGCTTTGCCAGGGGGCGTTCTACAGGGACACAACTTATATCCATGGTCCACGATTGGAGTCTACACATAAATAATCGTAGAACATTTCATTGCATATATTTTGATTTTTAAAAGGCATTTGATAAAGTGAATCACAAACTTATGTTACAAAAATTAGAAAGCATTGACCTTGACTCCACAACTTGTCGATGGGTGTCAGCATACCTTACTGGGCGAAATTTTACCGTCAAAGTTGGTAATGTAGAAAGTGACCCCCTCCCCTGCACCTCAGGGGTGCCGCAAGGATCGTGCATTGGGCCCCTGCTCTTCAGAATATACGCCCTCGATCTCCCAACAGTGATTCCAGAAGGTGTTACTTATCTCTTATTTGCGGACGATTTAAAAATATACTCAGCAGTCGACAATTCCACAAGTATTATTCAACTAGCAATTAATAATATTTAAAACTGGTGTTGTGAGAATAGGATGGAAATATCTGTGCCTAAATGTGTCATGGTGTCGTCAGATGGCAGTTCGCCACTGTATACATTCGCTAACGATGCAATACCAGTAGTTAAATCTTTTTGTGATCTTGGTGTGATTGTAACCCCCAAATTAGACTTCTCTCAACATATTACTGCCACTGTTGCTTCTGCTTCACAACTATGTAATACTATATTTAGATGCTTCATTTTAGAAAATCCTGATTTCTATGTGACTTTGTACAGAAGTCTAGTATTACCCAAATTCCTCTACTGCAGCCAGGTTTGGGCTCCTTATTTGGCAAAAGATATAAATGCCATTGAGAGGGTACAGGCCAAATTTATCAGACGGATATCGAAAAGATGTAATATTCCTCGTGAAAGTGGTGTGTATGTTAGATCACTGGAAGTTGCGCGCTCAGTGAAGATAAACAACACATTCTCGTGGAGAGTTCCACGAAGTCTGCGAAGTCGACAGACCTGATGTATGTTCTAATTATATTCAGAGGTTAAATATTTTGTTAAAAACAATGTATTCTTAGGCATATATGACCCTTGAATAAAGGTGCTTTTGACTTGACTTTGACTTGGTTTGACTTGACTTGACTTGACATACGCGCCATGAAGACTTTGGGTAGTTGTAGATGATTAAATTTAAATCTCAAATCCAAAGAAGTTCTTGTAAGCACAGTATATAATAGTGATACCAGTTCCCCACCGAGGCCCTAATTGAGACACTCCATACTTTTCTAAATATATTAAAACCGTATTTATAAGAGGGGTTAACATTGATATACTATACTATTACATCTATATGGGATTACGTGACGTTTCTCCCCTGATAAACAAAATAAACAGATCCTGGATCAGAGAAGCGCTACATAACTTATACTGAAACCATGTCATATCCTATGTACAGTGCAACTTTATTCTTTTTACCGAATTGGCCATATCTATATACTAGACCGACTTCCCCCTGAACATAGGTTTAGCTGAAAGATAGTAGATCACTTATATAGAAAATAGAGAAGAAGTGTTTAGTAAGATAATGGAAAGTCAGCCTACGAAATAAAGAGAAAATTGCAACAGACATGCACATTATGAAGTTTACTATAATAGTACTAATTCATTTTAAGGGAATATAGCGAATCAAGTAATTTAATAATTAGAGTATAGGCAAAACAAATGCACAAACAAGTGACCGCCCAGTTTTTTTCGTTAACTGCAATATTACTAGAAAAGCACACCAACTATACGTCACCAAGATTGATTGACTCACAAATGCAAATCATTGTACAACCTTTCTCAATTATTTACTTGTTGTCCTGAGAAAAAATTGCATTGCTGGTGGACTGCGTGTGCAGAGCGCATATACCGGTATGAACCAGATCTTTCCGTTTAATGAGGATCGCGTCAAATTCTTCATCATGATGCTTTAGCTTTGGGTATCGCATGACAGGGCCTGCGCCATTTGCCTGCACTTTACAGGGATTTCTCAAGGTAAAAAAGCTGCGCCAGCTGGGCTGTCTCCGCAGTAAACGCCGCGCATATTTTGAAAATGAGCTTGACGTCGTTTTCGTTTCCTGAGTCACTGGCCTATAAGAATTTGACTAAGCGGGTAGGACAGTGATCCTTGCCGCCTGTTGAACTCCTCCCTCACGCCTGGAATAATGAAGCAGGTCTAGATTTCCGGCTGGCCCGCCTAGATTTCCTCCCAACTTTTGTTCCAAGCGTCTAATATATGACGTCGTGCGACCTCCTGAGAGAGTGGGGAGTCAGCTCGGCGGACCGTGGTCTTCAGAACCCGCAAGTTCTATGAGATTTGCCAGGATATAATTCAGTTCTAACGGAGCTTGAGGGGCCCTCTTCGTAATTGTTAATGGGAGAGCAATCTCTTGAAAAACCTGGTTAGAAGCTCAGCGCCGTTCTAATGGTTAACACTGCGTGCGGTCCATCATATATTGAGGGAATTGCTCTCCCTCTTTCATAGCTTTTTATGCTTAATGTGGAATTATCAATATATGTGACGTCTTTGACCTTAAAGGTTTTTTTAATTGTTGTAACAACCTCAGACGCTGCTTTGTCAGACCTGTTTGCATCTCATAGCTTGAATTTATTCTAAAAATTAAAGTGAAGTTCTCTGTAACGCCAAGGTTAAATTTGTATTTTTCCTAAGGGCCGACCACGGCCTTCTGTAGGAACGGAGCCTTGGCAAAGTTGCCTTTGAGCGTGAGAGTGCAAAACGATCTACGAAAACAAGCGCAATTTATGAGAGGCGGCTCCCGTCGGTCGACAGCCACAGCTGCTCTTTAGAGCAGACACGATCGATACTCAATAATACCAGCACGATTAGCACGAATACCCGAAGCGCAGTAAGTAAGTAAACACCTCATGAAGGCCGGCAGTGTCGGAAAATGAGCAAGCAGAAAAGCGTGACAGGCACAGACAAACGCGAGAAAGCGATAGAGAGGGGGGAGAGAAGGGCAAAGAACAGAAAGTGAGAAAAACAGAAAAAAAACAAGTGCAGAAGAAATAGACCAATTGAGGTGAAACACGGTCACGTAAAACGCTAACTGCTTATTCTAGTAGTCGTAGTGATGATGAGCATGATGGTGATAATAACGATGATGATGATGATGATGACGATAATAATATTGATGATGATGGTGGTGGTGATGACGATGGAAGTGACGCCGGTGTTGCACTCGCAGAAGGGTTCAAATCAAATTACGAACAACTGCATGTCATCCAGCAGCAACAGCAGGAATTGCAGGAGCAGCAGCAGCAGCAGCGGTGGGAACAGCAGTCTTTCTTGATCGTACACGCAAACGTGCTCACAACATGTGACGGCGGCAATAGGGGCTGCAGGCAGGGCACTCCGCGCCCGGCGTGGCCGTCGTCATCGTGCGTTGGCTGACAAGGAGAGGAAAAAGACACACGAAAAGAGAGGACACGGAAGAAGAAAAAGAAGAAGAAGAAAAACAAGAGGAGGAGAACAACCGAACAAGAGGAATAGGAGCGCAAAAAAGAAGCAGCAGACACGTTGGTAGAGAAGACTAGCCAGCAAACAGGGACAAGTTAAGTGAAATTGTGCTCCCCGAATTCGGCTCGTAGTCGGCGTAGACGTCGTCGTCGGCGTCGTCGTCGCCGCAGTGGTAATGGTAGTAGTTAGTTATTAGTTTAGGAAGAAAAAACGACAACGACGACGACGACGACAACGATGGTTGGCTGGTTGGTCGGTGGGTCGGTCTGTCGCGGGCCGGAGTGGGTCAGGGAGGAAAGTAGGGGGAATAAACGGAAAGTGAGGGAAAATTAAGTAAACAGCGTAGGAAAGAGAAGCAACAGAGAGATGGGGAGAAGAGAAACACGGAGAAAGAAAGGGAGAGAGAGAAAGGCGGAAAGAGAAAGAGTAGGGAGAGGGGCGGGACCAAAAGACAGGGAACAACACAAAGTGCCAAAACGATTGCCAGAGCGAAATCGAGGAAGAAAAGCAAGGCAGAGTAAAGAAAATAACATAGAGGAAAGGAGGGAAAATAACATAGAGGAAAAGAGAGAAAGGAACATAGAGGAAGAGAAAGAGAGAAAACGCGCACGAGAGATCGGCAGGGAGAACAAGATGGGAGAAGAGTTTGGTAAAACGAAAGAGAATAAAGAACTCCACGCACGCTACACTTGAGACGTTGCGAGAGCGGGTATGCTTCACGCTGGGGATCAAAGTGCGGTCATAGTGCGAGTTTAGACGGCTGCTACTGCCACGACTACTACTTCTCCTACACTTACAGCCTTTGCTAATGCTGGTGCTAACTGTTGTAGTAGTAGTAGTAGTAATACAAGTAGTGGTTGTAGACACCGTTGTCGGCGCCGTAGCACGACGCAGAAAGGGCACGAACGAAAAAAGGGGTGATGGCATAGGCGACCAGCAGTAGCGTTCGTGGTCGCGCGGGGCGAGGCAAACACTTGTTCTCTTTCTTTTCCTCCCATTCTTCCTTGCGTCGTCGTCGTCGTCGTCTCCGTTCTTTCTTTGTTTCCTTCGTGGGGTTCCTGTTCGCCGCTGTTCGACGTTCAACGAAATGAGGAGAACCTAACGAGGTTTGTCACTACACACGCTTCAACAGCAGCAGCACTACCGCCACCGCCACCGCCATACAACTTTTACTTCCAGGACCGACCGTCGCGACGACAAGGGCCATCGACGAGACGCAGCCGACGATCTGCAGTCGATTGGGTTACACGCTCGCTGACTGGATGGACGCATGGTACTCGCGGGCGCATGGTACTCGGTTGGTTGGGGGAGGGGGAGGTGGGGAGGCGGGGCGTGGGCCACATTGCCCAACTGGCTGACGACAGCACAACACAACAACTCCCACGTCGCCGTCACAGCCGCCGCGTGGCGCACCGCCGACGCTGCCGAATGTCGAGGAATGATAAGAAGACGGCTACTACAACGAAGACAAGAGCAACAGCAGCAGCAGCAGCGCAACAGCAACAACAACAATCACAAAAAGAATAGCCTTAACCACAAGACAGCATGCATCAACGAACAGCAGCAACCCACGTACAAGAGCAATAATCACACCAACAACAACAACAACAACAAGTAGCAGCACAACAACAACCACAAGTAGCACAGCAACAACGACCACGGCGACATCTCGGTCGGCAACCATGAGACCGGCGACCTGTAATGGATGTGCTTGCTCTTTCTGAACTGTGCAGCTCCCCTTCTTCGATTGGGAACGACTCAGACAGGCAACGACGATAACGAAGCCCATTAATCGCCTAATGAGCCAAAAGGACGCCACGAGACGCTACGGCGCAACTAATCAGGTTATGCGCGCCCTTGGCTTACCGACGCACTCGAAACGACTGAACTCTCAACTCTTCTTCGAAAATCGAAACGTGGCCCGCGCGTTCGAAGTGGGTGCGACCAAGAGGCAGACTGAAATAAAGGGAAACGGAGAGAGATAGGGAAGGGAGGAGGCGAGAAAGGAGGCCGGGAGATAGAGATACTGGTCCAATGCTGGCGATTTGCATTCTAAATAATTAGGCTTCAACTTGTCCAGCCGATGCTCTTTACCGGCTTGCGCAGAATCAGCCGTGGTAGTAGTAGTAGTAGTTGTAGTAACAGTAGAGTTGCTGGGGAGTTTTAATTAGAAATTAGTCAGCCTACGTTTGTCGACGAAACTCTTACTTTCTGTTTCTCCCTCTTTCTATATGTATAAATGTATAACGAGCAAGCGAAGCCATTGCCTTGCGTTTAGAAAATCGTGGCTTCAAGACCTGCACTGGCCACTCGTAAGTTGGTTTTCCAATTAAGACAAGGTGAATGCCCAGTAGACTATATTCGGCGATAATCAGACAAAAATTCAAATACGTACGCAAGGATGCCTAAAAAATATAATGCATTACAATCAACCACATAAAACCAAAAAAATATATATACATATGAGGGCGAATCGAAAAGTCCTGGTACATATTTGTAAAAATATATATAGCTATATATATAATAGCTCTCCTCCCACTGCAATACATTTGTGTCACTTTCTTTCCCACTCTTTGAAACATTTTTTAAATGCGTCTTTCGGAATCGAATCGAGTTGAGTTGTTCTTGCGAATTTTCATCTGTAACCCCAAAACGTGTTCTCTTTAGTTTTGTTTTGGTCGTGGGAACAGAAGAAGTCAGAGCCAGATCCGGCGAAATTGGAAGTTGCGGAAATATAAAAATATTTTTTTTATCAAATAATCTAAAATCAGTAACGATGTGTGTGCCGGTGCGTCGTCGTAATAATAAATGCAACCGTTATTTGGTTTGTTCGATGTTCTGGCGCAATCTTCTTAACATTTCGCGGTAGTTTTGTTTATACATTGCACCACGTATACACTGTGTAACAGAATTAGGTTTAATCACCAAAATTCGTAACATTTTCACCACTTTAAAGCATGATTGGCAACAAGTGGCCTGCGTGTAGGTGACAAATGACATTTCATAAACAAAGCGCAATACCTTGGTGGTTTTGGTAGTGCGGCAAAATTTAAAGTACTTGAACTTGCCGATCCGCCATTGTATATATATATATATATATATATATATATATATATATATATATATATATATATATATATATATATATATATATATATATATGCATAATTAGTGTGTACCAGCGAGTTAGCTTAATCCTTCTCGGTCGTACTTTACCAGCCTAAGGTAGCTGATCCTGCACTTGAACGATGTACTAAAATACTGATTTTGTACTTGTGCCAAGCCACTAGACGGGTGGAAGGAGGAAAAGGTGCAGGATGATGGCCGTACGAATTTCCGCCGCGTCAGGTTGTCGTTTAGCGGTGCTACGCTCTGAACTCCGGACCGTATTTTCGGCCCATCAAAGCCAACCAACCAACCAATCATAGGGCTAAAGATAGTTCTCTGGCAGTAATAAATCCGTCGATATCGGCGTACAAAAAGGGTAGCGTAGGAAGTGTGTGAGTGTACATCCTTTTCTTGGGTGGGTCTCGAGGAAGGGAAAGATTCAGCGAAGGAAGGAGCAAAAGGAACCGACTGATAAGGGGGAAGAAGACAGAGATAAAGGAACAGAAAGATAACAAGAGGAGAGAGATACGGGGTAAAGAGCGCGAGGCATAGAGCGAGAGAGAGAGCGCGCGAGGCATAGAGCAGAGAAGAGAGAGCGCGAGAGAGAGTGGCCGGGTTGAAAGGGCAGAAACGGAAGGATACGACTCGATAGAGCATTGGAGACCGAAAGCGACTTTTGCTCGCTCGCTCGCGATGCTTCCGCTCATTCGATCTCATCGTGCTGCCGCGGACGGAGCCGGTCTACGACTGTGCAGTACTCAAACGAACAGATAGACGCTGGCCAACGACGTCTGCAGTTGCCTGTACTGTTACTGTTGCTGCCGCTGCCGCAGTCGAGCCGAGCCTGAGTCGAGACTCCAACGTATGGCAATACGTTGGCTACTGTTGGCGGCGGCCAGAGCTGCCTCGTCGTTGCGAGCCGGCCAATTTCTTAACCGTCGTGTACTACTACCACCAGCATCGGCAGGCGCTCAGGCGCTTCATCTTTTTGCTTTTCGCCCGGAAATAAATGCGACGCGCTTGACTGGTTTCGAGGCCGATCCGAGCGCCCAGAGCCGTATCCACAGCCGTGCCGGGTGCAATGGCAACGTTGCCACTACTACACCGCTACGTCTACAGCAGCTACTACACGCACTACGGCAGCTAAGCAGAGGAACCCCAACGTCGGTTTCTCCCCAACCCCCACGTCGGTTGCCGGCATGTCTGTCTGGCAGCACGCTAGCAAATGGGGATTGGGGGGGGAAGGGGGGGGCGGTGAAATCGCTGCCGCGCCGTCCGAATACAAACCGGCTAGGCTATGAAGTGGGCAAGCTGGGAAGCTCTCAGCAATGGTGGCAGGAAGGTTACCAGGAACAGGAGGTGGGGGTTAAGGTCTCCGACCAACGGGGTAGAATCTTTTGCGGTTACGTCCGCTCTCGCATCCTCCCCCTCCTTTCCCGAGGATGCTACCGTCCCGCTTTTTCGCCGCTGCCGTAACGGTGGTTCGTTATGGTGGTCGACTTTGTGGTTGCCGTATCCCCCCTAGAAGGAGAAACCCCTGCAGCAGCTGCTGCTGATGGCGGTGCTGATGCTGCTACTGGTTCGGGAGGCTTTGACGTGCGGCGGGCGAGGGGAGGGGAGCATCAAAATGTATGATGCAGCCCCATCACCTGAAGCAATCCTTTTTTCACATTCTCTATGCTCATGTTTTGCTCTCGCTCTATCTCTCCACTTGGCACTCTTGCGCACACGACTTCTCCACGTTTCCGGGGTCGCCTTCCTTCGCTTCTTTACGCGTCCCATGCCGCTGTACCATCGATGTTCGATTGGCTATGCCGGGCAATCTTCTGGCAACGAGAAACTGGACTACCGGGACTGAGAGGTCTTTACGCCAAGACACCTATAATATATATATATATATATATATTCTAATGACATCCCTAGACGTGCTCAGCCGGCAATGACACACCGGCCTATGTAATATGTTCGGCATCGTGAAGAACGTCATGGATCCTCAATGCGATTCGTTTGACGTGAACAACAATAGTTCATAATGCCGGTGGATCACACTTATTGCTGGGCTGCAAGCATTTTTGCCAAACAAATGTGTATTTCCCATGTCTCCGAATAAGAGATTTTAAAATGATTGTCTTCACTGATTCGCAATTAGCTGGTGTTCTCTGTGCATGTTGATAGACTCCTTTACTCTAGTAAGCCTTAGAGCCTATTACATGATTTAATAATAATATGTGGCTCGTTCAACTCGAATAACAAAGAAGTACCTCACAGGTTGCATGGCTTTAAATACTAAAAGGTATGCCCTCACGCATTTTAACGGTTTAAAGAGTTGTACGTACATTTGTTTCATAATATGAAAATACTTATGTACAATACACCACAGTTCTCTCATCAGAACCGGCGCTTATCATCACCGTAGGCTGCGGTCGGTTCACTGTGCCCTCCTGACCTCCTCCTTGCAAACAGATCGCCGACTAGCTCCAAGCGAGTAACGAATTTAGGATTTACGGAGTGTTGAGAACTCTATTACAAAGAGATTAGATTTTATTATTAAATAAGTGTTCTGTTTGCGTAAGCCGGCGCACAACAGTCAAATAACACTCCTCGAAATTCGAGTTTACGCGCAAGCGAACCTTTGCGGTCGTGTAGTAAGAAAAATCAGCGCAATCGTTTAGAACTTTATATTTCACTTCTCCGACTAGTTTATTTTTCTATTTTAGCTGGGGCTCCTATGCCGAGGAGCAAATAACTGAGTTTGGGAAGTGCAAGATATTTATACAAACGTATGTAGACCCCGGCGCGGTAAAACAATAGTAACACAACGAAGTATTTTGTTGACGAGTAGGTATGGAGTTGAACTAACTGAGTAATAGGTAACAAAATCAAGGTTTGCAGTAATTGCTTCGAAATCGTATTTGAATTTGCAAAGATAGACTGATGGAGGGCGATACCAAAACATTAGCTATTTGCTGTCTGGTGTGAGCGGCGAAATTTTAAATTCGCTGTTAGGATAGTGAATCTAGCTGCATGGGTTATGCAAGAAGTAATAGACACGGCCTTCGTACTTTTGGCTTAGTCTATTCTGGATTTAAGCAAACGACCTGAAGTTAAGCACATGAGGCATCGAACTGTTACCAAACAACCAAATGCATCCAGATGGTCTGAGTCTACTGAAGGCCGGTGTCTCGTGTACGACGTCACCGTGTCTTGCACATTTGCTGCATCGTATGCCCTTAATTTTAGCCGGCAGGTCGAAGCAGCCGCTCGTCTTGCTCAAGACCGCAAGCGGGCTAAATATTGCGAACTGGTGCAAGATTTCATTGTTCAACCGATCGCTTTCGAGACATTGACCCCAAAGGGAAAATCACAAGGAGTCTTCTGGCGGAACTGGAAAACAGAGTCGGTGTGGTAACAGGCAGATGGCAGTTGTTGCCACAGAGAATATTGGTTGAACTTCGACACGGAAGTTACTGCGTCGATCATTGGTCTATTGCCCACGGTCAATGGACTTTCCTTTTGACGTAGTCAAGTTGAGTCGCCGTCAAAAATCCATGTGTAACTGATTGACCTAAACACATTTATGCGTATGTCAATGGCAATATACATTGGCGGGATGGCAGACGAGTTACATTAGTGACTTCTAGCGTAAAAAGAAACTCGGGATTGCTAATAGTATTACGTCCTTGAGACTGACAAAGTCCTGCAAAGCAAAAGCTGATAGTTAATATCCGAGCTCTTTACCTCAATATCGGGACAATCATGCGACAGATCAGCGCGTAAAAGTTAACAGTCAGCTATGGGGTAGGGTGACCCGTTCCCGCGCCCACGCATCAAGGGTCGTTGCCTAGCAAACATTTAGTTTCCGTCAAAGTAGCGAATAGCGCTCTTCCGAGCCAGGGCGGAGCAGGGCGACCCCGTATGGTCAACATCATCCGGCTGCCCCGACGTGCGGAGTGTGCACATGCCCACCTGCGATTTCCCAATCCGCATCATTTAAGTTTGGAATTGGCTGAGTTCCGTGAGGACCTAGACCGAGAAGTACGTAAGTAGCCCCCGGCCAGACCCGTCATATTAACGTTGAAGGTCCGGTATATAAGCGGCCGGGTCCAGTTCGCTCGGGGCACTCCTGAGCGTTAAATCCTTTCGGGGCTGACTCTCAGCTAAGATTGAACGACCACGGGACTGCTTTTCGCTTTGCTTTATAGACGGACCCCCATAAGTACAAATGTGCAGCGGTGGGGCTCAAACCCGCGCACCTATGTGTCTTTTCCGGTCGCGAGGCGCAGACGCATGCCACCACGCCACCGTGCTCAACGCACTCCTGAGCCTGGCGTGGCCCATTCGTGAGCTCACACATCAAGCGCTACCGCTTGGGCTTGCGTGGAGTCCGTTGCAGCATCCGTCTTACGCTCGCTTCCTTCCCGGGCCAGGAGATTCCAGAGGAGCTAGCGAGTCAGATTGAAGGCTGCCTCTGTGTTTGCCTAGCGGTACGCCCGGTAGATCCGAAGGGCCATACCGCACTGCGCCGCACGCAGAGCTTCGTTTGTTGCGAGCGGTGCGTAGGTCTCGATTGGCTTACGCAGACGCCTCGTAGATTGCCGAGGCCTCCGCTACAGAGGCTAGCAGCCTGCGGCGCCCCTCCGTAGCCCCTTTCACCCGAAGGAGAATCCTGGCCTGATTCTGAGTGACCCTGCTGGCCTTACCGACGATGTGCTCGATATTCGCGGCACCAGAAGAAAGACCGGCATCCAAAATGACGCCTATGTACCAGGCAGTCTATTTGATCGGCATGGGGTGGCCCGCGAGCGTCAGATTAACTCCACGTGTAACCTTCCGGCCCGTTAAGTAAGCTGCCTCCGTCTTCTGTGAGGCAAGCTGTAGATGATGGGCGGTCGTTCATACCTGTATGTCGGCTAGCGCTGCAATAGCATTTTCTTCTAGTGTTGTCTCTCGGCAAGCTGCGACGAGGAAGGGCGAGGTCGTCGGCGTACGCGATGGTTTCCGCGCCTTTCGGAAGCCCCAGCCACAGGACACCATCGTCGACCAGGTTCCATAGAACTGGGCTAAGAACGGAGCCCTGTGGCACGCCGGCTGTCACACTGTGCTAGCTTTGCTCTGTTATGAGCGTCCTGTCGTTCAAATAAGAAGAATAAATTATCCGCTGGAGGTAAGGTTAAATATCTTTATGCTCGAGCGTCGTCATAATTACCTCCCAGTTTGCTGTATTCAAAGCGTTCTTCACATCGAGGAGAATGAGAAGAACGAACGGCCGGGTCTTCAGGGACCTCTTAGTCTTTTAGTCCGCCTTCCGCAGGATACGGTAGAGCGCATCTATCATTGACTGGCCCCGTCGGAAGCCATACTGGTCACTCGACAGAGCGTGAAAATTCTCGATCTCTGCGTTTATCGGGCGCAGCGGGCGCAACGGGCGCGAGGACTGGCCAGGAAAAAGCAATTAAACCTGCTCCAGGGTCTTCTCAGATAACAAAAATTGGAAGGGTGGTTGGCGAAGCTTACTCTTGACCGCCCTGTAAAGTAGACCCCAGGGGTCAGCCTCGACCGCCGCCACGAGCTTCATCTACGCTGCCGCCTTTGCTTGAGTGATGACAGTTTTGAGTGTTCGTCGTCAGTCTCTATAGTTACTCTGCAATTCGTCCGCCCGTCGCTAGGCTAGAAAGAGGACGGAGTCATCATCTTCTCGCCGTCTTGCAATCCATGACCTTGCTCTCGTCAGATTCCAGTTAGTAGGTCATGATGCGCTGGAGATGTGTGTCTAGTATTACATGTTAGTTAACAGTGTTAAAAGCGTTTCGTACGTACGTAGTTGTAAAAGTAATGTGACGCCCCTAGGTCCTCGGCCGCACCGCAAAGTATTCGGTCAATGAGCCCGAGGGCAGGTCGTCTTGCCCGGAAACTGAACTGACTGTTCGAGAGGGCATGCGTGACTTCAATATCGGCATCCACAACATTAAGTAAGCATGTTGGCCGGTGAGAAAAGGAACCCCCGGTTTTGGAATCAGCGCGAAGTGAGCACGTTTTCATCTTATCGAGAACGCTCCGTCCTTAAGGAGGCACGTAGTGAAGTTCGCTAGCAGTCCTAGGTGCTAGTTAGAAAAGATTCGCGCGACCTCTGAGGGTCTTCCCAGGGAGAGGCTCTGGGTGGCTCGCACGAATTTTGAATCATTCTTCTCTTAGGAAACCTGTGCTGCCTAACGCAGCAAGAGGGCGGCCGCCACCAGTGTTTTGTCAAGTGGAAGGGGGAAGGCTAGGTCTCCGCAGCGCCACCGGCGTGCGATACAGAAACAAGCTCGGATTATCTCGGTTGGGGTTTATTCAGTGTCTGCGCGACTTTTTGACTGCCGAGGTTCCCCATGGCTTCGCAAGACGTGAGCCGCTACCTGCGCGGAGGGGGTCCACCGGCCGCCCGACAGGCCGTGTAGACAACATATCTTAGCGTGGTATTGTCCAGAGGTTGAGCACTGAAGTTAAGGCGATTCCCGCGTCGTTGTAGGCTCTCGGTGAGTGTAGGTTTGTGTAGGCGCCTGGGCGTGGTTGATCAGGTTGAAGCCGCGTTCCGCAGCTCAGTCTGCAAGAAGGGCTGGTCATTCAGTGTGGATCGCTGTGTCCAGAACTTAAGAGGTAAAAATTGCATTGCCGTATTTGGGTTAAGCGAATATAATCGGAAATTTGTCAAACATAGTGCACACGCACGTTTAGTCGATTCCGCTGCTGTAGCTTGACGGGCGATCTGTTTGAAGGCTACTCGGATTTTTAATTGTGCCGTGGCTCTCAAAGACGCCTGAAAAGAGCAGTTAAGGCTTCTATATATTTGACTGGTTTCAAACTAGATTAACTCATCCACTCAACAGTAGAAACGTCTTCTTTCAAAATTTAAACAAAACTCACTTGAGCAAAATCACACTAAATCACTGAAAGTGTGCCAATTAAAAAAAATATCTATGTATTTTTCTAGTTTTTTTTTATTTTTACTTAACGCGTAACGATTATATGTTGTTGTGCCAAATGAAAGATGAGCACAGTTGCAGAACGAATATCTGTACCTTATTAGAACGTTGTTGTAAGCATGGCTTACTCCATACATCAGCAAGTGTTGTATATATATATATATATATATGTATGTATATCCATATGCTTTTAGCTGATGAGAGAGTAGTGGTGATGATAGCGGTGGTGGTGGCAGCAGCGGTGACACGCGTTTTCTTCGTTCGTTGATGATCATTGTCGTATAAACTAACAACAACAAGGAACACGAGCGGCACGAGAGCAGCACCAGCACCCCGATGCAGCTTGGCTGTTCACTTGCCTGCCTCCATTTCTGCCCCGCTTGCCGTGTTGTCTCCCGTGTGCCTCCCTAGCTACCACCCCCGCACAGCCGCTGACGCTCTCGCCCGCCCCGCCGGGCCCCATTATCATTGGGTCGTCATCGGGGAGGCGCTGCTGCTCTTTAGGGGGGGATAACGTAGAGGGTACTCGCGCCGCTGCCTTAATGCTTGTCATGCTAAACGTTTGCCACCACTAGCGCTGCCGCTGAATAGTGCACGTTTAAGCGAACTCCGTCGGTGTTTGTGGATGGACGGCATGCCGGCCCGAGGAGGAACAGACGAAGAAGCGACCCTCCGGCGCGCTGCCAACTTGTCCCGCCGCCATTAGCGGCAGCAGCAGCAGAGAGTAGTGCAGCCTTCGCTTCTGGCGTCGCCACCCTAGTTGTGCCCATCGCCGCCGCCACCGCCGCCCGCCAATAGGGCAGCCAACAACGCTCCCCCACACCCCCGCCCGCGCGCCCCCGGCGACTACCCTTTTCTGGCACTGTCGCCGCCGTTTTGGCGGGAGACGGAGACGACGACGACGACGACAATGAGGCTGACATCGCCGAAGCTGACGCCCGCCGATAGCAATGGCGGGCGGCGCCCATCTGGCACGCGTTCGACCCCCCAACGACACGCGGCTGGAGAACGCGCCTTCGGCCTCAGGCGTGCGTCGTTTTGTTGTTCCTTCCTGTAGCTCCTGACGAAGCCGTACGCCTTGCTAGCACTGTTCTTGTTGTCGTTGTTTGTTTAACAACATCATCATCATCAACAACAACAGCAGCAGCAAGAAGAGCAGTAGCGCCAACAGCCGCAACTACCCCCTACTTCGGCTACCCCCGCTGCTGCTACTACTACTACTACTACGAGTATTACAACTAATACTACAATTACTATGCATGCTCGCTTCTCAAACGACGCCCGGCGACAGCATCCGTTAGCTGGTGTGGGTGGGTGATTTAGGGTTGGGAGTTACGGTGCCAGACGGATAAACAGACAGACAGACTATCGACCGGTCGAACGATCGGTCGGTTGGCTAGGTGGGGTCATCCTTTTGCTCCTGTCGATCGTCGTCCTCGATGGTGTATCAAAGGCCCGACCAAGATTCGACCAGGATACACGCCGACTGACACCGAGGCAAACCGCCCCACAGACACAGAGAAAAGGGCCATTGGCGCAATTGAGTTTCGGCGCGGCCGTTGCTCGGTGAACACCCGATTGCTGTCGACGGCAGCGACAACGCACAGTGGAGGCGGCAACACCGCGGCAGAATACCAGCGTTCTTATTGCTTTTGCTGATACTGCTGTTTGTATTGTTACTGTTGTTGCTTTCGCTATTGTTTCTGTTGGTCTTTATCAGTGTTGGTATTGCTGTTTCTGGTGGTGCAACAACAGAAATCTAGTGTTGCTGTGTTTGTTGTTTCTGTTGCTGCTGCTGCTGTCATGGTAGTCGGTATGTTGTTGTTATTCATGTTGTTGCTGCCCTTTTTGTTGTTGTTATTGTTGCTGTAGTTGTTGTTGTTTTTGTTGTTGCTGCTGTTATTGTTGTTAGTGGTGGTGTTGTTGTTGTTTTTGTTGTTGTTGTTATCGTTGTCGTCCTCGCGATTGCTCGTGTTGCTGTATAGCGTCTGATGAAAAAATGATTGATTGAGAGCCGTTGCCACTCGAACGAGCACAAGCTGCAGGCAGAGTTTAAAGGCAGAGCGTTGTGTCTAGGTTAGAGAACATGGCTAGCAGCAAGGAGGTGACGAGCCACGGGGCCGGCGGCGGCGACGGCAGAAGCATGTGTATATGTGGGTGCCTCTCGGGGCCCCTGTGAATCTGTCGGCCTATATCTATCCCTGTGCCGCCTGTATAAATCCTAGCAGGTTTGCTTGATAGCCAGCTAAATGACACGCGTCGGATGAAGAATAACGAACGAAGAACGATAACAGAGAAGAAGGCTCAGATGAAGGAGGGAGATCAAGTAGATGAAGGCCAACAAGACGAAGATCACATGAAGGAGCAGCGGCAAGTAAAGTGAAGAGTGATAAACGATCCAGTCGTTACTGCAACAATAATGAATACTATGACTGTGTAGCACCGGGCAGCAGCAACTGCGGCTTAATTGTCAAGCTAGGTTCCCCGTGCCCCCCTTCCCCCCCCCCTAGCTTAGATGACGAGGGGGCAGTCTACAGCATGGCGGCTATTCACGTCGCTCTGAAACTCTGAAGTCAGTGAGTCACTACGTTACTAAGTCTTCGCCACTCGCGCAGCGTACACTATAAATGGGGCATTACGCGAAACCTGATGGAGACGGGCTTGTGCAACGGCCCGTCGTGTGACTCTTCTCGCCACACCCTTTGCGTACACCCTCTCGTTCTGTTGGAGTGTCTTAAGCAGTAGTCGTAGAGCCACTAGCGCCAACTAATTAACACGTGTTTTCACAAAGACGTCCCACGTATCTTCAAGTAAGTGTGGTGCACAACAAGAAACACTGCAAGAACGTGGTTTTAGTTGGTATATTTTGCACAATTTAAAAATGTTTTTTTTATTCTTTTATATATACATGTGAATGTTTAAATCCACGGTGCCGATGACTCACTTCTCATCTATCACTCGTGTCTGAGTGGGAGTCTTGCCCGACCCCTGACGCGAAAACGCGGGTCCATCCAGTCTTTCATAGTTCCGAGTACCGAAATCGCGTTGCCTCTCTGAATCTCTAGGGAAAGTCGTTGGCAGAAGAAAGTGCTCGCCCTCTTGTCCATCGTAGCCTGCTGTAAAGCGTCGCCAACCTGGAAAATTAGCGTCGTTGTGAGGGGCCCAGGGCCACCCAGCGTCTCGAATGCGAAGAGTGAAAAGTGGTACGCCCGGCCTAAGTTCGCATACTTTCTTATCTTTGATGTCTCGGCGCGGGAAGCGGCAGTTCCTGGGCGAGAAGCGCCGGGACCGGTTTGTTTTGCACAAATTAATCTATTAAACCGGTTGTCTAATACACGTTGGTCGCTGTGTATAACCTACGAGAATATTTCTTTGTGTGTCTAGCGCTATATATGTATATATATATATATATATATATATATATGTTGTGTGTGTCCATATGTGTGTGCAGATCATAATAGCAGAATAATAATAACACCGCAGCTCTGCCTAAGAAGGTGATCTGTACGCTAAAGTAAACGTATCCCTTCACCTTGATTAACATGATCAATAAAATGCTACGCAGAAAGTTTAAAGTTTTATTTGCTTATATGCAAGAGGCAACAATTGTCTCCTTACGAACGTGTACACCGCAACAAAATCAATGCTACGCAGATATAACTGTTTCAATCAGTGTAGCGAGGCTTACCGTGCGCTGGTATTTAAAGCAGTTTTTTCCAAATATGTCCCATCGAGCTTACGCTCCATCAGCGTCAGTACTTAAAGAAACTGGAAAATAAGGAGGCATTGCCTAATACTCAACACGGTCTCCGTTTAGGACAGTCCGTAAGCGAAGCTATACGAAGCCTTCTCAATATGAATTGCGGATTACTGTATTAACTATTAGAGTCCACGGTCCTCGTCCTGGCGTCAAAAATGATGTTAGTTTAATTGTGTAGGACTTTTTTAGATGGGGCGCTGACTTCGATGTCTTACAATAACTGAGAAAAGTCTTTTTCGAGCTTGAAAAACGTTTCGTCGCTTTCTAGAAATTTTCAGATACCGATACTGGGCGTTTTCCTGTTTCATTACATCAGATCTCTAGCGTTAGCGCACGATCTTTGTAGCATTGTAGTCACATTGAGGAACGCAAATCAATTAAAGGGAATAGCTTGCGGCGCTCTTGAGAACATCCCTTCTAGGCTCTCTCTCTCTCCACACAGGCTTGTCCACGCGCTACAAAAAACAAAACTGCTAAGTGGTCAGAAGCGCATCCCTTACATCTACCTGGAGTTTCAGAGACACCACAAACCCTCCCGCAAAAAGCAAATAACGAACTGTAATATTACGGCCCTCATCGCAAACCTCCCGCGTGCAGTGCCGCAACAACGCTGATAGGTGGGGTTATCAGGTGGAGTCCCGAATAACGTACTGCCTCAAGCACTCCTTAGAAATTAGAGATCAATCTGAAATTTTGTGGTGTACGCACTTGGCCTTAAAAATTCTGGCCATGCAAAAACGGGCGCTATAGTCGTATTAGTCGTGAGATTTATAACATATATAAATGTACGTAATATTTTAGCTAGGAACCTACGGATATTAGTTTTAGGTGTCACAGGTTACAAAATACCTACCCGATTTAAGTCTCAGAGTTTTTCACATTCCAAGATGTGCAATGCAGTTTCCATTCTCATGAGATGGAGTGTGTTACAAAACAATTTTTGCGGCGTTGGATGCATTTCTACAGTTCGGCGAGTAAGCTTGGCGTGCTGATTTAGTCAGCGCCCGTTGGAGCTGTTGGTCTTATTCCAAACGAGGAAGCCCGCGACGAGCAACAAAAAGGCGTGCATTTTACGATATTTCGTCTTAACGTGATTTAGAAATGGAAAAGCTATAAAAGCAAGCATTTCTAATGGCTTACCACAATACCTGAATTTTATCGTGTAGAGCTCATAGGCTGTATTCTAGAGAAGCAGAGAGAAGAAGTGGAATCCTTCTAGAGAAGCAAACCTTAATTGTCTATGTCTACAACCTATCACACTATATATATATATATATATATATATATTTATATATATATATATATATATATACATATATATATACATATATATATATATATATATATATATATACACATATATATATATATATATATATATATATATATATATTATACTATCGTTTATTAAGGAATAAAAATGGAGCTACAATTGTCTCCCAAGAACGTGTGCACAGGCAATATTACTCTATCTCGTATAGAGTCGGCTGGGACCACTTCAGCAGCGTGCCCCGGACGGATGCCGCGTTCCCGCGTTGGACGTCAAGGTCGAGGCGCTGTCTTAAGAAAGCCGCAGATCTTTTGTCTCCAGTTGCAAGGTTCAGCTGCTCACCGACTCTGTGGAGGAGCTTGCGAGTCAAGTTGCCAGGACCGCCCAAGGTTTCGAATGCTAGGGGTTGAAACTCATGTGGGTAGCCTATTGAGGCGTACTTTGCGAGCTTCCTTGCCTCGGCTAGATTACCAGCGTGGCCTGCTGAGATCGCCCCGCCACCGACCATTGAAGGTGCTAATGAGTCGGTGACAGTGGCGTCCCAGACGAGCATCCTGCCCCTACTAAAGGGGGTAAGAGTCATCCCATCCGGGCGCTTCCCATCGTCGGTGGAAAGGCCCTGGGGCTCTAAAATGCAGGGGAATCCACTTGATCGAAGCGCTCGGCCGAAGGTGTCGTTAATGCCGGCATGCCTGGCACGCCTTCCCGCACTCATAATGCACGATAACCCGTGATGGGCTAATTTGTCGACGGGGTGGCCGCATTTACATTGATGAGGGGACACAAGGTCACAGCCGAGGCGAAGACCTGCCCCGATTCGGGTCGTCTCGTTGTCCAGGAGGGTGCCTAGTGGGGCACTCGGAAGCGCATGCAGCCAGGCCCCAGATCCTTTAGCAGCGACCGCTCGAAGGCGAGCCCTTGTGGTGTCATCGACAGCGCTCGCTAGCAAGCCACGATATACTTCGTCGTGTAAGAATGTGCTCCAGTCATGTTGGCTTAGAGGATTATCCGGAGCGCCTCTGCAAACGGTCTTTAACTCCTCGTACAGGCGTCTCTTAAGCTCAGTAAACTGAGAAATGCCGGCTTCGTCTAGCAGTGCGATGGCATTGTTCTCAGATCGGAAAAGGGAGGAGACTATCGCTGGCCCAGCAGAGACAAGCGGGTCTGGGATCCCCAGACCCCCCTTAGAGATCGGTAGTTGTGCCTGCTTCCGAGAGGAAGGCGCCAGCGATAGATTAAGAAGGGAATCGAGGGCGTTTAGAGTCAACTCGTTTAATGGACGCAGATCGTCCAACCGCCCTGTTAGATCAGCTCCGCGAAGAAGGTGGGTGACTCTCGTAGCAGAGAAGGAAGAACGAAGTAAAAAGAGGGCCCGGTGGGAGCCGAGCGGCGCGAGGTTGTCAGCGACTTCCTTAAGCTTCTTCTGCCATTTTTCGAGTGCGTGTGTGATCCCTTCCGGCCGAAGGGGAACTCCCAGAAGCTCTAAGTCGTTGTCGAGGGTAACCTTACATCCCGGCAATAAGGCTTGAAGGATGCGAAGGTCTGGGGTCTGTGCAGTATCGCCTGTGACGTAGATCTCACATTTCTCGGGATTCAGCTCTAAGCCCGAAGTCTTACGAAAATCAAGCACGCGCCGAACGTCGTCGGCAACCATATCTACGTCGCCCCCCAGCACGCCGTCATCCAGATACCATATGTTTAGTGGGCTTTTAAAAGAGTCAACTTGCTCTTTGATGCACAGGCAAAACAGAGGGGGGGCCAAAGGGTCACCCTGTTGCAGCCCCGTGGCCGAAGCTATCAGATCGTCCGGGAGGGCCAGGTAGGAAGCCGTACGGTACGCTTGACTGACGTGGTGCGTTAGTTGGGGGCAATGTGTCGCGACCGCCTTCAGGAGATGATCTCGTCTTACAGAGTTGAATGCGTTTTTGAAATCAAGCTTCACGAGGACCCCAGGAGACGTGCGTGAGTCAATGAAAGCTCGGGCAGCATGTACCGCGGTCTCGGCCCCGGCTGGTACAGCAAAGCCAAGCTGGTGAGGGCCCGTCGCCTCGCCTATGATATCCCTGGTTCGATTACAGGCAATCTTTGCGGCTAGCCTGCGTAAAGTGGAAGAGCAAGCAATCGGCCTCACTGACCCGTCCTTCTTCTGTAAGGCGAAAAGCCTCGCTCCAAAGATTATAGGCAGCAGCTGAGACGGAGGGGCGCCCCACAGAAGTAAGTCCACGACTTTCGCCAGTGCGCTCGCCAGCCGACCGGCTGTGTCCCCTAGAGTCGGAGATAGTAAGTCTATTAGCAGTCGGGGTCGTATAAAGTCAAGACCTCCGGCGGAACTTCGTGAAAAACTCTTAACCGCGGCTACAACTTCTTCCCCTGACGTGGTGCAGGAAAGCGGAAGGCTTGGAGGGGCTGGCCACTCTAGGTCTGGTGGGGCCGGGGGGTGTTTTTCGCGAAGGGCTGTCAGGTGATCCGTGCTGGGAGCCAGGACCTCTGACGATCCGATCAGCCTGGCGGCGCCTGACACGTCCCCCTCGGTTAGCTTGAGAACGGTCTGGCGAACGCGATTATTCGTGAAAGTACGTTTTTTTGTGGGCGCTGGGGTCGCGATCTCGGATAGCCTAAATCCATTAGAGAATTCGCGTAGATTATGGCGAATAATAACTGAGAGTGATTGAATATCATTGCGGGTGGGCGGAAGACGGAGAACCACTGGGGCAAACGAGAAGAGCGCATACCATGCCTCGTCGTTGTTATCGGCTGAGACCCCCAAGAGGACATTTGCCAGCGCCTCTGCTACCTGCTTTCTTACCGGTTTCGGGAGGATCCTTAAAAGTCTTAACTTCTTTGCTGCACCCTGTATATCTTCGATTATGCGGGCGGGTTGCTGTCTGTTATTGTCGGTCGGTGTGGGCGTAGATGTAGATATGTTTGCAGAGGCCGATGGATGTTTGGCTGCTATATGCCTCGTGAGCCCTCTTCTCGTGTATTGCCCGTTGCATAGTGGACAAGCTATTCGCTGTGAGTGTACCGACGACTGCAACCCGCCACTGGCTATATTATTAGAATCCTGTTCCATCATTATTGCATTATTTGTTTAAGGCTTTCCAACACCGGCAAAAGCTGCAGGAGGGGTTCTAAAACCACCACTAGGGTCTTAAGCTGACCCAACAGGTCGGATCCGCCCCCTGATACGACTTGCGACAAACGAGTTACAGCATCAGCCGTAGGGAGGATAGGGCGCGCAGTTCTAGGTGCTCGACGCACCGGGGCACGGTTTAATCGGCGCCGTGAGGCGAACGTCCCGTTATCGGTGTGCAATCTTCCCGCGCGTTTTTTGGGCTTCTTCGTGGGGAGTGGCCTGGGTGCAGGAAGAAGCAGCTGCGGGTCAGGGTTCTCGGGTGACTGGGAAATACCGCGAACGACGTTGGCGTACGTAGGCTGCCCACTTGGGTTTTGCGGCGAGGTGTCTGGTCGGGATGTGGGGTTTGGCCGACTGCTGGTGATTTCAGCAGCCGGGTACGTTACCCGAACCTGTTGCAAAGTTCTGGCTTCCAGGAATAATCTGTTCCTCTCTTTAAGATAGATCAGGCGGGGGCAGGATGGTGACCCGGACGGGTGAGCACCCCGGCAGTTAATACACCGCGTCTGATTGGTGCAACTTGCGGCGAGGTGGCCTGGGTTGCCGCATTTCCTGCAGACTTGCTGTTGTGTGCACCGCTCCGCAAAGTGTCCAGGCCGTAGGCATTTGTGGCAAAGCCTAGGCTGGTCAGGTTCGAGCACAACCTGGTGCGACTGAAACCCTAAAAATATTGATGTGGGGGGTTGTCGGTCAAACTGCAGGATCACTTTACCCAGAGGCACCCTAGCTCCGGACTGAACCCGCGTGAGTCGTTTTACATGGATGACCCCAAGCGGTGCTAGTTCCTTTAGCATTTCTTCCTCTGTAAGGCAAGTTGAAACTCTCTGAATTGTCGCCCGAAAGGATGATAATGATGGGCAGTGAGCCGACACCGCGAATTCTCCAAGGCTGGTGATTGGTAACAGCTTCTGGGTGGATTCTATATCAGGAAGCCACACTATTATTGATTTTCTGTCTCCGGATATCTTCGACTTAGGTGACAAGGCAAATATGAGCTTGTATATGGATAGCAGTGAACCCTCGGGGAAATCTGTTTCAGCACCTTCCGATGTTTCTTTCCTTCTGATGATTACTTTAAACGCGCTCACCGATCCCGTCGATAAATCTTCTTTAAGTTTCTCCAGATTTCGTTGTTCTCTTGAGAGGGTATTTTTTTCCCTTCGGGATGTCACGGTCACAAATCCGTCATTTAAAGTCTTCTCCTGTGTTTCGGCTTCACTCTCTGATGGCGAAGCCGGCTTTTTCCGCTTGGCGCCAATGCTTGGCTGGTTTAGCGGACTCGTTTCACATGGAACATCGGTGTCCATCGTCGAGGTAGATCCGACGTTCTCTGTCGTCCCCTTCGGATGTTCGTTGGTCGCAGACACGGGAGACGCGCACTGTCGCAGGCGAGCTATGTCCAGAGTAGGTGGAGGCGAAGGTCCTCCCGAACTGCCGGGTGGCATCTCGGCGGCTTTCCGCTGAGACTTCTCGCAGTAACCGACTAAATTAGCGAAGTGGTACTCACTGGTGCGCTCCCACTAGCGTAGATAAAAATAACAATAAACAAAAATAGAAAAGAATCATAAAAAATATATATATAATAATTAAAATAAGAATAAAATAAAAAATAAAAAAAAATTAATGAAAAAAAAAAATCACACTTCGCGGGCTCGAACCGTGGCCGTTTGGCTGGCGGTCGCCTGCGCTACCGCCTAGGCTGTGCTGCCTATTGCCAATTCCTCACGCCGTAGTACAAATTATGCACCGGCGATTGTTGCCACATGTAAACAAAGATGATCTTCAAGTTTGTTATCAGAACGAACACGTATAGGCCTGCGCGCTATAGGGGTTACAACTCCTGGGCACGCTTCAAGGCCTATAAAGCACAGCACTTAAAACTCAACTGTACGGGTAATCACTGTGACAGAGATCACCGTAGACGAGACACTCAAACTTGTTAAATTCGACCAATTTAGAGGAGCGAATTGATAGCACGTCTGCTCTCGACAAATCGAACGCAAGAAAAAAAAAAAAATATATATATATATATATATATATATATATATATATATATATATATATATATATATACAGTATATTGGAATAGAATAGAAATTCATGTAATAGAGGGTAAAGAATGACTGGTCGCAGGCGGGGTCTTAAAATATTTGGCCACTCGCCAGGCGAACGTATTCTTGATTACTCCGTTCTTGCAACGCATCTGGGCGCATGCATTATTTGGCCTCTGCGATTGTTCGGCCTTACATCAAAGAAATGATCACTAAGACTTGCGCTCATAAGTTAAGCTAAAACCTGTCTGTCATTTTTCCTAAGTGTGTCCATGAAGAGCGGTAGTACAATGTCGTTCGTTTTGAGGGCACGTCATCTGTGCAGTCTCTCTAAACATCTCCTTTGTACACCTTCGATCATACCTATGTATTTACACAGATATGGACGCCATACGAGTGAACGGTGTGAAAGTTTAAATAGCACAATCGATTTGTAGAAACGAAGACACACTGTAGGCTTATTGAGAATAAAACAGCAACGAAACAGCATATTCTCAAGTATGGATGCTACTTTGACTAGTTCTTTTGTATGTGCGGAGAAGGTGAGGTCCGCCAAGTTTAAGACTCCAAGATCCCGCGTCACGTTGATCTCTGGCAGTGTAGACCCGTTGAGTATGCAGTTTAGCTTGGAGGAGCCGTGTTTCACAGCGAGATATTTGTGAGCGGGGAGCTGCATACCATGGTCAACGTACCACCGGCTGACATCGTCCACCGCGGACTGCAATGCGATGAGGAATCGAGCGAACAATGAATTTTAAGATCGTTTGCGTACAAAAGACATTTAACAGTCAATGGGTATATAGAGTTTCATATCTAAGACAAATATTATGTACAAAAGCGGAGAGACGCAACTCCCAGCGGCACGCCAGACGGTGACGGGTGAAAAACGGATATACGCAGCAATACTGCATGATTACCATTAATCAAAGGCGTATTATTACGTTATTATTGAACATTATAAAATGCAGGCGTCGGGCTTTCTCTCCCTCTTTCTCTCCCCCCTCTCTCTATATAGATATTCGAAATAAAAAGCGGATACACGCAGCAATACTGCATGATTAACAGCAACCAAGAACATATTATTACGTTATTATTGAACATTATAAAGTACAGGTGTCATTCAATCTCTCTCTCCCTCTTTATATATTTATTTATATATATATATATATATATATATATATATATATATATATATATATATATATATATATAGCATTGGCAGTAGGTCGGTCACGTTTTTTGTGCGCTCTAGTATTAGTTTATGTTTTGACAAAAAGTGGGGCAAAACAAAATCTAAAAATGCACATGAAATAAACGACGTAAACTGCTTAAGAGCAAGTGTACTTTTACACTGCTCCATCGTAGTTTATCCAAAGCACACCTGCTGAGAAATTCAGCCCTTGTCAAATTGCTACTTTTTTGCGGAGTCACTGAAAACACCTGGTCCACCATGGTCCACTCTGCGCAGCATGCGGTGGAGAGTTTCTTCAGCCAAAGTCTAGAACACAACATGTGCTGGCTGCAGCAAATCTGCTTATTGCAATTTCAGTAACGGGCAGAAATGGCTGCATTGCTGCTTTCAAACCCGGACAAAAGTGTCACTTGTTGTAAATGTCATGTTTCTGGTACGAGGTATCGATCGAACAGTAGGCCGATTACTGAGTGCAAAGTACAGCTGCGGCTGTCTAACTGAAGTCCAAACATTACGGAAGCGCACTGATAACCTAGCCAAAAACGTCAACAACACACCAAAGGCTAGAACTCAACAATACATTATCGGACGTCGACGGAACCAACTTTGACTATGCACGTGACAGGTAAGCACTGCATGGACAGTAAAACGGTATGCAACGTCGTGGCACCAAAGCTTGAGCAGACCATTTCGAGGAGTTTTTTTTGTTGTAGAAAGACGATTGACACCCCATATAGTCGTGTCATTGAAAGACTAGAATCAATAAGACGACTATATGGGAAAAACTATTTAAATGAGTTCGCTTTTGTAGTTCATACGAAGACGTCTGCAACAAAGCCAACCAATAGCGTAATCTTACGCCACAGGGTCCATCACGACCGGGCAATCGAGACGGAAGGACGCGGTAGACCAAAGTTAGGTGTCGCTATGTCTGTGACGACGAACGTATTAATAGCTACAAGTAGACAAATCGTTGTGGAGACGAAAGACTGTTGGGGCGTATGCATATACACGAGAGAGCGGTGCGAGATATTTTGCACGACATTGCATGAGAATGTTTGCTTTAATGCTCACACAGAATAAAATATATTGTGCCCGCCGACTTTAACTGTGACTTCTTAAAACAAAATGAACAAAGTGCACTAATTATCGATGGACCACAAATAACCATAAAACTACAGATTCAAGGTATTTTAGCCGGTCATCGTTTCACATTTTCAAAGAAGGCCCACAAAATTGCCAAGGAGGCCTTGCAAGCGCTTGCCGTAGCTCAGGGTAGCACAGCTAGCCCATTTTTATTTATACTGTACGCGGCTGGCCTTGAAAAGTGCCTTCGTCGCTTCCCACATATTTTACTCAAGCAACTAAGTTGTTGTGAGAGATTCAACACAGCGCTTGTTATTTTACTTGCATAAGACTGTACGATGGTGTTGCAGAAATAAGCTGAACGTCAATGTGTCAAAAACAAAAGTGATGCGTTTTAGAAGAGGGGACATGTATGGCCAAGGTGACTATAAAATAAAGATAAGTGGGCTTGCTTTAGACTTGGCCAATAACTTCAGATACATGGCAGTAACACTGACGCCCAATTGTGTTTTACTAGGCAGAGTAAAGAAAGGAGAATGAAGGTCATTTTCTATACTATGATGTTGAGGTATGTCCGACAAGTTGACCTTGAGACTGGTCCTTCAGACTTATATCCCCCAAGTTAACATGAGACAAGCTCAAAAATCTCAACAAGATTAAAAACATGTTTTTAAAAGAGCATGTAGTTTAACAAAAATTGCTTCTTCTATGCTACTGCCGACTATATGCAACTAGCGTACATTACTAGAAGACCTAGAACACCGCAATACCAGTTTGACCACAAAACACTCACAGTATACAAGCAACACTGTAGCCACAGATGGAACAAAGATCTACAGTAAAACAGAGCAATGATCTGCAAAATAACCCGACATGGATACCACCAGCAGTCTCTGTCTGGAGGAAAAATGTTTCCAAATAAACAAATGTGTTTGTTAATCTGCGGTAGATCGATCGATATCGGCCGATCTCACGTAATGAAACGCTTAGAATTGAACACCAGCTCGTTAACATGAGCTGCTGTAGTTGACATGCTACATGAACGGCACAACCCGTACCTATTGTGAGGATCTACCACTAATAATAATGAATAGTTATCAGCAACATTTGGGTCGCACATTAAAACTATAATAGATGCAAATGTTCCAACGATCTCTTTGTTAAACTCGAACGCAAAAAGGTGTGCACAAGGTTGTTCGCACTAGGAATTTTACTTTTTTTGTAGTGCGAGGGAAAAATGTGTTTGCGCACACCCGAGGCGGGTAGTGTCGGACTCGATGCCGATGTTGTTGGCATAATACCCACTAAAAACCTCTCACCTAAATGGCCTCAGGAAATGGCGATCGCGGAGCTGGAACAGTTCTTTAATACTACTTCAATCGGAATTCTACTACTACTACTACTACTACTACTAAGAGTAGGATTTAGCGTGTATGTTCGCTATGCTTGTCATACGTACGTACATATACCAGCTACAATCGCGTCGTATCGTCGTCGACCAGCCAGCCTACGATGGGGGGGGGGGACATTGGGCGAGAGCGGAAATGGCCGAACGGTTTGTGAGTTGTCCTCTTTGTAGTTCGTTCTGGTAGGGCAGTATTAGCGGCAGCAATAGGCGTAGTAGCAGCAGTAGTACTCTGAGTCAGCACAGGCATTTCGACTGGGGCTGTGTACGATTTGCCGCAGGCGTTCGACTCGAGCGAATGATGAGCGCATCTAGTGGCGAATTTCGTTTGAACGATAGCGATAACAACAAAAACGGCGCGTTAACGGCGCGTCCGCGGCGGCGGCGACGGCAACGACGATCAAACCCCGGGTAGAAACTATCGATGCTAATGCCCATCGGATATGTGGTGGCAGTGGCGACAGGTGCAAAAATTGGTACGCCACAATTGTCGCCAGCACTGCCAGGACCGGTCGACGGCAACAACGGCAACAACAACAATAACGACAGTAACGATAGCAATAATAAGGTGCACAACAACAACAACAAGAACAACAACAACAACAACAACAACAACAACAAATAAATGAAAGCGTCTGCTCTCAAACAACTACGTCGACCGATTACGTGTATATCAGGGGTTTGAGGTGATGTGAGATTTACAAAGGACCTTCGAGGCGTGTGGACCACCACAAACACCCGCCTCTGCTGCCGCTTTAACGGAGGATAATCCGGAACGCTATTCTTGATATAAGTTGGCACTAATTTCGCACAAGCGTAAGGGAAATTCAGAATACCTAAGAAGATCTAAACAACGAAAGAGTTTCTCTTCTTCCCAAGGAGGGGTAGATAATGACACTTTACAAAATAGGCGACCAGTCACAATGACACATATAACGTATCGCATTTTAATGCAGGAATTTAAGAGCCAAGTACAGAGTGTTGAGACAAATGCGAAAGTAGGAGAATGGCAGTGTGGGTTTAGAAAAAAGGTATGACTAGACGATCATATTTATTAAATAATTTTCATTAAATCAGGTTGTAGAAGCATCGAGATTGCGGGGACAGGGATGTGTGGCAAGGTTTTTAGATTCTAAAAAAGCACATGATATGGCGGGCAGAAGAAATTTGTATCAAATTACGTTGGAAGAGTCACTAGAAGCAAATGGCTATAAATAGGATGGCAGGGGAAAAGAGTGTTTCTGAAGAGACCCCTGCTGCTGTTTGCTGACGATGTGGTAGTGTTACGGCAGGGCACTAGCGAAGTTCAACAAATGTTGCATGCATGTGAGCAAGCAGTGGAGGAACTAGATAATGTGTTTAATAAAAAAAAAGCGCAGTTTCAAAATTTAATGGGGTTAGGAGAAAAAGGCAGCTTCTTTTACAGGGGAAGGAATGTAACTATATAAGTCAGTACAAGTATCTTGGTGTGACAATGATTACAGCGGATGATTATTTAGAGGAAGAATAAATATTACGGAGGAGAAAGGCTGGAAGGAAGAAATGCAGTGTTGCATAAGGGCCTCTGGGGATTTAATAGTTTATTCTAAAGTAACAAGAATTAAATGGAAGATCATATAACAGGATTGACTTTTGCTAATGCCTCTCTAGTCCACAGCGCAGGGTTTGGAAAGTAAGCAGACACACGACAAAAAGAAGTGATAAAATTCGCATTGGGTTGCCGTTTCAACTGCACCAGAGAGGTTCTTAAGGGAAAAAGGAGGATGTTAAAATTTGTACAAAGGAAAGTATAAAGTAGGCTAAGATTTCGTATTAGAATTTAAAATGTCACAAATAAAGGATGGGTTATACAGGTGCAGCTGGAGAAGACAGCACTAAAAATCAAAATGAAGGTAGATCTTAGAGTAGAGTTTGCACCTAGGGATATTGGGTCAGCAATGAGCAAGAACAAGGGTATCGAAGAAAATGGTGTAATTGCAAAAACAAAATTATAATCGGTAAATGGAAATTGCGTCGGGTTTAAAACTTTTTCAGGCTGGTCCTCAGCCAACATTTAACGTCCACGAGACTGCTTTCGCATTGCTTCGTGAGACGTACCCCATAAATACAAATTTCCAACGCTGGGGCTCAAACCCGTGCACCTATGTGCCTCCTCTGATCGCGAGGGGCACACGAATTCACCACGCCCCCGGGCTCGTTTACCTTAATTGGCGGTCCTTGGCCTGTTATTATTCTATGGGAACCCTTTGTTCTGTTATTTCGTAAAGCCGTTTTGGCTATAAGCGTCTTGTACAACGCGCTTGCGAGTGTTATTCTCTTATAGTTGCGCGGGTCCATCAGCCCTCACTTTTGTATAAAAAAAGTACAAGTATGCAATGTTTTCCATTTTTCGGGGATATACTCTTGGGTGAAATGTTTATTAAACAACTTCGGTCACTTCTAGGTAAGAAGAGTAAATTTGAGGAAATTACATGTGCCAGTTCGTTAAATGATGTAAACTCGTCTGGTATATATCTGCCTAAACGGAAAGCGTCTTTGAAGAGTATCTAATAAAAATAGGCTACTTATTTAATGTCGGTTATTAGAGTGTTCGGTGAAATTAGTCTTTTTGGCAGAGGAAACTTACGCCCCCTTTAATAAACCTTTGACGCTGGCCGATGGAGATTTACATAGCTAAAGCCATTCCTACCTATGTATGTGGGTTCAGTGCATTAATGGTAAAACCTAAATGTCCAATTCCTGTTTTAGCAGGTTAGCAGGATCACTTTGTAAGAAAACGGCAACTTTTAATTCAAGAAAACGAAAGAGGACCCGTAGTGCAATTCGTTTTTCTCTCTATTTCCTTTACCTATGTATCAACATATGTATGGCCATAAACAACCAAGTTAACTAATCTATCTAATAAACTTGTTTGTGTTTGAAATTTAAATATGTCTTTATCTTTTGCTATCAAATTGACTTTCAATGCGTACATACAATCAAATTTTTTTCAATTAATATAGATATCATGTTATCTGCTCAACGATCTTCCGCGACGCATCGTGGGCACTCGAGAGTCCGTCCGCCCAGACATTTTGCTATACGCAGACGATCTCGCGATATATGGAACAAGCCGATTCGAGGTGCAGCAGAGCCTAGCAAGGCTCGAGCAGTACGTGGCGGATGTAGGACTCGAGATCAACATCGGCAAGACCAAGGCCATGAAGTTCCGTAAAGCTGGTCGACTTGCAACCAGCGATGAGCTACGGTTGTACTCCACACCACTGGAGTATGTCAAAAACTTTCCATATCTTGGCCTCTCTCTCCCGACCTCCGGCACGTCGTTTACGGAGCACATCGCCGAGAGGGTCAGAAAAGCCCTCGTAGCAGGCGTCGGAATAGAGAAACCCACGCTTCTCTCCCTTAACGCGGCGCTAAAACTTTTTAACCTTAAGATCGCGCCCACGGCATCCTACGGCATACAGCTCATTTGGGAGAACTTGAGCGTGGCCCAGCTCGCGAGGCTTGATCGAGTGAAACCCGCCTTTCTCAAGCGAGTGCTCGGCCTCCACACGTCATGCCGCAATCGTCTGGTCTATTTACTCGCCGGTACCCCGCTTTTCATAGAGGACCAGCAACGCCAGTTCCGGTTGCCGGAAACACAGGCCTACAGGGACTTTATCTGTCAGTGGGAGGTGAGATTGTCAGACGTGGACCCCGACTTCTTTAGTACGGGTGCAATGACAAACAATGCGTGGAAGGGACTGCATCGCACCAACCGAAGTGTGGTAGTGCGCTATGCAGTGCATGGCTTCCACCATGTTCTCTGTAATACTCAAGGGTACCATGAGCCGACAGAAGAATGTATCTGTAACAGGTGTGGGAGAGCTTGTGGGAGATATCATGCGGGGGAGTGCCCCAGAGTTGAATCACTGGCCAGGCTGGCTCAGTGACCGTGTTTTTATGTATAATATTTGACTATATACCTAACAAAGGTGATTAATAAATGAATGAATTTATATATATACATATCATGTTATCCTAAATAAGTAACCAGGCAAGCAAGGTTCACTTCTCCTCTAGAGGTTTGCCCATGGTTGGGTCACGGCATGCGGACCCTAACCAGTGAGAAAATTGCGCTGCAAGCCAAGACACGCACGAGGTAATGCTCTCCCCAGAAATGTAGACTTGGATCAGCAGAGCGATGACGAAGGGGGCGCGAATATCAATGAGAAGTTTGCCTACTTGGAAACACCGACAAAGAAGCTCGTTTTTTTCAGAGTGGGGTAATATGCAGCTTAAGGGAATCTCGTTAGGACGAGCGGTAGCGACGGCCTCCTCAAAATTTCACGAAACGAACTAGCACCAAAGACGTTCTAAGTTCCTTCGTGTGTCATCTAAAGGTAGCAGCAGCATAGAGATGGGCACGATGGCTGGTCAATCGACCCTCAACCGAGCTCGCGGCAGCGCAGCGTCATCGCCGCTAAAGAGAATAAATACCTAGTTGCTTGGACCGTAGAGCGCCCTCTACCTCCGCCCTCTGCCATTGCCTCAATAGAGCGAAGGGGGGGCGTGGGCGCCGGCAATATAAGTGCGCCAAGCGTGAGAAGGACCTCAAAGATGGAGAGGGATGGACCGAGAGAGTGATAGACCCTGCTCGCGTTGCAAAGAGATTGCGAGATGTAGATTGAGTTTGCTCTCCAGTGAATAACCAGATAAAAGAGAACGTATTGGCGGGTAAGGTGTATCCGTAGCAACAACGGCGGCAGCAGCAGTAAAGCGGGCTCGAGGTTGATGGTGAAGCAGGAACGAGGCAGCAAACGGAGAAACAGAAGGGGCCCTGTCCTGTGTGAGATAAGAAACAGAGAATCAAGAATTGAGGCAACTACCAGAGTGTAATGACGAAACAGCCTCTGCGTAGCAGAAGTAGTAGTAGTAATAATGGCAGGTAGGTACAACGAAGTTATCCAGCCAGTTTTGCTTTGGCAGTTATCAGAATTAAGTAGAACTTGAGAGAGCGATTTAACGGCTGGCTGAGTTACTTCCCAGTGAACCTGTATGACAATTAAAGGGACACGGCTCAAATACGTACGCCATTTTCGGCACGATGAGTGTGACAGTCTGTATTTATACCGATGCTGACTAACACATATCATAATTGTTATAGGACGCATACGGCTGCATGCGTTTGACTAGATGGCAAAGTAGTTTCCGCCTGGCAACAGACTCTTGTAATACCTGAATCCATGTGTGTTTAAGCTACTCCTGCAAAACAGTCGTCCCTAATTGTGTTGCCTTACCCAAAGTCCGAAAACGGCAAGGCATCCGAAAACGGCATAGCTCAATTATTTAGACAAAGCAATAGAGTAAGAACCGCATGTAGTGCTTTGACACTAGACAACAGCCTATCAACCCGAGAAATAAAGAATAAAGAAAGCTAAAACTAAACGACAGCTCTGTTTTAGCTCGAGCTGAACATTCGCCACTTGCATATATTTAGATCGAGCTCTGAAAGGCGTGTCACAAATGCGTTCTGTTGTATTTTGGCGCGAACCTGCACCGCTATCAAACCACCTTTTGGTTCCTAATGGTTCTCAGCCGGTGGCTTTACGGGCTTGCCGTGGTTACCGCCAAACTTATGCAAAATTGCCTCTGAATGATGGTTAGAAACCATGCGATTTAGTTACGCGGTGTTCATTTTACATGGTAGCACATCGAACAAGAAGACATTTAAGTATTTGGATAGGCGAGTCCATATATTACCTATATAGCTATATACCACGGACTTATCTGAAAAAGACACAACGTCTCTGGCTCTTTACGTTATATATTACACTCGCTCATGCATTTTAAAGTTCTAACGTTCTAGTAAAGGCGTGGACCAAGGTATCGTTCTAATTCTTGCTAAGATTTCCATATAGGTGACTCAACTTTAACTTAGGTCAAATATGTAGTTCTGGTTGTTCTAGACGTAACACTGCTTAATCAAATTAGTCAATTTTACTCTTGGTTAAGCAACTAATTGCAGCATTACTAAATGTACGTTTATTCAACATTAAACATGTTACTCACACAAACATAATGCCAAGGAAATGCCACTAATGCCATTCCTATAAGCAGTCACTTAATTTTGTGAAAGCATCTTTGAATTCGTTTGGGCACAGAAGCGCACTTGGCTTGCGCCACTGATCTCAGACCGGTTAAGGTGCCAAGTATTCACTGATCCATTAGCTACCACTAACATGGTATTGCTTTTTTTTTCGAATTTAGCCAATACTTCTCACTGACTCTATTTTTGTATCTCGCTCCTTTCTACTGCCCTCTCTCTCTCTCTCTTGGATGAGCAGAATATTTTATCTGTATTTTGTCTTTTGCTACTTCGTACAGTTGTCAGGTCGGTCAATTTGGCATTCCGGTTCAACGAAGCGTGTTTCAAAACGCGGCGCGCTGTTGCATCATCTCCACCTGTCGAAGCGGACCTCTCGACAGATCGCGCTTTAGTTGGGTGTGAGGCGGGCAGCAATCATGTCATCCCGACACTATAGCTGGAGTTCAAGAGATTCTTCTTCAACTGTGTGCTCTGCCCTCTACCCGTAGTCGTGGTCTTTCTTAGTGCTTGTCCTCTTATGCACCAAGCCAGTCCTGCACAACTAGATAGCCAATTGATGGATGCAGAAGATATCCAGACGTACAGGCTGAAGATGAAAAGGCAAGCGCACAACAGAAGGCTGGCGGTGTAGACGGCGTAAAGAGAAGATGGCATTCGGGGCCGCAGGGGGGGGGAGGTGAGATCGGAAAACAGGCGGTAAACCTTGGGTAGTTCTCAGACTATTCGTTCAGCAATTGGCGTTGCGCGCCAGTTGTATGTATGTACTTATGCTCGTGTGCCGCGCGTATTTACATGCGATGGACAAATGAAAAAGCTTGTCGATTAGACTTACACAGCCACTTCGTTAGGAATGGCATACCGCGGCGATTAGCGCCGTTGTTCACTAGGCCGCAGTAGAATTTCATCGTCGTCAATGTCATGCACAATCATTGCGTAATTCCGGTTTTCTCCCTCGCAGCTTTAGCTGTTCTTTCGTTTTTCTCCCTACGACTCCTGTGGCCTCTCCACGCATTCGTATTCTCCGTTTTCCTTTTCGTCTCGTCCCTAATTTGCGTCAATCTTTTTTAGAATAATCTTAGCCCCCTACTGTTTTCGGTGCTCGTGAATGAAAAGATACGAAGTCGGCATTTTATGATGCAGAACGTATGTATGCAGACGACTTGGTGCCATATTCTCGCGGCCGATTCCATTTGCAACAATCCCTTGCGACCTTGCAGCATTACGTTCACCGAAACCAGTTGGAAACTAATAAAAATGAGACAGAGGCAATAAAGTTTAGACGTGAAGGGAAATTGGCTGGAATCGACGAACTACGGTTAGGTTTCAAAATCTATAGAATTTGTCATCACACTTCTCCTACCTTTGGAGTGATGTTCTAGTCTCGAGGTACGAACTTCTCGAGGCACATTGATGAACGAATTCGGAAAGGACCACAGTTTTTTCAAAGTACCCGAGACCCCCATAAACTATCAATTGACGTTACCGTTCATCTCTTTAACCTGAAGATTGCGCCTACTGCTCCTTACGATATACAGTTGATACGGGCGTATCGATCGAAGTTAAACTTTAAGGCGCTAGATCAAATCAAGATAGCTTTTTTAAAGAAGGCGCTAAGAGTCCACCGCACTAGTCTCAACAGATTAGTCTATTTACTAGCAGCTTTCAACGAGTACATGTCTGAATGGGAGGAATAAGATGGCAAAAATTGACCCTCTCTTTTATGAAATCCAGGCAATGACGTATAGTTCGTGGAAGCGCTGCAACTATGAGACTAGACACCTAATTGCACGATTTGCTGTACATGGCTTCCACATGAATGATCTGTGTTCGAGAGAAGTTTTATGAAATTTCCACGTTATGCTTGTGCAAACTCTGCGGGGGACAATGTGACTTAAATCACCTTCAACAATGCGATAGAGCGGTTCCGTTGACTCGACTTTTAGAGCCGTGATGAATATACGTATATGTAATTGTGTGCTTTCTCTGTACGCGTAATATTGTAAACCAATCGTCGGTTAATAAAGCTATTATTATTTTTTTCTTTTATCTCCGTCTATCGTATTCCTCCGCCGGCTCAGAACTGCGTGGAATTTCTTCGGCATCACGAAAACTACTTGCGACTACTCATCGGACCCGTATTCAGTTAGCAGTTAACTCAGTTTATTTAGTGACAGTCTCGTAGGGCGGGAGAATCCTCACTTTAATAATAATAATAATTGGAGTAGCCATAAAACGTGCTGTGTCCCAGTTCCTGTCCTGCTTTAAGGTGAGTAGACCGTTGCGGTACTGCTAGCGCTAATACTGTGTTTATTCGGAGCAGAAATGTTTGGCAGTACGCTCTGCGACGGTACTGAAGTCTCTCTATCGTCACTAGCAACATCCTTGAGCGAATGAACGACACTTGCCCAAGTCCACCTTCGGGCGAGCTGGTTACAATCGGTTGACGAAAAGCGTAGATGCATCTGTAATATGCATGATACTAACTACGAGGGACGCACGTGGGAGAGTATATATATTAAGTGGTCGACGAACGACTATAAGAAGCTCGTCCAGGTCCCCGTGGAACGTGTTGCCTCTCAAGCTTTGTTCGTTCAAACAACGTTGTTCGGTCGAACAACGCTAGTCCGTAGCCCTTAACTCTCAGATGATCGTAAAACTTCGTATCTCAAGTGAGCGGGTGAGGCAATGTAGCCAGTGATCTGATAGATTTCTAGGACGGGAGGACTCTCACTTTAACAATAATACCACTAATTAAAATATGAATCATAAAAGAGTAGCCCTGTAACGTATTTGGCCTCGATTCTGTTTCAGGTAGTATTGCGTGCGCGACAGAACTAGGGCTGTTGTTGCTCTCAATCGTACAGAAATGCTCGCGACAAAAATCTGGGCGACAAAACTGAAGTTTCCCTATAGTCATTAGCATCGCCTTCAGGCGAACGCACCATACTGCCTGGGTTCACCTCCGAGTGAAGTGATTACAATCGGTCGATTAGCGGTTTATGTCACGCGCTTGTTGTTGTTGCCGTTGCTGCTTTAACTACTACTGTTGTTGCTAAATTGCTTGTCCCTGTTCTTGCTTTTGTTCTTTTGCTGTCGTTGGTGTCCTCATTTACGCAATCACCGTTGTCCTTGTCCGTATAGCTTTTGCTGGTAAATGTTTTTGTAAATGTTTGACTTGAGCTGTTGTCGGACAAATAATTATTTGTCCGTAGTGAGAATGCGACACAAGAAACGGCACTTGTCAAGTCTGCTTTGTATGATTTTCGTAGGTACTTCGTTGCAGCTGATGCCCCTAGCTGCTTCCTGCCTTCACTTCTGCAGTGTGAATCGTCATATGAAACGCAATCGAAGCCATTCTAACAGCAATCTTCAGGCTATCTCTCGTTTCCAAAGCAATGCAAAAGCGAAGGTTACATAAGGAAAATGCACCGAGTAAGTAGAACACGGCAAACAGCAATTAATTCGATCGTTGTAGCATTTGTAAACGAAATCATGGGAATATATGAACTCACGTTCTACTTGGTATCAATGGCAATGCCTTAGAGCTCTTTGGTAAGCCCCCCTCTCGCTTCCGTCCTCTCTTTTTCTTTCTCTGTGTTTAACGTTCACTAACCCAGCAGTGAGATTTGACTATCGAGCGTCTAGATCTGAGGGTCTTAGTAGTAACAGTATCAGTAGTACGTTTCTACTCTACATACAAGTTGGAACTGCCCGATTTCGTTGTTCATCGCCATCTAACTTCTGTGCAAAGATCTTTATTCTTCTGCGCAAACTGGTGAGAAACACAGACAGGCAGGCAGGCAAGCCGCTACAACCTCCGAGATCGAGTACTTTGCACCTGTTCCTTCTTTGGCAAGATCGTCCGTGGTGGTCACTCTGGTGGTCGGCGTGTTGCAGTGGCCCTGTCACCAATTAGCTTACTAGTCGGACCGGCGTCACTGGGACCAGATAGCTGATTGCGAGATCTCCATCGATCGGCGCTTTCTCCAGGCTCTACCCTCCCAACCCTTGTTGGCTGCTCTTGTTTGCTGATTAGATTCAAAACTTTCTAATGAGCTCTGATACTTCAGTTGCTGACCTTGCGGCTAGCCCAAGGGAAATGTGTGGCGCCAGTATGTGCGAATCTGTGTGCGCGTAACGTTCTCAAGTTTCGTAGCAAAACGCAACCAAAAGAACCAGATCCTCCGCAAATATATATATATATATATATATATATATTAGCACTAGATCGATCGGCAGTGTCTGCGTATTAACCATTTTAAAACGTACACACGTCTGGCGGATGAGCTGTTTTGTAAATACATATAATTTCACACAAATCTAAAATTCTATATATATACACGATACAAATATAGAAACGTGCTATCTGCTCACATCACATTGTCGGAACAATAGTAAAAATGTTTCCACTGTTTGACGGGCCGAAAGAGTCCCCTATGAAAACCCCGGGGCTTCACGACCGGCCTGTATGGCGAATTCTCAAGCTGCTACCGGAAGGGGTGTTGCAGAGTTAGCCCCATATGTTGTTCCTTTGGAGGTTCGCGAAGCTTTCCGTATGCGGGCATGATTTGGCGATGAATTTCGGCTGGTTGGACATAATTCGCAGTAACAACTCGCTGCTGCTCAGTCATTGAATTTTCCAATAAAAACGCCATGCTGCTGCAGCCTTTAGATACGACCGGGACGGATAGCATCTAATGCAAGCAAAGTTTAACACGTTGTTACGGAAAGACCTTTTGAACTAACCTACACACACATATTACTACACGACTAATATATATATATATATATATATATATATATAAATATATATATATACATATATATATACATATATATATATATATATATATATATATATATATATAAATATATATATATATATATTAAGTATCCAGGCTGCACAAAATTTTATTCAAGCCAGTGTATATATCCTCAATAGCCAATGTGACCACTCAATATTTTAGCGGATAGTTTATAGTTGTTAATTGAAAGCAGCACATTGCCATAGGTCTTTCCAGTCCGACACTTTCGGTAGAAAAATGCTGTAGGCAATGCGTGTCATTATTAAAGATAAGTCATATGCGAGTTTTTCCCGCTTGCCGCACAGCTGCGGCTGTCGCTGCTGCGACTGTTTATGAGGACAGATGATCTCAATTCACGTTTCATGACTCCTCGCTCCTTTAATACACTCGTTCGGGTACGTTTACGACGTTTTGCGATGTGAGTGCCGGTCGATCTCTCGATTTATTTATATACATAGCTGCCGCCACCACCCCCACCACGACACATGATCGGACTGTAAAACTCGTGCGGCATGCAGTTCAGCGATAATTCGCTGCCTCGTTCCCCCTGTCTTCTTCGTTTGCTTATCCCATTCGCACAGTCTCCACAACCTTTGTTTGGTAGTTGAGCGTCCCGTTAGACTCCCGCTATCAAGTGAGTATTTTCGGTCTGTTTCTCCTCGGTCGTTTTTATCGTTACCGTTTCAGGCTATCCCGCCCGCCCTTAGTTGGTCACGACCTAGGGCCCAGGGGCCCCGCAATAATGATGATGACTGTGGTGTCTTTGTCGGCATCTTCGGGGCACAAGTTCGTGTCGCGCGTAGTTCTTTCTGTTCATGCGTCTGTTTTCGCTAGTCGACCCATCCACCCTGAGCTGCTTCTGGCATTGCAGTCACACATTGCGAGACCACGAAACGTTAGAGACTATCGCAGAGTTAATCCATGCCTGTCGGTCAGCCCCAGTCAGCGGTGGCAAAAGGTAGTTAAGACAGAAAATAAGTACATGTAAAAGTGTTGACGTCGACGACAACGACGACAACAACAATAACAATAACAACAACAACAAAAATATGACCACAATGACGACGACAATAAGTATGAGATGAATGGCGACCCAAAGAGAGAGGACGAGTGAAAACAAACGGGTAAGACTTGCTCTCGACGTTCGACTTCGGGGCAAACAGAGCTGCTACTTGACTGAAATAGACAAATGGGTTTAGGCTTCAGCTGTTGATGGCCGAGTCGTCGCTGTGTTCGTCGTGCTCCCAACGGCAACCGTGCGCGCCGGTTAGGCTAGCCAACCGAAAGAGAAGAAAAAGAAGAAAATGAAGAAGAAGAGGAAGAAAATGGAATACTCCAGTACGCACGCGTTTGTAAAACTATCATCGCCTGCGAATCTGTAGCCCGCAAATAGCTCCCCTGAGAGCGACGGAACCGGACCCCCTGCAGACGCAGACAGACCGAGGTGCATGCTAATACACATCCTCTTGTACTCACACATATTTGATGTACGACTATTTTGCCTTGAAGTCTGCCAAAAGCTTTGCTGTGCAAACTTTAGCGACTTTGGGCATTTGCTTCGACCATGCTAGCGGGAACTCACTAGCATTGCTACAGGTACTAAAACCGCTACTACTACTTCTACGTACTATAAACTATCTGAGCTGCCCAAGGGAAGAGAGAGGAAGCGCACCAAAGACATGGCGTAAAAAGACAAACAATAGATATAAATGCATAGACAGTTCGACCGGGAGGAGGGGGGGGGGGGGGGGGGGTAGTCGTGGAGGGAACAGAGCAAAAGAGTGCAAAACGGAGAGATTCTCAAGCGGCGCATCCTGCAGAGCATTCATGGCCAGCCCGTCCTGCTGCACATCGGGGGTTGTGCGGGGCCCCATCCAACCAAGCTTTTTATCGTCGCTTTGTGGTTGCCGTCTACTTTAACGTCGTCGTCGTTGTTGTCTGCCGGGAAGGGGTGGCTTTTTGTCGTCAGTCGCCTGGCTCGGCCTCGGCGGTCCTTTTTTTCTTCTTCGTCTTGTTTTTCTTCCGTCGTAGTTGTTTGTCGACCTTAGGCCGAACGTAGTCGTCTAGCCAGCTCTGCTGCATGCGTATCAGTCTAGCTATCGAACGTTCCGGGGATACGTGCGCGGGTAATACGTCTTCCTTGCTTGTGCTAGAGTCTCTCGCGCGACGGCTAAGACGGGCTGGGCTCACTGGCGGTCGGGGCCTTCCAGCCCGACGGACAAGCGCCCCCCGCCCCCCGCGCCAGCTAAGCACAGCGTTAACACTCCGTGCAGAATGCGCCCCGCCTTCAACCTGGATTCCCCTGTCCTTGCCCGTCACCCCCGCACGCGTCTCGTTCACTCATTTGCCAGCCAATATTGTCGCGTTGTGTAGGCAACGCCGAACGCCTCTATCGGCATACGCCACGAACGCCCCTCACCCCCCCCCCCCCCCCCCGCCAAGGTCCGTACATACGCGGGGGGTTGTACTCTGCGTACATGCACACGCGCGAAGAAGCGCGGCGAGGCCGATAATACATCTTCGGCAAAGGAACCGTGGCACGCGCTCATGATTACGGGGGTCACAGGTGAAGACGACGACGACGACGGCCGGGGTGGCTCTTCCGTTAATGTCGCTTGCTTCTGCTCGCAAGGTGGCACACGGTGGCTGCTTCTGGATCTACGTACTGCTATTGTTACTACTAGTCGTCATCTGCTGCTGCTGCTGCTACTACTACTACTACTACTGCTACGACGAGCTCAAGGAGCTTTTCATTGATGTACTTCATTCATTCTTCTTCTTCGTCGTGCTGTCGAACGGCTCGAGTAGAAGACGACCCGAAAACGAAAGGCAAGCGGCACGCCGAAGGGAAAAACAAACTGGCTGCGAGAAACCAGGGCCGACAGATAAAGTGATACTTGAAGAAGCCCTTTGCTGCGCCTCTCTCCGAGGCGCTTCTCTCAGGTGGAAGCAATCCAGTGATTTATTACTCGTGTTGCTGCGAAGGAGTAGCTTGCTTACTTGCATAGATGATGACAATGAGAATAAGAATCATCATCATCATCATTAGCAGCAGCATCACCATATTGATTTGCTACTACTTGAAAAAGCGAGAGAAGATACAGAAGGCGGTCGACTTAAAGTCGTTTTAAACTGATGCCTGCTTCACATTGTGGTGAATAATGTTCTCGAACAACACTGTGTAAGCGGTGGGTAAGCTGAGACTGTGTTCAAACAGTCAAACGCCGAACATGCGCTGCAGAAAAGCAGATCTAAGTAAATGTGTACTTATGGAACGCGTAGTTTTACCTAAAAAACAGTCATAATAATAGCGCATGCTGTTAAGACGAAGGGGCACTTTCTCAGCAAGTAACGAGATTTTCTCGGCCGTTCGTCAGGAAATTTTGTGTTCCCGCACCCCGACAGATTAGGCTGTTTTGCCGATGAATTGCTTCGTGCTACCTTTCAAGAGCAAATTTCAAGTAGGCTGTCTAGAGCCGCGTGTGTATAAGTGTGTCTGTGTGTGGGCTGTTGAGGAGCAGAACCTCATATCTAGATACTTCTGAAGTGGAGGACCGCGCCGTTAGTAGCTACCGCAACCGTTGGACCACGCTGAGGGACGCGGCTCACGAAAAGAAGCTTGAATTTAAGGCCTTCGAAAAATTGTACTTTCGTCGGTCGCCTTGAAGATAAAAACAATTTATCTAATTCTTGTGTTGTCATCTGCTTGTCAAACATTACTTGTAGACTATTCAAAACTAACCGATCTACGAAAAACGCAATAAGTCAACTAGTCGCAGTTCCATTGTCGATTTTCGCTGATACAGGGTGAAGAGACAATCTAACCGGCCGAGCAGACCAAACGCACGACGTGCATATGTGAAATTGAATTAGTAAGTATAAGATGTACTGAGGGCCTTTTGGTTAGTAGCGAGTTTTACGGTTTATACGGTTTACCTGACGGGTGTATATAAATATACAACTCGCTAGAAAAATATTGTTTAAAAACAAATTTTGTTATTACTGGTGCCAGAATTATTTCAGAAGGCATTTTCTTGCACCTCACCCTCGGTATAAGTCATATAAAGAACGCAGTACTTCGAACCTGGTCGAGGCGACTTCTCTTGGTAAACGCGTATTTAGGTGGCACATTTTTTTTTTGAATAATTGGGTGTGTCATTGTAAGATCGATTAAAACTGCACAATCATAAGGCTTGATTACGTACTAAGGTATCAATAAAACAATTACCATACTTTAGCAATACTATTGTTGCCACTGCTAGGTCTCGTAAGATTATAAATTTGTCGGCTTTCTAGAAGTTACCTATTTGTATAAGTCTAAACTTATTTGCTGAAGCGTGACGCTTAATTACGACATGATCAATATGTAGTGTATTCAAATTATTGAACGGGCGCTAAGCAGAAACATGTCAAGCCTGACCTAAAATAGATTGACACGATGGCCCCCAAAACGAGCGGTATATACTGTTAACTATAACGGCAATTACTAAGGTCTATCAGTCAAGCTAGTCTACCACTTGGTCTATTTCGTTTGCCTGTAATTTTTGAAAATGTTTGGAGAAAGGATTTTTGGCAATCCAGGACCGTTAATTGAGGACCCCTCCTTATATGTTAGTATGAGAACACAATGACCGTTTAGTCAACTTGAAATGCTCGCGTTCTAAATGTGTCCTCACTATATTTTCTCACAACAAATACCCCATACACTACAAGCTTACGTTGTTGTTGTTGAAGTAATTCGTAAAGTTACTACCATTTTGAGAGTGATTTTGTAGAGCTTAGCGCATCATTATCCAGCGTTACGATACAATAGCATAAAATAAGTTCAGTTATTGATCTTACTAAGCAAGCTTGAGGGGCTAATATATATATATATATATATATACATCTGGCCCCGGAGCCTTTCGTGGCCGTATGCGTTCGGCCACGATTCTAATGTCTTATATTGAGATTGGTTTATCGGGGGAGGTCTGGTGAGGATTTTCACCTCAGAGAGTACCGGCTGTAGCCGGGCATCTGCGTGAAAAACGCACTTACAGTCGGTCGGGCTGTGCTACTTCCACCGGTAGTGGCGGCGGTGCGTGGCGCATTTTGTTACGCACCTTCTTGTACCTCGGTCCCGACAGCTGCTTTAGTATCGAAATTAAAGATGTCACACAGTCAGACAGCAGGCGGAAGGTAGGTGCTGCCGCTGTAGGTGGGTTTGCCCACGTTCGCCCAGTGCCTCAAATGCCCGTGGGACGACGTTACGTATTCACTCGAGGTCGGAATGCTCGAAAAGTTTTCAGCTTCTTTTGCGAGGCTGAGCGCATGCAGCCGCACTCGACTGGGTAACAGCAGTGCAACGCAACAGCAGCGGGAAAAGCAATAACGAGGACGATGACAGCAAGCATTTTTTTCTGGTCGAGTACCGACTTATGACCGACATGTTCCTCTGAAACATCGACCACGTGTTACGCAACGTTTATCATAAGAATATCTATTTCTACTACTTCTACTAATACTACTACTAAAAGTAAAGTTTGCCGGCTGACCCTCAGCCAAGATTTAACGTCTACGGAGCTATTTTTCACACTGGTTCATGGACCCCCATAAATACAAATGTGCAGCGGTGGGGCTCGAACCCGCGCACCTAACTAGTGTCTCCTCCGGTTGCGAGGCGCAGACTGAAGCCACCACCACGCCACCGGGCTGGACTCTACTACTTCTATTACTACTACTACTGCCATTACCGCATACCTGCACCGGTACTTCTAAGTTTTCTAATAACCAGCACAAGCGCCATCAATCGTCACGAGTGCCCTTCTCTCCAGCCGTACCTGATGTCTATTATGGTCGGCACACGGCCACACACAGCTCGCGATGGTTAAAAGTTACGCTACTGTTCAAAGTTATTTTTCGAGCGCATATTCCTCAACGAACTGATGGCGTCGGTCGATGTGTTAGTCAGTCCAATGCATTGCAACATGAAGGCACACGGCAAAGGCCTTAGCTTCTCCGCAGCAAAAGCTGCTACGGGCACACGGCGTAGGCTCGCCGCGCCTAGGTTGGATGGCACAACCCTAAGGTTGTGGTGTGTGTGTGCGATGAAAGTAATGGTATGATGGGCTGCCGTGGCGACAACGCAGTGGGTCGGTTGCTTCTCATTGGTTGCAACGAAGCCCGCTCGCGCAGAACTGCCCCTTTTACGCAGATCGTCTAGCGACTAGCGGCGAGCGGCTTCAAGAACCTAGTGACATAGTGGCGGTAACGCCGTAGACGATGATGATGACGACGGCGATGATGATGGTGATGATGACGATGATGATGCTGAGAGAGCGCGCTCTTCTTTCCCTGATGATGTGCTCCCGAGCACTTTCTGAGCTGATCTGCCGGCAGATCTGCCTGTGCGTGCAGACAGCTGCTACATTGACAGAGGCAGCAGCAGCAGCAACATCAACAACAACAACGACAACAACGACAACAACGACGACGACCTCGCGTGGCCCGGGGTCGCTCACTTTGCCTGCTGAGGCAGGCGGAAAGATACCCAGCACGTCTGATGATGCCCATCATCAGACGTCGCGACATCGGGGACACCCCGGGGAGCACTAGTGCTGAGTGCAGTGAGTGTCGGAGATGGTGCTGGCTTGAATAGCGAAAGCCTTCGCAGCAACAACAGCAGCAGCAGCAGAAGCACGAACGTACAGGACCATCGAACATCATTGCGGGGGCGCGGAGGCCGTAGAAGGGTTGGATGTTGGGCGAGCACAGGATAGACGGCAAGGCGGGTCGGGGCGGCACGGGCGCAGGCAAACTGTGCAGCTAGCTATATGGTAAATACGGCGTACGGCTACTACACACGAATGATGGTTTAAAACGGTCGTCTGTTTGATTATGGTGCTGGCGTGCGTCTCCTCCTCCTCCTTATCCGGTCGAGTTTTAGAGCTTTGTCGCCCGCCGCTCGCCTTCTCGAGGGAGCCGAGCTAAATAACCACAGCGAAGTAGCAACTACAGCGATAGGCACTAGCTCTGCGGCAATCCAGCGCAAACTGCCGACTGAACTTGTGGGGGGATCTCAGGAAGTTGTGGAAAGACAAAACTTATGTAGGAAAACTTGTGGGAAGATAAACTTGGAGGCAAAGTCGCGGGCGATCACTGCGGGGTCGTTGGATGACAGCGGGAGCAGCATCATCGTCAATGACGTTGTCGGCGTCGTTTTTCCTGCGTGTTTCCTACCCCCGTCAATGTGAGAAATATGCACCGACAAAATACACGGCGCGGATTAATGGAGCAGATAAGCAGACACCTTTCCTTTTTCTTTGACTTATTTTTCTTACGTCCTCTGCCGCTATTTCGTCTCTCCAGCTATACGCTGTAGACTCTACGCTACGAAGGAGTTCCATGGTCATTATCATTATTATTGGCCTCATCGTTATGGTCCTCATGACTATAATCACCCCCAAAGGGCGTACGTAGGGCTCGACCGAGCTAAGCGTCGCGTAGGCGTGACCGAGATGTGACCACGGGCGTCCGTCTTTCCCTTGCTGGCCGTGAGGCGCCGCCACCGTCTCGTCGAATTTCGTGGAACAGAAGGTTCTAAATCAGAGAGATCGGGGAAGAAGAATCGATCGGCTAAAACAAACTGGTCAGGCTACACTAGCCTTACACTAGCTAGGGCGTCGCACGGAAGTAATCGAGGAGGCATCCCTACTAAAAGCTGTGTTGTGCAAACGAGTTAGCCGTTCTTTATCTACACAAAAACTTCGAGACTTCTTCATCAGATTTACACGCAGCTAATTTAACGAATTTAACGATTATAGCTTGTAGCAGCAGAGTCGGTTGCTACGTCTCCCACTTCTGGGCGTATCCTGCGATTTGCAGTACCAAACCTTTCATACATCATGATAGACCTAGTAGGTCAAGGTAAGGGTCAACTGTCTCACTTGTTATGACCGACCAGACGTGGCATGACTCAATATTCGCAAACAAAATATATATATATATATATATATATATATATATATAGCTTAAACAATTGCCCAAAATGTGTTTCCCCTGCCTATCGTGCTTGCATTTACGAGTACACTCACCGGTAGAACAAACGTTTATTTCTAAATGTCTAACCATTAGGGCAATTCTAGTGCATGGTAGACACAGCTCTTCTCCAGTTCAGTGCCAATTGCCTGCTTATGAGTTTGTTTACCGAACCTTCAGCATGACGTGAGTCGGTCGTCTTGGCCTAGATCAGGTCATCATAAGAACGGCAACGTAAATTCATGCTCTAACGTAAAGTGTGCTTCTCCTGTGAAGGTTACTATACTAGACGGTAGTACAACGCATGCAATTATTTTATTATTTTATGTAAACAAATATTTTTTACAACACCTACTTTGCCAGCAAGAGCTCTTAATGAAGCGTGTGTTGTTGCGCAGCCGAATACGAAGAAATAAACACGACGCACACTGGGGTTTTTGGCGGAGATTAATCGTTCAGATTGTTGTCATCTACAATTATCTAAGGCTATACTTTGGAGACTTTACACGGAAGACAAAACGTGGTCGTTACCTCGGTGGCCAACTATGCGACATTCAGTAACAGAGCCGACACTAAAGTATTCCTAAGAGCCGAGGAAAGCTCAGCGAATGCGAGGGACGCCGTTAGCCAAGCTTATACTTTATGCGGTACACCGTCCCCTTATGCTTGTACTGCTAGAAGAAGATCTCTCAGATGAAATCGCCTTAGATCTACTCATGGCAGCATTAATGATGGGTCACTTCGGCGGCGTTTTGTAGGTTGTGTTAATGACAGTCAAGTATCAAGGCTGACCGACTGCGTTATATGTATATATATATATATATATATATATATATATATATGGTTGTTAAGTCAATGGAACAAAATGGAAATCGGTTCGGCAGACTGGATTGTAAATCTCAAGATTCACTTATATATATATATATATATATATATATATATATATATAGGAGCTCTTTGAAGAAAGCTATTAACGCTGTACTTAACTCGAGTCTGTCAGCACCGCTGCTTTCGACTGAGTCCAGTACGAGGACTCGAGCCTCGACTGGAGAGCCTGAGGGGACAAAAGAGACAAATTCGCAAACACCGTCATGTTAAATGATCAATCGGATATAAGGCACTGGCTTACTTCCTCCGCTCAGCCACAAGGAACAGCTCACACAGACGCCGCTTCGACACATTCCTCAAATCGCTCTTCCATCACCAACGCACACTCTCAAGCCAACCCACCAGAAAATAACTTTCCAACACATCGAAGGCTGCCGTTAACAAGTCTAAGGTAAAGATGATATCGTTCATTCCCCGTAGTTTAAAGAACATTTAGCCGTCGAACTGTCAAAAACTATCAACGAGGCGTGCTCGGTGGACAACCAGCACAGTTGGGAACGGCTGATAGAATTTCCAACAATGATGTTTAGTATACCGGTGAAAAAAAAGAAGGGGCGCATGCTCTCCTCGGTTCTACGAGAAAATTTGCTTAGATTTCGTAGAGGCGCACGCTTGGAAGGAATCCTCACATAACCAATGGACGACCTTCGCGAGCTACAAGTACTGACGACGCCAGTCGCAGAGCGAGGATCGTGCAGTTAAAGCTGTCCCATGGGGACGTCTCTTCCGCTGCTCGGATCCTGCTATCTACAGATCGGATCGCCCCAATCGACGCACATACAAGAGCAAGCTTATTAAAAAAAGCACCCCGAACACCCCACGTATCCAGCGTACCCTGAGGTGCCGGCACCTCCAGCGTCAGAAATTGAGGTTACGACTGAGGAGATTCGAAGCGCCATTAGAAGCTTTCCAAGCAGTTCTGGTGGCGGTCCGGATGGTCTTCGCCCTCGGCACCTGAATGAACTCATAGGCTGCCGCCAAGGTAATAGCAACCCTCTGCTGCAAGCGTTACGTAACTTCGCTATGCTAGCAATCAACGGGCGACTCCCGGAATTCACGCTGTCCACTTTCTACGGCCGCTACATGAATCGCCCTACAAAAAAGGACCATATTCGGCGGAAGAATCGCCGCTAGTGGCTCCACATCTGCATGTCATGGCTGCCTGCTAGATCTTCTTGGAAAGACCGTCAAAAGTCGATGGTCGCGGATTTACAACAAGGCGCTATTACCCGATGTGCACAGACTGCTGCTATTCTGTGGCAGGGGATCTCTCGTATGCTATCGCTGAACTACAGGCGAAGCTTCGATCCAAGTTTCGACCGTGGTATCTTGATGGCGCAACATGGCAGGGAGATCTGGAACGATCCAGCAGACATCAAGACGGTTGCAGGGCATTTTTAAGCCGTCCTCCGGCTTAAACAAACAAATGCGAGCTCTTTAGTGTCGGAGGAGCATCGCGGACGAGTCTATTTTGAGTTTGCAGGCAAATCTGCTACATTCGATAGGCAGCCGAGGACGATATCAAGCTTCTGGGAGCTTCCCTTACCGATGCGGCGCTGGATGGTTTCTGCGAAGAAAAATGTTAAAGTCAGTCGATGATGCAGCAGACTTTAAACTCTAGATACCCACCCGGCGTTATACCTTTTGCGACAAAGTCTCTCCACTCCTCGCCTGACGTACCTCTTGCGTTGTTCACCTTCTTTTAAAAGGACGGACCGTCTCGACGATTTCGACGACATTCTCCGTACAGGACTACAACGGCTACTCAACGTTAAACTGGGATCTGCACCCTGGGCCCAGGCATCACGTCCTGTGAGCGCGGGGGGCTTAGGAATTCGCAGTGCTAAAGACTTGTCACTATCTTGTTACTTGGGATCTTAGACAACATTTAAGGATTTCATTATCTCGATTGGAGTTAAAGGTACCCCCGTTCAGCAGGCCAGAGCCTCCGATGAGGCCCTGGGGGAGTTTCGAGTTTGCTGGGGAGAGCCCGACGAGCGAAGAACTCAGGGTGCGCTGGCCCACTTGGTGGTAAAAAAGAGGCAAGACGCGCTTCTAACATAAACCTGAGACTTGAAAGGAAAAGCTCGCTTGCAGGCTTGTTTTGATTCAATGAGCGGAAAGTGGCTACACGCCCTCCCTTTGCCGCAACTGGGGACGATGCTGGACAATAACACACTCCGCATCGTCTCGGGTCTGCGGCTTGGGCAGGCTGTATGCGCAGAGCACATTTGTAACCTATGCCGGTTCAAAGTTACCGTTACGGCGGAACACGCGCTGTTCTGCAGCTTTAGTGCCGGTCATCATCCAAGACATTTCGCCATCAACCATGTCGTACACCGTGCTCTCCAGAGCGCCTAGATTCCTTAGTAAAAGAGCCCCTCGGCACGTGCACCAATAGTCTCCTACGCCTAGATGGAAAAGCCCTAACACCATGAGAACGGGGTCGTCTGCTAGAATTGGACGCGACGGTTTCATATACACTTGCCAGCAGCTACAGGGAGCTGTCGCCGCAATACATAATTCAGCCGATCGCCATTGAAACGTTGGGGCCAATGGGTGAGGCGACCGTTAAATTCCTCAATGAGCTCGGAAAAAGGGTAACTGCCGTGACGAAAGACGCGCGAGCCGGAGAATACCTGGTGCAGCGTAGCTTCATGGAAGTTCAACGTGGCAATGCTGTGGCCGTAGTGGGGTCGCTTCCATCGCCGGGGGAAAGACTGCCAGAAATGCAGTAACAGTAACAACTAATATTTGACTATTAAGAAATGAAACATTAAATAAACTAGTCGTACTCTTGTTCTAAGTGCAATCCCCGGACAAATATATATAGGTGTAGTGATATATATGGTATGCCTGAATAATCAGCGGTCAAATTTTAAAAGATTTTGCGCTCCACTTTGCTCATTCCGCGATCTGCTCTCTGCGTACTCAAAACAGGGTAGTGCTGTCAGATCCGGTCATAAGTCAGTACTCAACGTAAAAACGCGTAGAGATTGTAAAATATCTTATGAAACTCTGTACGGGCATACTGGCAAGCTCTACGCGCAATTTACGGTCGACAGTGTCCGATAACATCGGTTCGGCGACGTGCCCAATAAGTGCATATTTTGCAAACTTCAAATTAGTATATTTTGAGGTCGGGTCTAGCGATGTACTCATAGAAGATTCTGGTGACAAAAGAGCTCAAGCCTACGGGCCGTCCGGAACGACTAAACTTTGTTAAATGGGCTTCCGAAATGGCCCAGCGTAATGGCGTAAAGCTTGTAATTAAATGAATAATAAGACAATGATCTTTTCCGACAAAGTCAATTTCTACCTGAATGAAAATGTGAACAAACAAAACTATCGCATCTGAACACAAAGAGCTGTTATATGTGCCATATGTGATAGTCTGGGACGGCCTCTCGTTTACAGGAATAATTAGACCATATTTGTTTGACGGTAAACGGCGAGCGTGATGGCAGCACTACCCTTAGTGGTCTGTGCCCGGATTTTAACGGAATTATTGAACTCTGGTTCCAACAAGATGATGCAACAAGCCATACAGCCGACGGGATGATTGAGCTTTTAAGGATAAAGTGTCCCGAGCGGATAATTTCGCTTAAGGGGGACATTCACTGTCCTTCAATATTTGCGATTTAATGTCGTTAGACTTTTTCGTGTGGACTTTTTTGAAGTAAATAGTACGCCAGTAATTCCACAACCATTAGCAAGCTAAAGACCAACATGGGAGTAAGCATTAGTGCAGCTAAGCCTAAATTATGTGGAAATGGGCTTACAAATGAGGGTCCTGTATATAGCTTGTACTCATAAAAAAAAAAAAAAAAAAAAAATATATATATATATATATATATATATATATATATTCGTGTTCATCTAATAATATGCCTGGTAAAAGTAGAAATAATCAGGCAGTTTGCTAATGTGTGTGTACATATGAGTTGTGTAAATACATAATCTGCACTTGATGTGTTTGTTTTTGTCTACGCTTTTAACACGAAACAAATATTTGTTTTTAATATATTGAACTCTGAACTGAAACTTCTCTTATTAGCTCTACAATTATGTCCAGCCATTGTATTCTATCTACAGATAGAACAATGGGAATAATAACAATGATTTCAGCTACTCGCACATAACGCCAATGCAATCAGCACTTTTTCGATTCGAGAAAGCCATACGTTTAAAGAAACAATGCCTACGGCGGTGACACGGTTGTTTAATACGTAATTAGATGACAGTCGGACGGAAGGACGCACACGCTACACGCGGTATGCATTCGAATGATTGCTATCCTTATTGCTAGCCTGTCTTTATTGTCGGATTACTGCTATTGTTATTGCTAGCCCTCGAGCCAACGAATCGGATTGAATGATCCTCAGAAGATGAGAAGCTCTTGTCTCATTGTATCGTTATCTGTCGTCGACTCGGCTGGGGTTCCTCCTTCCTTGTGGAAAACTTATCCCCCGTACCCGCTGCTGCATAGTTTGGCTTCTTCTTTGTCCTATCTTACACTTTGCGCCGCTCGTTGACGCATCTTCTTGCTTCTTAGCTTTTTAGCCGCCTTCTAAGTTCGATGAAGATGCATGCGTTCTGCGCCACGTTTGCAGCCCTCGTTGAAGGCTGCTTTTTCTTCCGTCTGGGCGCTGCGCGCCGAGGAAATTCGCGGTGACGTTATCACTGAAACCTACGGTTACGCCAGGTGCGCTGCTAAGGCAGACAGAAAGATATATATATATATGAATATATATAGGAATGTGCGTTGCTTATTCTCTCTCTCTCTCTCTCTTTATTTGTGCTCTATATAGATAGATAAACAAGGAAGAAATCTGGGAAGGTTGGAATTGCGAGACAGCGAACCTGAATATCGTTGGGTATCTTTGTCACGGTCTCTTGGATGTTATTCATGGCTGCCGGCGGGCGAATGTGCAGCGACCACGTTGGCTGGCCTCTGCAGGAAGGCCACGTCTTCAACAGGCAAATTAAGTTTATCGCCATCCTGAACGCGCTACGTTGGCCATTGAGGTGAGTGGCTGGTGTTTTTGTAATGTTCGCGCACACACAGGAGCACACATAAATTTCAAGGCTTTTAAAATGTAACGTTAAAGTGAAAGTATATATTAAATATATATACACCTGTCACGCACCTATGTACCACTCCCACTGTGGTGTTGGGCTATACTACGGCAAACATGACCGCAACCAGGTCAAAATAGTATGCATCATTGTGTTTTGTAATATAAGCAGGCGTAAGCGCCTGCTTACTCGTGGGAGTTCATATAGACAAGCATGGCGACAAGACCTGAAGTATTTCACATTTTGGTAGTGACACTAATAATCACTCGATAATGTTGTCTTTATCTCCAGGCGTAGTTTTGATTTTACCTTAGGATAATATAAGAGGTTTTGCACATAACAAACATCACCCACATTTGGAAGTAAATAGATATATATTATTATATATATATTATATATATATAAATAACATTAAAAAATATATATATATAGGCAAACATTAGATCTTGATAATCATGAAGACGGAAATAGTAGGCAATTTCAATACAACGACATTTTATCTAGTGTTCACTTTTCAGCTAAGCATGCATGTTTCAGTGCACACAAAGCTTCCTGCAACGGCTTGCTCGTTCGGTTAATTCCCTGTCATGGCCGCTACTCATCACTGTGTGGCAGCAGCATCTCAGGCTAACGCTGCTCGCTGTGGAGGCCACCTGTAGTCACTACTCAAAGATGAAAACTATGTACGCTTCGCTTAGTGCTGCAATGTGCTCTCGCATCACGCGAGTTTCAATTGTCTGCGGCACATATTCTATGATCGGCAAATGCCTATGGAACAATTGTTTGATATCTCTAAAAATTGCTGGGTCGCTGCTCGGCGCATTGTTTCCGTTCGTGGAGGTTCTATACTAATAATAAATGTTATTTTGCTGTCCTCTTTTGCTAAAGTTGACTAAGCAACTTAGGATGCTAAAAACAACTTCAACGCTCGGTAAGCGGTTTCTCACAAACTAAGGTAAAGCAACAAATTAGAGTGCATGCCCGTATGTTTGACTACCCAGTTTTTTTTAATGGATCGTTTGGTAACCGCCAATAAAAAAATGGTCTTCTACGAGAATGTAAGTAGCCACAGACTCTTGATTAAAGGTACCAGTAGTAGGTCCAACACAAGCCAAATGTTCACTTAAGTAAGGTTATTTTAGGTTGTTCATTGAGTATCATACGCATCGTCCACTGTAAACTTCTGAGACGGAATCAGACGATCAACACGGGTCTCTAATGTCAACTCCAACAAGTTTAAGAAAAACTGACCAAAACGCGTCCACAATTCGTAAACAGAAAAGGGGTTATTTTTTTGCCACGACAACGGGCGACCCCATATGAGTAGCACCAGCCTCAAAAGAATATACAATTTAGGCTAGGCGCTAATTGAGCACCCATCATACTCTCCGCACCTCACCGCAGACAGAAAACTTTTTACTGGAAACAATCAAAAAGCTGGATCGAACCCTGGTTGATCGTTAGGAAGGAGGTTGGACTATACTGATGATTAGATATACCCGCATGTTCTTGCATGATGATGCGTTTGTTTTAGGCAAAAGCGGCAGAAACTTTGCATCAACCCAATACACACATATATATATTTTTCATCACATACATACTCATACGAGACAGGTTACCGAAGCAAGTCCGAAATAACTACATACGCATCGATCTGTGCCTATATAGCTATCGCACAGAGCAAACGCCAAAGTGATGAATATGCAGCATGTAACCCTTCTCTTAATAAGACCGTTATAGTAGTCTTGGATAAATGCATATATATATATATATATATATATACAATAGAAGAAATTTAACTATCAATGATAGGTGCACTAGCATTGATATTAAATTGATAATTAAGTGCCTCTTACTGACTCACTGGCTGGCAAGGAATAGACAGGGCAGTATTGTCATGCTAATCGACGTATAAATGTGCTAGCCTTTTCGAGTAGCATTCGTTCTTCTATTACTATTATTCATTGTAACGATCAATTCTCTAATGGCAATAGAGGCATATTACAGCGTTCCCCAGAATTCCCTGCCGTCGTCGCTTGCGTCGTTAGCTGATGGAGTCGAGGTTCCGCTGCCACTATCGGAGTTTTTCATGCTTTTCGTTCTTTTGTTATACGAGTATATATATATATATATATATATATATAGAGCGCGGCTGTGTGTGCTTGATCAGCGAAAGGTGTCTCGTAAATCGGTATTGTTGGCTTGACAAGTAACCGAAGAGTGATTAGATGATGTTGTTGTTGTCTTCGTTGTCGTCGTCGTTGTTGGGAACGAGGAAGAGAAAGTAATCTCTTCAAAAGGGTTCCGACCGATTTGTATCGACATCAGGCCCCCCGGGCAAGAGACTTAAGTCAGTTTGTCTGTTGCGCAGACTCGGTCCTCGAAACCACCGCGAGGCCGTTCGCTCGAAACCATCAGTGGCTAGATGAGCACTACCAGTCAGCCATGAGCAGCCATCGTCCCTCACGTATCCTCGCAAGCACGACTTCCAATATCGGACGCGCACGCCTGGGAGAAAAAAGTGTAGAGCATAGAGTTGGTGTCGGTGTTACAGCAGTTGTCGGCCGACAACAACAGCCATAATAGCGGCGGCAGCGGCGGCGCCAGTCTATGAAATATAGCCCGCTCACAGATACACCTATCATCATAAATCTATAATGATGCGATCCGCCTACCTATCTACTAGGGCACCTAGGAACCGAACTATTCTTTTTTAAGCTAAACTAGCTACGTACGGGAACAACAAGTACTCATGCATAGATTGGGCTCAAGTCTACTAGATATGCCGTAACACAACGGAAGTGACGCTGACGAAGCTCAGCTTTGGCGGCTGTTAGAGCAGCCGCAGCAAGATCAGCAGGTTTTAGGCAATAATAATCTTGTTTACCACTGCTGCACAATTTGATTTGTTTTCAACTTCCTTGTGCAGGTACTTAGAAGCAATAACGTTTGTAGGTGCGAACGAAGAAGAAACGTTTGTAGGTGTCAATGGGCTGTTTGGAGGCGGGGGGGAAGGTAAGCGTGTATAAAGTACACACCGATAAAAGTTATACGTGATAACAGGCCACATGTGAACAATACGATTTTGTTTTTGCTTTGTTTCGAAAAAACACTTTACTTGCACCAGTTCACAGGGTATTTAAAGCGCATACTGTTTGGCATTTCTTCTACCTAGTAGTGACTAAACGATGAAGAGTCAACTCTTCAATCTTACATCAAACTTAGGACGCCTCTTAGCACTTCTCATTTCTGAAGGAGGTCATGCCATACAGAAAATGCAGCGTTTCTGGGGCCTTGTTGAACAGAAAACGATTTTGTCTGTCGGGGCAACTAGATCGTCTTTGACGGATAAAATTACTAGTTTAACATTTCCAATGTAGCTAGCTACTGGTCAGATGACTACTTGCGGACAGCATGCCATAAAGATTGCCAAGAAGAAATAAGCGGACCCTGCTGGCGCCGAAAATAATACAGGCAGGTGTGTCAGAGCACTCTACAAGGCCACTGCCTAGGAGCACGCGAACTGATTAGCGTAATGACTTGAGGTGTATGGCTGAGGAAGACCTCCGAAGGCTTCTTTTGCGCGATTGGCCGTTAGCCGTGTACACTAAGGTAGGGCAAGTATTCTAGAGAGTCCCCACTAAATTCTGGTGTTTGGGGAAGACGACCCGTATGGCAATTGCACGTGAAAAAAAATTTCCTTCCATTGCCAATTCATTGGCGGCAAGGCTAAAGAACGGACGGGGCGGTTCTCTGCCGAGTTATTACTAACAAACGCCAAGACGCTTCTTGGTTCTATTCCTTGTAACATAACAGGTTAGAGGCAGCAGAGAGAAATATACAGGTTTTTGGAACCCCTAACTTTAGAACGGGGCCTAGACATTGCCGCCATCTCTACAGCACAGATGAGATCCATTAGGGTACCTCAAAGCCAGGTGGAAGAGAGTGGAGCTGCCATGACGCCCGCAGATACGATTAGGGGCCTGGGCACCAAGGTGAAGCTTAACGCCCTTCAGGTTGAAGCTACTCGTATCTAGGAGCACCTGTTCAACACTAGGTGCCGCTAGTGGTGGCGAAAGCAGTAGCAGTAGGAGCCACTAGCTTCCTTATAGACTCACGGACTCTAGTTATAAGGAAAATTGAAGAGGGCATAACCTGAAATAACATGCTCTACGGTAGGCGCTAGGCATACCCCACAACTGTCAACCCCCGTAAAGGAATCTACCGGGAGGTAGGGGTTCTCGTTCTAGCGGTACTTCTCGTCCAAACTGATCTAAAGTGGGTACAGCTAGGTGATCCTTGTGCGCCATTGTGGAGTGAATTACCGTGCAAACCTCCCGGTGGTGCTAGCGAGTGGAACACTCTGCCGTCGTGTGTTCCTGAAGCAAAAGGCAGCGCACCTGTCATGGGTGCGGGAAACTAGGGCACCTTTCTAAAGAGTGCAGAACCACAATCGCTGTTATAGTGACATCGGAGGGCACGCTCCTAATGGGGCAGCTTTAAAATTTTAAATGCAGTGAGAAGAAGTCCGCCGTGACAGTTCTTAGCTCAACATTCAACCCGCGCTCCTGGCCCCCGTGACAGTTCTCGGCTCAACATCCAACCCGCGCTCCTGGCCCCCGTCACAAGGCTAGCTTCGGCACCCGACTCCGCGCCCTGGGACGACTGAAAAATCCGATTGATACATGCGCCCTGGCACTACTGAAAAACCCGATTGATACATCGCGGAGTCCAGAATTTTACACAAGAGGGGCCAACGTTCATCCCTTGAGGACTCTCGGGCTGCAAAGGCTGTTAACTTCAAAGAAACTCTGGGCCGGGAACGTTTTCACCAACAATGACTTAGACTTTTAAAATTATTCAGCTGACTTATCCTCTTCTCTTAGGCAAAGTATCATTTAATTGTTAGGCACAACTAGAAATTCTAACGCTGCCACCAACAAATAGGGCTCCGCCGAGACTAACCGAAGGAGACGGGCAGTCTTTAAATGGATGGCGGCGAAGGATATTATCGCTCTTAACACAAATTTTTCCATCTTTACAGATATGAGCCGGCCTCTTGGATCGACTTAACAAGGACTCGCCGAGCAGAGGCCCACTGAACCTAAAACTTGACACCGTTACCGAAAGAAGCGACCACTATTTTATCCAGTTAGACGTACTTATTTTTAACCAGCAACATTATCTTCCCTGCTGAGTCTGCCCACCAGATGTTGAGACGAGAGACGACGACCCTTAGGAATTGCTGGGGAGGCTCATCAAAACGGAAAACCCGCTTTCAGAAGCACTCGGACCTGCAGAAGCTTCGGGAGGCAGCGTATAGGACACCTTTGGGTCACTCGATCCACCAAAAACGCATCCGTCCAGGCATACCTTAAGATTGATGGGCGGCTGAGATTAACCGCCTCCGGAGGAACTGTATCCAGGCAAGATGCCTCTTCACCAGGGCCCGGCAGTCCGCGCCCGCGGTGAAAGCGGATCTGTATCACAACCTCGAGTACAAAAGGCTGCGCGCCCTCATTTGCAGAAAAACCTTTAAAAGTAAGGAACGTTCTTAAATGGCTTGTTCAAAAAGCTGAAGAACAATCAATACAAGACGTACAGCCCATACAAGATGGTACGGGTACCTTGCTCTAAAGACCAAATCTAACGCCCGAGGGCACTAAAGAAGCGACTTCGACGCTGTTTTTACAGCACCCTCCTCTTGAACGCGCACCTCATCGGGGCCCCCAGTGGCTGAAAAAGAACGACCTCCGGCTTGGCGCCTCTGCTAGAGGGCCCGAGGAATTACTCCGCTCTTCACCTTCACCGCCTCAACGACGAAGAGGTCAATATCGTTAACATGTCAAGGTACCTCGCAGAATTTCGCGATTGGGGTCTCCGAGGCACTTCGCTACGCGACGAGCGGCGTGGGTGAAACAGAGCGCCTTTGCGACGCTTTTAATAAGATTATGCTTGAACATGCTAGGAGCAGACCTACGCAGCATTCGCAAGCCAATGTGCCATAAATCGACGAGGATTTTTAAAGATAAACAAACGTTAAAATCTATAGCAAACAACGCCAAACTATGCGCACTTCTCAGGCATCACGGGGAAGAAGCTAGCCACAGGGAAATCTCCTCTCTAAGAGTGTTTGAAGTAGTTGCATAAGCAATTCCTTGTTGGTAGCCGTTTACTCGCACTTGATAAAGAATCATTCATATGCCTCGCGCACACTATCCAAAAGAAAGAGTCATAGTTACTCCCGCCGTTTACTCGCACTAGATGATTCTATATAGTGGAAGGGAAAACGACTGGATTTTAGTGAATCGCAGCCCCGCATGACCGGTGAGTTTTCTGCAAATGTGCCCGCGTATGCAAACTGCATTATTTAGTTACTCCTTTTCACAACAAAATACGATTGAGTCTGTATTTGCATCGATACTACAGTTTGCCGACTTGACTGCTGACCGTCTTATGTGTATTTTGTTTGCATTGCATTTGAAGTAAACTGACACGGCATGCAATATATGTATATATATATATATATATATATAGCTTCCCATAGCACGCTAGGGATACAGCGTTCTCTCTATACGGTAATTAGCAACATCTGCCAGAGAAATAGATGGTGGCGTCTTTTTTAAGGCATTATTTATAGTTAACGATTTCAGAATTGTTTTTAGCTTCATATTTTGTAACATAATCATACGTAGGAACGGAAACACGTAAAAGTAATAAATCAAGCTGGTGACCATTGCAAATATTTTTCTCTATTAATATTCCAAATGCAAGAAATGTAATTTGACTGCCCTACGCAAGCTTAGGCGAGAAGACCTACAAATTTAAAACTTTGACATCAAATAATAAAGCCCTAGCTACGTTCTATATGAATCATTAAGCAGTTTAAAGTTTAGTTCAAGTGAATCAATGATGGTAAATGGCCAGGTGGGCATACTCAAACCCAATCAATGGCTTTTAATCTTGTTTATAAGGTATTACATTAAAGATCAAGTATTTATACATGCCCTTTACGTAACAACGCCAACATCAACAGCAACCACAACAACAAAGCAACACGAAAATCAACAATGCCCGTGCTGTAATTGCACTGGGAACTCACAGGAAATTCAAAGAACAAACATAAATGGTTTTTCTTTATTTTCTCTTTTTTGAGCAGAAACTGGCGCAATGGGTTACACACGACGTCGCCTTTAGAGAGGTTAACGCGGCGTGAAAATTACGAAGATAAGCGCAGCAAAAAAGCCATGGTAGGTAGCACTAGCCAGTAGATTGCGCCTGACACACGGGCGGGAGAAAGACGAAAAACAACTTGCCAGTAGGAGCTAAATAAAACTAAACAGGCTTTACCGATTTCCTTAGTATCCCATCCCTCTTTGCTTCTTTCAATCGATTCGACTCAAACGATGCCCCTCCCCCGTCTTCGTAGCTTCTCGAATTCGATTCAAGACGATCCGATCCGCCCAGACGAAGCGGTTTTCATTGAGAGAGTGAAAACAGCGCAGCGGGGCCATAGTAAAGCGAGGTCAACGTACCAAGGTCGATGAGGTGAATCCTTTTCGTCTGGTCCTTGGCAGCGAAGACAAAGAATGAGGCTGTCCTGTGGTAGACATCATTCACCACGGTCCGCCCGTACAGATGCATGGCAGCAATCCTAGCTGTGGTGGGTATTTTTGTCATAGCAATAGTTATATTAGTGGCGGCATGGTCTGGAAGACTAGTAGTAATATCAGTAGTAACAGAAATAAAGTGTACCTATGATTGTAATAGTGGAAATAGTAATAAACCAGCCATTATTAAGTTAACTCAATAATAGTGATTATAGTAATAATACGACAATAATAGTTTTCACATTGAGTTGAGTTTATCATAGAGCTCATTTATTTCAATTGCATTTGCAGCGCGAAACGCATAAATCTTAGCGAATCAAAGCCCCGTAAGGAAGACGCACTTGAACCAACAGTTGAACCAACGGATTGTGCCATCGATCTCAAAATGCTTTGAATGGGGCTAGGAGAAGCCGGAGTTTGTCCGAAATGGTATGTGAAGTGCGAACTACTATTGTAGGCAGATATTTAGTTGGATTTAGAGCTTTTTACAAGCTTGCTTGTTTGGACAAGTAACGGTCGCTCAGGCACTCAACAGCTAAAATGTAACTTCATTTCGGCCAGCCTTTGATAGCAACAGCTTTAGATAAATGTATTGCTTCATAAGGCCGGTTTGGTGCCCACCTGAGTCCTCATCTGCGCTCGTTGTGTTTAACTCTCTTCATTGACAGAAATGTTCTAATTGAAAAACATATTTTTTGGCGTAGTTCTACCAAACGTTAAAATACGTATCTAACGTTCCGAAACACTTTTGCTAAAATACGCCAAAATGCTAGCAAGTATGCATGCCTTTACTTTCGAAATGGCGGCAACCACGTAATACAGCACTATCACTTTAATACGAAAATTATGGGCATACAATTTGCTGTTGCCTGAAAGTCTGTCTTTTGGGCGTACATTTTTGTGGTAATCGCAATATTTTAAAGTTCTACTTGTGAAAGCTTTAACATAAGACATAATAACATATCAAATTTTAACGACTTTCCTTACTCCCGCTACTCGCCTTTTACTAGCTTGCGTCGGGTGTCATTCAGCATATGCAGAATTTTCCGCCAAACACGCCTGCATGATCGGTTCTCCCGCAAACGTAAATTTGCACTACTATGTAGAAGAAAAAGGGCAGAACAGCTACTATTATAAATTTTCTCCTCACTCCTAAACAAGACGTTTCCGTCTTCTCCTTCCATCTCCCGTCTTCTTCATGCGTCACTAGCAGCCTGCGTGACTAGTGTAGTGCTCACAAACCCACTAAACCCGGATTCCTCCTCACCCTCCCAAACTCGGTAATACTTGTCATTTCTTCGAAGCCATGGGAGAGGCGCTCCTGGCATTTCTCCTTACTTCAGCGATGTCTTCGTCCACCTTTCTGCATCTTTACATGCATCCAGACAGGGGGCTTATGCCAAACACGTCCTAATAAATACAAATATATGTTCTAAAGGGGTGCGTCAAGAGCTTGAGGGCCTGGCTGCACTTTCTCTCCCACTTCCATCGGCTCCTCGTCTAATAAGAAATAAGCAAATATCGATGATAAATACGTCGCACGTCTTTTACGCCTGGCCCCTCGCTACTCTGTAAATCGAACGACTGATGAATTTGTTCTTCGTTAGTAATTTCTAGTAGTAACTTCGGTAGAAATAATTAATCTATTTTTTTTTGCCTTAGTGACAAGGTTTTAGGTTGGGCCGATCTTGAGCACCTACGTTGCTAAACATGTCAAGTAGTAACAAAACATCTCCTAGTAAACCTAACGTTACGTTGTCAACAATAATCAATCAATCAGGTTTATTGAGATGCCCAACCAGTTGGCAATCGGTCACCTTTCATTCAAAGTATAGTGAATGGTGTACTTTGAAGGCAAAGTATACCATTCACTACACTTGGTACACAATATACTCGTTTATTGTGTACACACACACTCAATATACGAGTGTATGTACAAATCAAAAGTGTGTACGCGATAAAGCAACAAAATTGAGTATAATTAACACAAAAGAAGTTTACGAGAGTATGCACAAATCGAAAGTTTGTACGCGATAAAGCAACACAATTGAGTATAATTAACATACAAAAAGTTTTTACGGCTTGACAGCACGTATAAACAGTTGATATTGCAGCCATATGCACTGGCGGCTTGCACATAGCGGCAAGATCTGCCCACCTTCGCCACGTACCTGCGTCATTTTGCCTCACCTGAAAATATCGAAACAGGGGCGAGGTTTTAACTCCGTCATTCCACTGCACTCGAGCGTGCGGCGTAGCTAAGGGCAGACAGACTTCTCGTGGGTTGTACATGCTGCCTCCTCACTGACAAGGCCATCGATGATGACTGCGACCACATGGGGAGCAGCCATGCGGGCGCGGCAAAAGGTAAAGCGCGTGGCATTGTGTCAGCGTAATGGATTTGACTGGGTGTGGCAGCATGTTACTCGCGTTCTGGCGCAAACTTTTGTCCTTATTCTCCTTGGCCAACCCCTCACCACAGAGCGTGCAGCTTAAGATGATGACTTTGTCACGCCAGCTGACAACTTCGGATTCCGTCCGGATTCCGTCTGATGCTGCGCAACATCAGCAACGAGACGGCAAACTTATTTCCGACGTCCTCATCAGTCTCCATCGATACTACTCAGACCGGGTTTTGATGGCATTCCCCCCCCCCCTTCCCCCGCCCATGCTCAGTACGAGTTATGCGCCACGCAAAGAATGCCGAAAACTATAAGATTTTCATCTATACGCCCAGCGTTTGTGTGTACGAGCTATGGCAGATTTCATCTGAGCCCCGGCTTTGCCTATTACTTATTGTAGAGAACTTGTGCACTTTGAAACTTTTAGAAACGTGTGCAGAACGAAATCATCACGCTGATGCCGTCGTCTCCGAGCGACGCTTGACTGTAGCATTTCATATATTTATATATATATATATATATATATATATATATATATATATATATATATATATATATATATATATATATATAAGAAACAATATTTAATACTAGACTTCGATTATACTCTGTGGAACCGCCAATGACAATAACAATATTGATTTTACACAAAAAAACATAGCCAACCTCCGCTGTTGGCCGGTAGATGCTGCATCTTGGAGCCGCTAGGAAAAGCCCTAAAACTTTGTAGACTGGGTGTGGTTAAATAGAAATATATATATATATATATATATATATATATATTGCGGCAAACCGGCTTACGCTGACGACCTAGCTGTCGTGACACAGGCTAAAATGGAATACAAACTTGAGCTAAACACAAATGAGTGAGCGGAATGGATGAAGGCCGCGAGACTGGCACTCGCTCCAGAAAAAAGTGAGAATATCCTTCTGACTGGCAAGAGAAGAGTTCGACCGTTGTACATATATGTCGCAGGACAGACAATCAAGTTCGTGAAAGAAGCCCGCTACCTTGGGATCACGCTGGGCATGTCCATGACGGGCTTATACCACATAGAGAAACGCCGCGGAAAAAGTATCCAAGGCGGCAAACGTCATTGTCAGATTACTTCGTATATGATCAGCACAAACGCAGACATTCCCTGGGACTTCAAAGCGTCCGAGAGACAGCGCCTGTTGGCACATATTTGCATACCCACAGGAACGACAAAATAGGAGGGAGAAACGCCACAATAGAAGACTGGCAAACTGAGTGGGACGCCATTCTCCCTGGTGCTTCCAGAAAAAACCTACGAAATCTGCTGCGAAGCATGCAGACATGGATAGCAAGGTCGGGAGAGGACTTAGTCTTCTACCTGATGCAGGTTCTCACGGGACATGACAAGTTTCAGTCATACATTTACCAAATAGCAAAGGCCCTATCAGAAACATGGCTTTCCTATGAAGAAGACGTGGATGACACTCTACAACACACACTCCTCATGTGTCAAACATGAGACGGGACCAGAACCATCACGATTAGACAAAATCGTGAGAGATGGTCCAGAGCGGGAAGAACCCATCCCAAAGTTCAGGTAAGTGTAAGCGGAACTAGCACCAAAGATGCTAAATACAAAGCACTAAACTTGTAAAAAGTGGCAACATTTCTTCGAAGACGACGCGGCTGAAGAAAGCAGAACTTTGAATCAAATGGGTTCGCAAAGACTGAAACAAAGTGCGCCTGACAAATGCGGGCACTCGTGAGCGCCCCCGGAGGAGTAACTTCCATTTGCTGGGGTCGACTCGTAGACAGCTCGAGATGGAACATGATTTTTCCTACTCGTAGCGGAAGTGAGTAGCTTAACCCTATCTTCTCCACAAAAATAAACGTATATATATATATATATATATATATATATATATATATATATATGAACAAAAATTGGAAGTCCTAGAAATGGTGTGTGACTTGCATGACATCTTCTCAAAGAGCGCAGGGTATCAACACGCATTCAAGAAGAAATCTAAGTCCGGCAGAACCCAAGTATTGGTAGGATGACAAGGTCGCTCTGACACAACACGCCCATCTCTGACTAAAGCGATACGCAGCAGGGGGGACGAAAAAGGGTAACATAAACTCCGCATTGAGTTTGAAGCAAAAGGTACTTTTCCGGCAGAAAAGCAATCAACATTATAATTAGGAATGCGGTTTTTGACCGATCATATTCCGAGAACATTGATGAACAGGTGGGCTGGCGAATTTGCACATGTTAGATAAAAACAATGTAGTATTAATACCAAAGGTTGGGCCGTTTATAGGCCCATTTGTCTTAGGTCTATAGCGGAAACGCAAGTGCGACTAACGGGCTAATGCAGGCCGACCATACACGCAACTCGATAAATGTTATTGGTGGTAATTTTGGGTGGTAAAATTATATTAAAAATACCAGACTATTTCAAAAATAGGTATATTAACAACGATAAGACGCAATCGACATGATAGCAATGCCCACCATTTAGGCTGACCCTGACTTAGCTTAAAAGGGATCTTCTATATTCGTCTCGCAGCGGCAAGGGCTATGAATGCGACCAGCAATATGGTCAAATTTATGCCGAATATCTTTAGCTCTTTTGCAGTGAAAGTGATATAGATCTCACGAGCAATCACAAAATTTAGATACGCACTCCGGCAAAATCTCATGAAACTTTTCACGTACACAAATCTTTAGGTGGAAGTCATGGACGACAAAATGGTGACTAGATGTGACATCTTTAAATATGGAGGAGATTGCCGTTCGGCACCTGTCATCGATATGTTGTGTGAAGGTCGTGCCCATATATTGGACTCTAAGGTCCAAGTATAAAAATTCTAGCGTTTTACCTCCACAGACAAATTGTCTATCGCTTTCAGTCGGCCCCTACGGAAAAACTTTATTGTCTTTGTTGAATTAGATTGCGATTCTTGCCGTGAAGATAAGCCTGCTGTAGATGGCTCCGAGATCGCGGCGTGTGGTCGACATTATGTGCCCTACAAAGCTTTGATATTCTCATGACCTTAATTTTGAGTGACGCTGTGCTAGTGTTCTGTGCGTTTTGAAACCAGTAATTGTCGTGCAGCGCCCGAGGAGCGACGTGAAAACGCGTCCACCTCCCGTGACCGCCTGTGGGTCAAGTGTAACCCGCTGTCGTCGCCAGGGCGGAGCCACTGATGGCCTCGACCGTCCCAACGCTGCTACGTTGGGTTAGAATGCCCCTATTTCAATAAGGTGCACATTACTACAAGATCGTTCCCTCAGCATTGTTATAATGGAGATGCAGCACTTACTTTAAATAGAAACATTGAAAAGAAATGCATATAACGTTGCTGTCTTTTATAGACACCAGCTCTTCCGAGGGCATGGCTTATATCGATCGCATTGCTCTATTCACCAGCAGAAGGGCCTTAGCAAGACGAACCGTAGTCTGTTGAACGTGACAATACCTGCTACAATCCCCGAGATAATCGCAAAATACAGGAAAAGTTCCTAAGTCGGTCGCCCCCGCCTGGCCATTTGAGGTCGACCCCGATCCCACCAGCGAGGAGATAAGTGCGACCCCAAAGATCCGTAAAAGTTTATCGGACTGGCCCTCCGCCAACATTTAACGTCTACAGGTTTGCTTTCGCACTACTTTGTAAGACGGACCCCATGAATTTAAAGGTGCAACGTTGGGGATCGAACCTGTGCATTTATGTATCCTCCAGTCGCGAGGGACACGCGAATGCACCACGCCACCGGGCTCGATTTAACGATCTCCTAGCAGAAGAGGATCCCCCGCCATCTATGTTGACGGTGTAGAACAGTACAACACGCATCTTTAGCAGCGGCGGCGAACAAGACAACGGGACACTCAAGACGACAAGACGCTCACCCCTGCAACCGGGATGAGTGACTGTGTAAAGGTTGATCTTAAACAGTGCGTTTGAGAGAACGCGCAACATCCTGGAAACGGGTGGGCATTGACAATTCTCAAGAGCCCGGGCAACAGCGACGAGGATTGACGTAGAGACTCAGCATTCCAATACGCCTTGCAATAAGAATTGCGCTGTTCCGCGTTGACTCACCTCTAAACCTCGGCGGCTACGGGACCACATCTTGTATACGTCGCCCGTTGGGACGATTAGAGCCGATAGACCGGATGCTGGGGGACCCTCGTGGTTTAGTTGTCACGAGACGGCCTTTCGACTTGTGCCGAGCAGGTAAGTCGTAAGCGTGTAGGCTGCTAGTGTATGCGACTAAATCCCCATTCGCCGGCCTCGGCCCTGGTCGAGTATGTTAGGGTCGGAGAGGACCGGATCTGGGCCGGTTCACCGATCTAACCTGATCGCGGACCTGAGGTGAACTCTTCGTTGGGTGTACCTCTCACAGAACAACATATTTGTATATTCTCTTTACTTTTGCCGTAGTAACACTTTGCACGACCTCAAGGGGTGTGGTCATCACATCTCACCAATATTTGAAACACTCACTGCTCGTCGCGGGGGACTTCGAAGCCTAGCACACGGCCTGAAGGGGGTCGTCGAGCCCGTGCTCGAGTATGATATGACCCTGGTCAACAATAGCGATTTTTCCACCTTGGCACGCCGAGGCAAACATTGTTTTAGAACTGCGCCTAACAGGCCCAACTACTATACAAGTTTGGAAGTACAAAGAAACCTAAAGCGACCCGCTACCTAACGTTTGCATTGGTCTCGTCAACCATGCGCCGTCTTAGAGCGCCGCGGCTTATCTGGCAGATACGGTGCATAAAACTGTTTGGGATCTTTTTTTAGAAATTGGTTTCCTTACTTGGCGTACACTTCTTATACAAGGACCTTTACCACTCGCAGCGATTCCATTTTCAAAAACATGACTCAGCGGGCAAAGAAGGAATCCTGGAGGAATTTGGTAGGGTTGTAATAAGCAAGCTCCGCGCAGCACCACCGCCTCTCCTAGCAAAAGAAACTTCTTGTATATTCATCAACCTGTTTCCTCAACAAACGGCATGTGGTCACACCAGCATTTCAGCTAACCTTTTATAGATCCAGAAGCAATGGATGTAATAATAAGAGCAACTGAGCGTTTAGCACCTAAGAAGGCCCCATGCCCGGTCAGGGAGCCCCACGACGTGGTGTGACTGCTGATACGATCTTATGCGAGACCTCCTGCGGAACTAGTGACGCGCTAGTTCCGAAAAAGACTTCCAAGGGAGGCGCTTTCCCGCGCCGTGGAACGTGCCCATCTAACACTAATACTAACGTCAAGCGCCGCTCCCAATGGAGAGAAGGGTGGCAATACGAATGAGCCGGGCGTACCGAAGAGTCTCCGCTTACGTCTTGCCCGTTCTCGCATTCCTCCTCTGATGGAAAATGTTGGCAGATAAGAGGAGCATGCGAAGACTGGACAGAAAAATGGCGTTGATCTTAACTAACTAAAATGAGAAACACAGCCTTTTGTGTCTTTTTTTTAAATATAAATGTGTATATTCTCTGTTATCTTAAAATAAGGTTTCTAACGTTTTGCTGGTTTTAGGTCGCAGACTATGCACCCTAGTGCCTAGCTTTGGCTGGCTCATAGAAGCAAAGGGCAACTGTACTAACGATGGCATCGAGAAGAGTTCTAACCTGTTGCATAGACCTAGGGAGAAACGCAGTCAGAACTATCTCCGTTAAAATAATATAAAGTCCCCTGTTTAGTGGACTAAAATGTTGATCTTGTTCTTTTTTTTTACTTGTTTGTTATATTTAGAAGCTTAAATAGTGCGCGTCATTTTTATTACATTTAACTTTCAAAATTGTGCCTGGTCAGATATGAACACACATTTGCTGCTGTTTACTAATGATAATACTTATACGCAGAACTCACGGAAGAGGGTTTGTATCGCATCAAGGTTTACAGGCTGATTGTGGATCGCCACTTTGGCCTTGGTTAGACAAGATCTTAGCCACTTAACGTAGTTTATCGGTCAGATACTATTACCTATCAGACGTTTAAATATGTTTTTGTTCGTGAAGTAGTCAACAACATGCTTTACTACCATAGCGAAACGCCTGAAATAGTGCGTGGGGCATTAAGAAAAATAAAAGATAATCGGTATCAGAGGCGGTCACTTTCTCCTGCTAAAATCTTAACGATACCCTGCATATCAATTCAATACCCTACATTTAAGAACTGTATCCACTAAAGCATACCACATTATGTGCAATGTACATGGATATATATATATTTTGCCGGGTTCAGCTTGATACTATTTAGACGAGAACGAACCCATGGCAAGGACATTCACGGAGGCTTCTTACTCTGTTCCCTTAAATCCCCCCGCACATTTTCTTGAGTATACACTGCCGCAATTCCTAGAGGGTTTGGGGTGTACTGTTTGCTGTGTCTAGCTAATCTAAAAAGTTGTAGAAATACTGGCGGATAATCGCATGTGACAAACATTAGATTTCGCAGGGTTAAATACATTTGCACGCCCATCTATTCAAATATAAAGAAAGATGACTTAAAAAAGCAATATTGCGGATACCCCTATTAACAGAAAGAAGCTCGATATATATGTATATATATATATAAGTTTCGTTGAAATATTGACTGAATAAATGTATGTTTCCGCAGACGATACTGCAGCCTGATATTTTTTCTCTCCTAATACAACACTTAGATTTTTGTGAGCTTCCCGCGTTCTTAAGTTTTATTAGCCTATCCAGTTTTGTCGTTCAGATACTTTGTTGCCGTCTGTTCCTTTTTCTTAGTCTCCATACGTCGAATTTCGTTCAGACGACGAGTGCCTTTCCTTCCTGTATTCTAGCAGACGAAGAGGAGAAGAAGGCCGTTCGCCGGCGCCCTTGTCTGCGCGGATATCGTATCTTCTTGGGCCCCGTATCCTATATCTACTTATCTGTCTTCCCACCTACCACTTCGCCGTCTTCGGGCCGTTACCCGCGACGGGATTGGGCCATTGCTTTCAGCAGATTTTCCCGCCACTCTCCAACGCGAGGGCGAGGGGCACTTCGGCAAAGGACAATTGATGATTGCATTTGACTGCAGGCAATCACCTATGGAGATCTTCTTCGTCTTTTTTCTGCTTCTGCTTTTCTTCCGTGTCGTCTCCTTTTTTCCTTTGGGCACTTTTCTGTCCCTCGTTTGTGCCATCTTTTCACTTTGCTCCCGCCCCCTCTCTTTTTGCCATGCTCTCCTGTTCACTACCAATTGCAGTCTCCACCTTCATTCAGCTGTTGTTGTGCCACCGTATACTGCCCACTCATACGAGTACATGCGTGTTTCCGTTCTAGTGCAAGCTATGTTTTTCCCACTTTTCAGCAAACGTTTCTCGCGACTGGGGTCCCGCCAGCATCCCAGCAGCTACATGCTCCGTCTCCAGTTGATTTGAATATTCAACTTTGCTTCATTGCTGTAGGGCTGGGCATTCCTTCCGTAGAAAATCAGTCTTACCTGCTGCCGCTGCCCTTTTAATTTTATGGGTGGCTCTATTGCAAATATAAATTGAAGGATTGGCTTTTCAACGATTAGAAATGCACAACATAGTGCGCAAATTTCCACATGCCAAGCCGGCAGCAAGTAGTCAGTGACGACACCGATATTCAGGAAATTGAATGTATTTTTGCAAAATAGGTAACTGTACTATATTATCGCATGAACATCTGGACTACCACAATCCTACTATAAGCGGGAAAAACTAAAGCGTTTATAGCCCTTGGGTACCGACTAGTGAACCTGACCAAAAAAAACGGGACAAAAGATGCACGCTTTAATATAGCGGATTAATTCTAGAATTTGATGAACAATTTGATACTGCATCGCATTGTTTTTTACGTGTATGACTTTGTCTTAAAACGGACAGCGAACGTGGATAGTATGACCTATGAACCTTATGTCTGTTCACTTAGACAGCCAGACATAATCCACGTTGAGTAGAAATGTTAACACATTTTAAATGTCAAAGCCATGAAAGTCGAATTAAACGACCGATTCCAGGCAGCTGTCTCGGATGAAGAACGTGTTTCCTCGACAGCAGTCAAACACATATTTAATTTGTTTAGTTTGGTAATAAAGATTTAGTTTGTTAGCTTAGCGCTACCTTTGGAAAAAAACTAGCACGTTATTCGACGGTACATACATCTAGATAAGCAAAAAGAAGTTTGCCAGGAATGTTACTGCCCTACATGCGGAGCAAGGCACTTACAATATGGTTGTCATGGCCTGGCTTGCAGAAAAAATCAGGGGAAATTCCTACAGGGCAAACGGTTGAGTCAAACTACAGCAACAGGCAGATTTTTTCAACCTACATGATCAGACGAAAACGTCCTGGGGTGACTCTTCTGCAACCTAAAAAAGAAAAGGTGTCGTCTGGAATGCGACGGAAAGCTCTCTACAAGATATGGGTATGTATAGCGCGCAGATAGGGACTTATAAGCAGGCTAAACAAGCAAGAGAAAAGATCTCATATATATATATATATATATATATATATATATATATATATATATATTGTGTACGTATATACGAGGATATATCGGCAAGTTGTAGTTAGAATTTTAAAAATTTAACTGTAACCACAAAGGTTTGCTCTGCTTAGAAGCAGCGTCGAAAGGCGCCGAAATTCAAGAACCAACGAATCTGTATCGGATTTCGTTGTTAAAGCCAAATCATATGTTTCAAGTAGAAATGTTACGAACTGCTTATGGTGCTCAGGCATTTTCCTGGAATACTGTGCATACGTGGTACTGCCAATTTCATTGTCCTACAAAATCGTCGTCCTTATACCTTTCAATTACCTTTTATTAGTATATACAGTAGTTGCAGTCCGGACTCCGTTAAGGAGATCTTGCTTCCATTAGGGCGATCCCCAGTGCAAGAAGAACAAGGAGCGTCGGCGCACAAACGACCTAGGGCAGGAGAAATGGGACGGTTTACAAGAGAGCCCCCAGGTGCCAGTCTCTAATCCCGAACATCAACGATAGGCTGATCCAACCGGGGGGTGAATTAACCTTCTACTCGACCCACATCTTGACAGGTCACAGCGACTTTCGGTCCAATCTGTTCAGGATCGAGAAGGTTTCCAGCTTTAATTGCATCTACTGCGGCGATGGACCAGAGGACACCCCAGAGCACACTGTCCGAGTGTGCCCTGCATGGGCGGAACAGCGCGCACCCCTACAGCTTTAAATGAAGATTCCAGTTGTTAATCTACTAGACATCCGCAAAAAAAATGACGGAAACACTCTCGTACTGGAACATCATATTGGAAATTTTTAGATCCATGCTACCAGAAAAAAAGAATGCCAACTCCCTAAGGCGCCTCCCCTCGGCTCCCGGGGAGCACATCCGCTAGGAGTAGTAGATTGCTCCCTCTGACTTTTGCTCTCTTTGATGAGATACGCAAGCAGGTCCAGTCAAACCGGATGTCGGGGACATGACTAATTTTCAGTGGGTTGGAGCTCCAAACACACAGATAATGGAGGTGCTAATTCTAAGAATCCCTGTACTTCGTTGAAATGTCGTTACTGTGGTAGCACAGTAGGCAAATCTCTCATCGTCAAGCCAGTGCACTGGGTTCTATCTGTAGGTTCACCTCGCTTGCTGTGCACCAATTCAATTTATATCGAATCAGAAATGAATGACATAATGAATAATGTCAAGTGCTATAACTGTAATCCCCTTCCCCTCAGTGGCTGTGATGATGACAAATTGCCAACTGATGAAACCGATCTGGTGACGATTGTCAAGAATCTAGTCGGTCAGTTCAAAGGCTGAACTGGACCGTTCGCAATCTAGTGTCAAAGAAATGACACGTTATTTGAGCGAAACCGGATGTTAGAGAAAAAGTTGACTACGTTTCTTTGTAACTAAGATGCATCGTCAAATGAGAGTACGGCTTTCAAAGTAGGGGGTACTCGCTTTGAAAGCTCACCCACAGTAGGAGGAGAATGATCATACCTCTTTCAGCGATCGTAATCAAGAGAGCGTCAACAGTTAAAGAGTTAAATAATCACCAAGCGTTAAAACAGATAAGACATACGGCAGCTAGTGGGCAAGAAAATTTAAATCCAAGGCGTTCTTCAAATTTGCAAGGAATAACGCTCTCATGATTTGCCTAGTGCCTCGGTGCGTTTGCAAACGTAACGTATCTTTATATCCCGACAAGGGCCTGGGCGGAATGCAAAGGTACTACATGACCACCTAATGAAGTTCGGGTGTATCCGATCGTGATTAAGACACTAAGCATTCGCTTTGCCCAGTCGAGCTCCTTCAATGTTAGAATCCCTGACACCGATGCAGATAAGATGTTTAACGAAGACATCTGGAATGAAGGCGTCATAGTCAAAGTTTTCGACGAGTGCCTCTGAGTGTCTTATGTGGTTGAACGACATCCACCCTAATGACTGTATAGGGCATGCCAACGGGCATCAGCTTTGGGCACGGACAAGTTTTTTTATAACAATTTGACTCTCGACAGTAACTCATACTCTAAATTCAAATGTATTCTCCTGAACGCGTGATCACTGGCTTAACCAGGAGCGATTGACTGTCTGCACGCGTTTATGGAAATAGAAAAAATTTACATTGGGTACGTAACGAAGACGTGGCTGACTGACAAGGTTATGTCCGCTGAATTGACTGCGGGTGGAAGATACGAGGTGCTGCGTAATGATCGTGTCGGCCAAAGTGGTGAAGGCATCTTACTGCTAATAAAGTCCAATGTTACCTGTATCAAAGTCACTTAACGTAACTTGTCCTCGTTTTCCAAAACTGTTACGGCTGATGGGCTCCAGCCTGACCGCAAGATTCGAATCGTCTGCTTGTACCTCACCTCAGTCCGACAGGATCGCGCTCAAATTATGTGAAAAAAATGGAGAAGGATAAAGCAAAACCCGGTAAACTCGATGAGAAAAGGGTCATGTCCATTATAAATGCGCATCGTTACGACTACGGAATTTAGGTTACATAAAATGTTCCTGCATTACATTTAGAAGTCAATTCGGAAAAATAAATAATTGATGCCGTTGTCACTAACATAAAAGCGCGCTTTACCCAAGTCATTTAGATGTCAAAATAGTAAATATCTAGCTCTGAAAGAGTAAAACTGAATATTCTATTATCTTCATTTATTTATTTGAAGCAATCCGTGACCCTTGCTCCCTTCGATTGGGTAAACAGTTGGTGCTTCCAAACTTCAAAAAGAATGTCTCTTATGCCCTACAGCAGTAAGGTTATATGTCTGCTCTTACTTGATACTCAGGTACTATATATAGCTTTGCAGTTGTGTGGTGGACAACCCTTTAAAGGTCGCCTATGCTTAAAGGTATTTTCTATTCAATGCATGCTGAATGATCACGTCAGCAACCGCTAGATATTAATTTGCTGAAAAATGTGAATACATTTGATTTATTTAGCATTGAATCCAGAATGAAAAACTATGGGGGAAAGCTGCTACAGCCTTCTCCGGTAGGACAGTCGCATCAGGCAGCCCACAGAACGTGTGCTTACGTCCACTATAAGGTACCACAATTTCTGTACTGTAGCCAGCAAACTGTCGTCGAATCGCTCAAGGAACAAGTTTCTGCATTTCGGAATAGATAGTTAAGACGTAGGGACGAAAATAAAGACCTCAGAAAAATGCTTCGGTAAAAACCTACCAAGAAAATGCGTAATATCGCATACTTTAGCTTGGCCAGCCAACTCCTAGGGGCAGCCGGAGGTCCCCGGGAAAATTGTAAAACGCCTAGCAAGTCTAAATTCGTACCGAAAATAAACTGTTTTAAATAAAATTAATTTTTTGAATTTGTGCATCCTATGTTTAGTTGCTTGCGTATAGTAGTATTGAATATGTGGTGGAGTGGTCTAGATGACTAGTGCGCTAGTCATGGTTCTCATCTACCGGGGTGTCGCCGGTTCGATCCCTGTTGTTGATCAAATCTTCTTTGAGCGATGCTCAATGAGAATAATAAACTATACCGCTCAGAGTCAGCGGCCATGCTGCCACAAGGTCTGTTGGAAAAACGCTAGATATTTCAACCTATCCGGCCCTCTGTGCATTGAAGATATACCTCACGGTGAGTCCCAAGCTCGTTGGGGACGGAGGATGGTCTAGAAAAAAAACAACCTTCTTAATTTTTTTTTAATTCTAGTAGTATTTTATGCTTTGCCTTTTTATGACGTACGTGCGACAATTTATGTGATTAAATTGGTCATCTAAGGAACGTTATTTTGCTTCAGTTTATTTGATATTTTGTCCCGCTCCTTAACGTTGACACAACAGAACATCTCTTATAAATAAATATCCGCCCCGGCTTCTTCCTCCTCCCGCTTACTTCTACCTAATTATGGTCACTTCCAATATTGTATTATATATATATATATATATATAGAGAGAGAGAGAGACGGCAAAATAAAACCGCGTAATTTCGGCTTTTTTTGTACACGCTGTTGAAAAGCTGTCCTGTAGACAGTACCTGTAAATCGGCGATAAATTTAATCTCGAATCTTGCAACTAACTCTATTTTTGGTATAATTCTATTAGTGTGTGCAATACTACATATGCGAACTATTGCTACATGGTTGTTCCTACAACAATGTAGCACCCGTCTCTAGCCAGTCATCGTTGCCTTGCGGTCTGTGTGACCTTGTGTTTAAATGCTAAGCTTTGCCGCCGGGAATGAAGCTAGATCGTTGACGGTCAAGGTTAAACCAATAGTGCATGCATTTATTTCCTGTCCCGGCGTGCACGTTGCCTATGTATTGATGTCGATGCGAAGACGCGGCAGTCCCTAACGCGTTACTATAACTCTTTCATGTTTTTTCGTCTTTCGTATTTATTCTGCTAGTTTCGGAGACGGCTAATAATAAGTGAACGTATCGACGTGACACCTCATTGTGTAACTTTGCGGTGACAATGTTAAACATTCGATTTAGGCTGTCGTTGAGATGAGAGAGAGGCCATGCATACGTCGTCGACGTGTGATTGAGGTTTAGCTTGCCTGAATATTACATTTTAGCTCGTGTGGTAATAAATTTCCAGCCGTTTTCTACTTTAGCCAGCTGCTGATGCATCTGAGCGTTCCAAAAATAAACGGACGCACGCCACGTCGAGAAGCACCACTGCCACCGGCATTTTCTAGCATTTATCTTCTTTTTTCCTATCTCTCTCTCTCTCTCGCTCATTCTGTCTTTGCGTTGCTTCGCGTGTCCGCTCTCGCCTTGTTGTTTTGGTGTCCAAGTTTTGTTGTGCTGTTGTAGCTTGCTCTCCTCAGGCTCAGCGCTTGTGTTTAGAGCAAGAGAAAGGGCCCAAAAGTGAGCAGGAGATAAACTGAGATTGTGGTGTTTGGGTCTCTGAGAGAGAGAGACAGGAACTAGATGACAGTGACCGACCCAAGGGCTACGCAGAGAGAAGCTCAGATAAGAAATACTCCCTACTCTCACCGACGGCGACGCTCGCGACGGTTAGTCCCCCGGATTCGAAAGTTTGCACCATCTGTCTTAGACACTAAACCTACCCGCTGCATTCTCGCTCTCGCTCTCTCCCTCCCTCGCGTACTTTCCCAAGACACCCCTTAGTGAGTGATTTGTCCGTACGCTCTGTTAGAGCGCCAGAGCATGTCTTCGTTTCGATAGTTTCGTATCCGGTCATTGTTGCTTTTTCTTCGTCTTATTCTTTTTCTGCTGCTGCTGCTGCTGATGAGGCTGCCAACAGCGGCTTTGCGGCGTTGCGCACCACATTGTTATGGCCGACCAACGTGGAGGACTTTGTTCTCAGAGACGTGCGTTTGTCGCATGTCGCAAGACATGACCAACTACGGACATGGCCTACCTATTGAGGTATGCACGGCACACCATGCCAAGCAGTCCGAACTTGCTATAGAGCTTATAGAGAAGTGAAATTTGTTTGTACGCCTTTGAAATGGAAATATTTTTCTTAGGGCTTCTAGACGAGAGAGCAGTACAAGACACTTGTTGACTACTATTACTTGTGCATATATATATATATATATATATATATATATATATATATATATATATATATAGAAAATAATGTGATGATTTCTTAATCATTTACAACAACAAAGGTAGGAAAAAGGAGAAGCGAAAGAAAATACATATGCATAAACATCAATTCAAGTAAGGTTTGGCAACCTTATGTCTAACAAATAAGTGAGATACAGCAGCAACAAGGCGCAAACTTTCTGAGGGACGGCTGTCAGAGCGGAAAATTCTTTACGTAGACTGGTGCCAATCCGAATCCAAAAACAGTTCGCACTAATAATGGATTTTGGAGAAATTTTTTATACGAGTACTCAAAGATTAACTCGACGAGAATATTTGTTTGCTAAAAAATACAGTAAAACGGTTTTACTTAACAACATTGCCTAATCTTAAACAATTTCCCGTGCGTGGAAGATATGCCACGCAATTCCAAGCTTGGGTGGGAGGAGGATACAAGTTTAGTGGTTTTGTGAGTTGCACTTGAGCTGCTTACCCCTGTCAGCGACGCATATGCAGTATGCGTTTCTAAATTCATAACAAAAAAATCTGTTACCGCGTGCCCATGTCACGAAGTATCATGACGGTTGATGCATTTAAAGGAGGAGAAAACATGAGACAGCACTATATTATCGAAAGCGCCTCATGCCGCCGAATATTGCAAAACTGGTCGGTAGTTCGCAACATCCGACTTGTTGTTCTTCTTCTCTGTCTGCGTAATTATATACATATTGTTTATTTCGCAATAACATTGCAGTACAAGATGGTACATAATTACAATACAATTCATTCATTATATACAATTTGAACACTTCAGCGACCGTCCCACCGGGCGAACAAGTGCAAAGACCGCCCATGCGTCTGGCAGCTCGCTGCGTGGAATTTAGCGCATATCTGCGAGCAGAACCGGCAACGACATTGATCGCCAACGTGATGAAATCCTTGGGTCGAGCATACAAAGTGGTGATAGCCATGCACTATGTATCTTGTGTACACGTGCCGGCTAGTGCATGCCATTCCATCCCAAAGGTTCCGCGAGGTACATATCGTCTGCGTAATTATGCTTTGCCTAAAGATTTCAGGAATACTTCCACCGATATACGACTTCTTAGCTTAGCAGCTTCAACGGTTTTGCCAAAAACATAGCCAACACAACGTGGTATATTGGAGAACGTCCGCCTGGTGTAAAAAGGCGCTTATGCTTAAATGCCTTGATTTTAAGAACAGAAGAAGATCAAGGTGAACAACAATAATACAAGGTGGATACAAGCATATCATATCCTAAAGCAAACACCGAGCAAGGAAGAAGGAGAAGAGGGAAAAAACGAAATATGCATAAAATACAGATAGCAGATATAGCAAATAAACAGGAAGATACGTGCGAGTGCACGTATGGTAACAACGACCACAAACAGTATTTGTGAGACACGTGTAACGCACGACGGCGATACGAAAGGAAAAATGCAGATGTGTAGCAAACCGAAAAGGGGAAACAAAATCACAAGAAAGGATCAGGTAAACGAAGAGAGAAAGTCGAAAGTAAAAGAAACTGCACATTGTAGAGCCAATTAGCAGCAGCAGAAGATGCTTTGATTACAAGTCAGTCGATGACAAGAGAAAAGGGTGGCCTCGGTGTCTTTGTGGTGGCAAACCGGGTGGTCATAGTGCATTATTATTGCAACCACGGACCCGGTGCTCGAAACGAGTGGTACTAGCCGAGATGTACCCATTTGTATGCTCGTGCATACTTCTTTCGCTGTGTGTGTGTTTCCCGCGTGGCCATTGAATAGGCGGATGGCTCACAAATGCCACGTCAGCTGCTGCTGCCACTACTAATGAGCCTATGTCAGTGCGACGATGGGCCTTTTGTTCCGCGTGTGCACGACGAAGAAGTAAGAACTGTGCGGCCCGTGTCTGAGTTCTTAGCCTTACCCGTCAAAGCTTGTTGGTTTAACCGGTATTCAGCAGCTTCGTGACATTAGACGCTTATGGCACTATGGCACTGGCCCTGTAGCACGCGTGGTCGTCGTGTGCATTATGATTTTGAGGACACACACTTTCATCGCAAAAAGACTTCATTTTCATTTCTCTTACTTCTAAGTAAGATATTTGCTCAAAATCACCCCTGAAGAAATTGTGAATTATCTAAATTTTTAACGAGTTCTATAACTCCCCAATATGTGGTCCATATATATATATATATATATTATATAATGAGAATGCTCGTTCTGTAACGCGGTGCTTGCGGGTTTTCGGTGCGGCATGGTTATTGAAAGACAGGACCGGAAGAAACTGGGTCGGTACATGATACCCCACCCTAGAGGTGTACATGTACCGCTTGCCTAGAAGGTAATATCAATGCAGTTGCTGCGGACGTGTTAAAAAATCCAACCAGCTCGAGTCATAGGGGCGGACAAATGTTGACAAACTGCCTGTGGCTAATACATATTTAATTAGACTTTGACAGTATGTGATTCCAACAGGACGATGCAATTTACCATACCGCTGGCTTTTAAACCGAGCTGCTTTAGCAGAGTTTAGCATACGCGTGATCTCTGAGAAAGCAGATGATATTTACGTCACTAAACTCTTTTGTGAGGTTCTTCTTTTGAAAAGCTAATTATTTTCCAGTTAGCCCGCTACATTCGACTAGGTAAATGTAAATAATAGATAAAGGTGAACGTTTGACGAGGGATTTTGAAAATCACACCCAAGCGATGCCAGAAAGTCATCAAGAATGGTGTATCTCGTATAGGCAATGCCGGAAAGCATCCTTTTGACCGTACCTGAAGTATTTTATCTTTTATGTCGATCTTAACCCCGCAGCTGTCTTTTCCCACACCCTTATTATGACGCAGTCAGGGTGGAAGGATTTTCGAAATGCATGTGGCCACGTATAGTGTTGGTAATGATAGATACATCACAATGCGAGTCACAGTGGCATAAATAAACAAAACATTTTAGAAGATTGTGTTGAGTCTGGAGTGAAATTGAAATTGAAATTTAGTTGCACTGAGTATGAAATTATTGAAGTAGAAAAACGTTATGGCTCATAAAAGTCTAAATAAGCGCAGTAGTGCAAAAACAACTTGTTTGCTTTTCATCGTAAGCATACATTTAGTCGTGGGCAGTATTTATCCAGTAAATATAAGTCGCTATGCAGAAAACTTGTTGCATATATTGACTGTTTTTTTTATTTTGATTTGGAGTTACCACGCATAATTTGCTTATGTCTATGTACCTGCTGGACCGTGCCTTCTACATAGCATAGATAAGGAGACCCCGTGAAGTCCGCATCCAGAATTATTTCAAAGTATTTCGCGTGCCGCTTGATTTCAACTAGCTGGTGGCCAGCAGTAGTAATGTAGCTCTCCTTTGTCTTCTTCCTGTCAGTGAGGTAGAGTACTTGGGGATTCCCTAGGCAAAACTTGAGATGGTCCGTCTTCACACAGACCACTGATCGACCCCTTCAAAATCCGGACTAAACGTCCGAGAGGGCCTCAATGATCTCTAGTTTTTCGTTTGAGCTCCTGAACGACTATATCCTGCAGTACCTCCCCCATCATGTCAAGGACACCAATAAGGCGGTAGGCCGATAAGCACTTCTTCCCCCATGTTTAAAGACGAGAACTAAAGCCGCCCTTTGGTCGGTCAGCCCCTCGCCCACTGTCCGCTTGAGCCCCAGTCTCGTGGTCTTCGGAGGGTGAACCCACACTGAAATACATTTACTAACACATTAGATTGCATGTCCCGCGGTGTAAGGGAATGATATCCACTGATACGCCCTAGGGGTCGGTTTTTTGACTTTTTATCTTTTTTATATACATCATTTTCATTCTGCGGACCATAAAGGATTACGTCGATTTTCGACAATTCGTCTATGCGGGCGACCACTACTCTTGTGCTGAGTCTCATCTTTCCGATTATCTATGGATACGCATAATTTTTACCAGTATTCTGAAGGCCAACTTATTATTAAGGCTTATTTACACCCAGGTTGGGTAAAATTATAAACATATACATCAGACACAAATAGTGCTTCCTTCACAAAATTGGGGGTTCTCCCATCTTGCTAGTATAGCTATTGAGTGAACTGCTGGACATGCTGCGGTGTGGTATCTATCGCACTGGCCAGAGCACCTCGTGCACCTGCAACACTCCTGAGGGTGGTGGAATTCTTCCGTGCTGCATAACACGTGATGAAACCCGTGGGCTGCAAACGCCGCAATCAAATGTCTGCTCTTATACCCGGCTGCTCTCCAGGCCGTGCTTGTCATCGCTACCGTAGTATATTTTCCTAAATCGATTTCCTTTTATTTTTCCGTCCACTTCATAGTATAGGCTCAAACGCTCTCGACCTAGGTAAACCCTAAGGTAAGTTGTAGTTCCTGTGTCATTAAGATCCCCCCTCTAAGATATGAACTATTCTATTCCTTCAGAATATAGGTAACCCCAAACCCGTTTCATAAAAAAAAATCTGGCTCTATCTAGTAACTGTAGCTCTGTCTCTTCTAATGTTTCCCATATAGGTGATATACCGAATGTTGCTATTGGTTCTATTTTAATCTTAAAAATTGGCGGACGCGGTATGCATTGACAATATTTGCGGGTTCTTAATTGCTGCTGCCGCTCGAATTGCTTTTCCCGCTCCGCTTTCTATATGGCTTCGGAAACTTTTTTTTTGCCAGTTTATGCTAAGCCCCATATTGTCCATATAATAAATTATTCTTTCCAGTCCCTGTTTAGCCCTAAATAGGCTCCTATCATAGATCGCAACGTCGTCTGCATACATTAGAGTACTTGCCCACTTTCGAGTCCATCCCTGCCTCACCCGGTTAGGTAGCCCTCCCAATAGTATCGGAAAAAGCAACGGGTGCATCGCCTTGAGCCACGCCTGTAGTTTGCTTTACACTTCCCACAATCTCCATTCCCTTGTTCTCTCCCTAAGAAGGGCCCCAACATGTTTAACAGCTGATTCCGAACTCCTTCGAGGGCTAACCTCTCCATAATTATGTTTCTCGGCGCTAGGTCAAAGGCGGCCTTATAGTCTATAAGTACCACATGTAACGGCCTTCTTGGCTTGGCTGGAGTTTCCCAAATCTCTGCTAGCAATTGGCGCATGGCTGTATGGGTTGACTTTGATCTTCTAAACTCATTTTGTTTTTCTGATACTGCGTTTCTGGTTTTTCGAAAGTACTCAGGTCGATTTGATATTATCCCCAAGAATATCTTATAGGGGCAACTCTTAAGTGTTATTCCCCTCCAAGCCTCCGGTTTTGTTTGTATGCCCTTCCCTTTAGGTGTAACAATAAGGGTATCCTCCGTCTACGCTTTAGGCATTTCCCCGGACTTTAGGCATTCGTCGAATAGAGCTTTCCAGCATGGTGCCAGTGCCAACGTTTGCTTCAAGTGTTCGTTTCTTATCATATCGTTCCCAACCGCTTTGCCTCTAGGCGCCCTTTCAGTTGCCCTCACAACGTCTTCGATTGTGATCTCACGAACTACCTATTCCCGTGCAAACTCTGTGGTTTTGTCCCAAGGCTTATTGTAAAATATTATTTCATTTCGGGTGGCGTCGGCTCCCTGTAGCATACTAGCAAAGTAGGTGAGGTCAAGCATCATACAAATCTACAATGCGATAGAGACCCCCGAATCAATCGCTGAGCTTACAGACCGTATGCGCGAGGTTATTGCCAAAACAGACCAAAAATATGGCGTTAAAAGCCATGTCAAAACGATAGGACACTGCTGCATGTAGCAGGAGGGCATTAGTCAGGTGATGTATTCTACACTACGACCCTAAAATCTCAGCCTAAACTATGAGCAAACAACACTTAGAGCCTCCATCAAGGCAATGCACCGGCGCACACATCCTTACTGATTTCGGATAATTTCATAAAAGTTCGATTTATATGTTTTCGTACTCTTCCTATTCACTGAACTTGAGTTTGTGTGACCTGTTCCCACATAAAAAAAATGGAAGGTACAACGCTTCAAGACTATAAAAGAATGTTTTGAAATATCGGAAAGAAGGTGGCACACATTCATTGCAGCAAACGGGAGCTTTTATAATAGAAACAAAACCTTTAGGTAGAATAAATAAATATAAATGTTCAAAACTATGTATCAGGACTTTCTCGGCAAGAAGTGGGGGTGGAGCATAAAGTTGACTAAGTCCAATTCAGGACTAGGATCCCAAGATCTTATTCTACGAGAACAAGTCCGTACTCAACCTCTGCTATGATTTGCTTTTGTTATACTTCGCCTTCGAAACGTAAAGAATGACTCGCAATCGTTGGCGGACATTATACAATAACAAGTTGGGGAACGGTCTCACACGCGGGATTGGCTGGTCGAGTCGGTCACCAGAAATGCGGGAAAAATGACACTTCCGAGGAAGATTTAACGTGGATAGTAATTGCAAAATTTACCGATTGCTGTGTCGAGTGCTGCAAGGCTTGTAGGCTCGTGTGACACGTTTGGTGTCGAGTCCGACCATGTGAAAACTCTGCACGACAAGCATTTCTGCGCACCGACGGACTGAGGTCTGATTCCCATGCTAAAACGTCTTCTGCGGAAAGTTTTCGTGTGAAGACATCTGCCGCCTAATGGAAAGCTTTTCGAAAAGCTTAGCTACGGGTCTTGATTTGATTAGGTCAAGGCTTGTTCAAGATCTACTTTATCGGGCAATGAGTAAAAGAGCGGTGACTCTAGCCGATACACTTGCCAAGATTATCGAGATTTACTACGGGGCGAGCCGCATTTTTAGGGCAAAGGTATTTGCCTTGTAAAAAGCAGGTTGGCACAACCCGCCCTACTGCATGTTCAGCTACACTCTGTAGGATAGCAGCCAACATTGCTTGTTGGAGAAATACGTCGCGAGTCGGCGAAGCATTAGATGACCAGCAGCTCGGATTTGCAAATGGCGCAGATGTGGCTAAGTTCAGGTCAGAAGACATAGCCATAGTAAAACTAGATTTGCAAAATGCTTTCAATAGCGTTCGACAAGACCACCTTCTAATGGCTGTTGTCTTGCATGATACTGACCTATACCGAATTCTTACTATAAAGAAATCCAACTTAACTGCTGTTGATGGACCACGTTACACTTTTACAGTCGGACCTTCAGCAGGGCGACCCATTAGGACACCCTATTTTTTGTCCGGCCATCAAAAAGTTGATAGACTCTCTAGAGTCTTCGCTTGATGTACGGCACTTGGATGATAGCGTGTTAGCGGGTGACTCTGTTTCGATCTTCGTAATATTCAGAAGGTACTGTATATTGCAACGAAGAGCGGGTTATGCCTCAACCCACATAAATGTGAACTCTTTGTGTCGAGATGAATTTTACCAGAATGTATCAGGACTGATAACTAGTTGACTGGAGAAATTAAAATCGCATTCAAGTTGCTTGAGCCTCCTAGGTGTGCATAAGGGCTTGTTCATTTTAAGGTCCTGCTTGTCGGTAGCTTGGGTAAACCATCTGCTCCATAGGATTAATTAAACGGAGAATTTAAATATTTTAGAATAGTTGAACACCCACATGTTGCAGTCCCTGTCTTAATCTGAATCTATTAGAGCCAACTTACAGGCATAATTTTGCCCAAAGCGTCCAGTAGGCTAATAGGCCGAAACGCCGACGCCCCTCCCTTCTTATAGACCCTTCCCTGGTTTTGGAATCAGCACAAGGCTGGCCCGTTTCCATGTCCTTGGGAATCTTCCCTCTTGCAGAAGTGTACTCATGAAGGCATTAAAAACCCTCGACCACCTTCCGACAAACAACTTTATTACTTCAGGGGGGAAGGGGGCGTCTGGGCCCGTTCGACCTCTTCCAGCGTGACTTCCGGGATATCATCGGGGTCTACGTCGAAGTCCTCCCTGCCTGGGCGGAGGTCTCTGGAGCCTCGACATAACAGTCCTGTAGGGCTGGCCCCACACGGCCAAACCGATCATTACGTTGGTACCCCATCCGTAGGACGGACTGCTGTTGACTTTAAATAGACCTAGCTGCTCGGGGTTCTATCGCACGGCTGCACACTACGCACCAAGAGTATCATTGGTATGCGGCTCTTCTGGGTTTACGCACCTGCACTCAACGAGGAAGCAAGATCTCCCAAATTAGGGCTTCACCCACACACAGCCCGAAGGTATCCTGAAGTAACCTGACAAATAAAATAGATCGATGAGCAAGCCTCGTAAGCCACCCAGCGCGCACTCGTCGACAAATGCGTGCACTCTCAATCGATAATCTGACTGCCAGAACACAATCAGCATTTGGTGTATTCCGCTGGCCTGCTGCACTAACTAATCTTACTGCACTAGAGTGCAGTGAGATTCCGCCTGGGTTTATTTATTTAGCATTCGGTTTTTAGTTTCGTTTGGTGGGACACACACACCACTGGCGCTTGAAGCCTTCAAGCGTTTGCTCAAATCTACGACCAAATTGGTCGGTATTTCTGTTTTTTTCCTTGTCTCTTTTTTTCGCGCAATGAACTATTTTTTTAAATCTAGATGGGACAGAGATAGATGATGTATGATCATACACCACTGGAACTCCCAGACAGACATAGTTGGCGACGTGGCCGTGTTTGTACTCGTCCTGTGCTAAGCCGCAGCTTTGCCGTCGGCGCTCCTCTCTCGAACGGTATGACATTTGCAGTCTGCATTAAATAATATTGGCAGGAAAAATCCAATTAGGTGCTGTAGGAGAACGCTTAGATTTGTTCATTCGTATATCGTATGAGTTAAGGCGGTCGGCGGCAAATCTTCGATTAAAATAAATACGAAAAGAAACACACACAAGGATAAAGGGAAAACTGTGGAGAAAGACGAGCTCAAGAGAAAACAAAATTGATAAAAAGGAGAAAACCAGATATAAGGCGGGAAAAGTGAGAAAGAGCGAGAGAGAGAGAGAGGGGGGAATAAAAAGGGCGACTATAGCCGAAACCACTCGCACTGTCGCCACTTTTACAGCTACCTCCCGGCGTTGTGATTGGCCTTCGATGAGGTTTTCTTCTACTTTTCTGCCCTCCTTCTCCTTCTTGTCGAGGGAGAAATCGAGGCGGAGCTGCACGAGTGACACGGAGAATCTAGTTTGCTTCTGTGCTTGTGTGACATATTGGCATGTCGTCGACATTGTTCCTTCTAGCCGAGCAGTGGTACCTCCCGTTCGATCTGCTGAAGCTGCTCGTTGGTGATGATCGTGACGGTGTTGGCGTTCTTAGAGTTGACGCATCGATAGTACCACCGCCCTTTGTTCAGGAGCAGTCTTGAGTCTTTGTCGTCGTCGTCGTCAACGGGGGCAATGGCAGCTATGAGCTTGAACAGCGTCGAAGAGGCAGATCACATAGAACGTCTGTCTGGACGTGCGTAACTCGGCTTAGTTGCCTAACGGCGCCCTTATATAGGCAGATACGTGCCAATACGTGCAATAAGAACGGGTTACATTTGGCAGGTAGTAGCAAAAGTAGGGTATCCAAAAACGTTGCTGCTCGTGCTCGTAACAGTTGCTGTTGTTCTAACGGTGGTGTGGCTTGGCTAATTCTCAGCAGCAGCAGCAGTAGATCTTATTCGGCGTGATCAAACGGAATTACCTGCAAGTGGCGCTCTCGGCCTGTGGTGGACGTCACTAACTTGTCTAATGACCGCTACTTGCTAAGCATACGTATTAGCATTCGAGTAGCCTGAGTAGCGTGTTAATGTGTATAGTTTTACTGCCGCTGTCGGCAGTGGTTATTGCTATTTGCTTCGTGGTCGTTTGCTCCTCGCCAGTCTACCCAGATGTAATGCTAGTCTGGCTTGACCTATCCGAAAGGTGGACAAGGCGAAATTAGTGGTGTCACAAAGCCAAGACGCTCAGACGCATGACCGTCCGCCCTTGCTGAACAGCGATAGCTTAACGTCCCTTGGCCGGCGCTGGCGGACTACGGGCACGCATTCACCTACGTAAGAACCGTAGTGTTCGCATATACACCTTTGAACGTTAATGCGTGCACACACCAAGGTGAACGTTGAAGACGATACCAGATCACCGGCGAGTTTAGGGCTGCTGAGGCGAAATTCGAAGTCGACGTTGGAAGGGAGGACTGGGGGGCGGGGGGGGGGGTTACGGCTGCGCTGACGAGGAAAGTGACGACGACGACCGGTTTTGTTCGAGATTGAGGATGAAACAATTCAACCGTCGTTGGAATTTTAATAGATTGTGTCTGTCAATCACATTCTTCTCTTCGTTCTGGGTTCGGGTGCGATTGTCGGCGTTGTCTTTTTTGTATCGCTCGCCGTGTGTCAGTGTGTGTGTGTGAGGTGTGCCATGGGGGAACGGCAAAGGACCGGGGGGGAAGAGGGGGGTATGCGTGTAGAGACGTGTGAGTGTGTTTTCATTTCCTGCGAACGTTTGGGCTGTGCATTGCTACCGATACGGAGGTAGACTAAGGGGCAGCTGGGAGGCGGGGCGAACAAAATGTACGGAACGAGTACAGCGAACGAACGTCGTCTCAAACCAGGGCAGGGTAGGGCAGGAAGCAACCACGACAAGGCCGTCCTGAAACGGGCACACACAGTAACATAATAACGACTGGTTATGTTGGCCGTAAGAATAGCGGCGATAGCGAAAATCGTTTGTTTTTTCTAGTTATTTCACCGACAATCGATCACTGTGTATAGGCACTTTCAGACTATCCCAAAAAAGGACAAAATTACTAAGTTAGTACTACTACTCTTCTTCGTTTCTCATAATTTATTTCTATAACTTTGCTATGTTAACACCTTGGAGTGAACAACTGTCTCTGCATGAACGTGTGGTCACGGATTCTTAAACCCAGGATAAGCCCAGTTTAACAATATGCCTTGAACCGATGCTGCGTTTCCTCGTCGAATGTTGAGCGACAGCCTCTGACGAGAGGATTCCGATGCTCTTGAGTCTTCTGTCAAAAGGTTAAGGCTCCTACACACGCGCTAAATCAGCTTGAGTGTAACAGGGCCTGGACCTCCCGTTGTTTCGAATGCCAACAAAATTCGTGCGGATAGCCAACGCCAGAGTATTTTTGGCATTTGTTAGCATCTGCTAACCTGGAAGCATAACCTGCTGAGGTCACACCTGCACCGAACACTGAAGGAGCTACTGAGTCGGTTACAGTTGCGTCCCAAACAAGCATGCGGCTACATTCCAAGGGAATCAGAGTGAGATCGTCAGGTCTTTTCCGCCGTCCCTAGATAGACCCGGAGGTTCCAGTACACACGAAAAGCCACCAAATCTCAGTGCTCGACTTAAAGTGTCATAAATAGCCGAGTGGCGTGCTCGTCGGCCTGCACTCAAGACGCATGACAAGCCATAATGGGCCAACGCGTCTACAAGATCACCGCAACGACATCGGTGAAGCACGACTAGGTCAACACAACGCCGCAGTCCTGTACTTATGCGCGTCGTCTCATCATCCCATTGACCCAGGGATTAGCTTGCTGAAACCTTCTTGCGATAGTATAGCATAGCGTTATAGGGCATACCCAGATGTGATGATGATGACCATAAGCCAGATTGGTCTGATGAAACATTAAGGGTGCCCACGACTTGGCGACCTGAAACAAATGGTCTCCCCGGACGCTATTAAGTTCAGTTTGACCATCATCGTCAGCACTTTGCGCGATTGCAAAAACGCACGGGCATAGTGGACTGTTATCTCTGTGCCGCCAGGAATAGCGACTCCTAGCTGGTGTTCGTTTGACCTCTGTGAATTTGTCGGACACATTAGGAGGTAAATTTATAATGATTCCTAATGTCCAAATTACCTCCATGCTGTCGTCACTAAAGCGTTATACAGGGTGTTCCTATTTGTGTGGCCAAAACGCTAGGGTATGGTCAAACTCGGTGAGAAAATCATTTTTGCCAATGGGTGGAAGCCGGGAAAACGTTTTGTTTAGGAGTGAGGATGAAATTCATAAAAGCAGTTATTCAGCCTTTTTTCTTCTACATAGTTGTGCAAAATCTACGTTTGCGGGAGAACCAGTCAACGCACAAAGGAACCGATTATACCGGTGTGTTTGGCGGAAAATTCTGCACCACAAGTATACATTACTAGCTTGCGTAGCAAAAAGCGAATAGCCAGATTAAGGAAAGTCATAAAAAGTCGAAATGTTACGTTAACGCTTTTTTGTGCAACATCGTAATTTTTTCCATTACGACCAAAAATGCACGTCCAAAAGACTACTCTCAGGCAATAGCAGATTTAATGCCCATCATTTTAGTATCAAGGTGATGGTGCTGCGTTACGTAGTTGTCAAGTCACTAAGCTTTTCGACAGTCATAGTTGTTATGTTTTACGTGCAAGTTTTCACGTTCAGAACCGTAAAAATTTGCCAAGACGTTTCCGCCCCCTCCTTCCACTAGGAAAATTTATTCTCTTGTTGAGTTCTACCAAACCTCAAAATATGTACCTAACTTTCTCATACGCCCTATGGAAATATGCATGCCTTCGCTTTCGATATGGCTATCGAAAAAGCTTAGTTACTTGGCAACTACGTAACGCAGCACCATCACTTTGGTACGAATGCAGTGGGCATTAAATTTGCTATTGCCTGAGAGTAGTATTTTGAACGTACATTTTCGGTCGTAATGGAAAAAATTACGATGTTGCACAAAAAAGCGTTAACGTAACATTTTGACTTTTTATGACTTTCCTTAATCTGGCTATTCGCTTTTTGCTACGCAAGCTAGTAATGTATACTTTATTGTGCAGAATTTTCCGCCAAACACGCCGGTATGATCGGTTCCTTTGTGCGTTGACTGGTTCTCCCGCAAACGTAGATTTTGCACAACTATGTAGAAGAAAAAAGGCTGAATAACTGCTTTTATAAATTTCATCCTCACTCCTAAACAAAACGTTTTCCCGGCTTCCACCCATTGGCAAAAATGATTTTCTCACCGAGTTTGACCATACCCTAGCGTTTTGGCCACACAAATAGGAACACCCTGTATAGTAGTAATATGAGCTACAAGATATTTATTTTATCGTATATTACAATATGTGTGTGGGACACATATTACGGAAGATTAGCAATGCCAATGGGCCTAGAGGGTGTGTATTGTGACTATCACGTGTCCGCTTCTTCTAGGCTAGGCCGAGACCACTTCAGAAGTGTGCTTCGAACAGAGGCCACGCTTCCACGTTGTAGGTCTGACATAACGTTCACCAACACCCGGCTGAACTTAACGCTTTTAATTTTTTGATAATTTAGAGAAAACATAGGTGTAAAACTAGTCTTCGCTTTAAGAACGAAAAGAAGCGAATATATTGCAAACTTAGAAAAAGTAACTAAGCCGTCTTAATGAGAAATGTTGCATGGGTTATTTGCCGCTGAGAAGCCTGGACCGGTCGCACATAGGAGAAAAAGTGTTCCGCGAGAATCTCAGGTTTTTGTGATTGTTGTTTCATAGACAGACACCGTAGAGCCTAATCATAGAGTCAGAAAATTGACTGGCAATCTCAACCTACGCTCAAAGGTTGAGATTGCCAGTCAATTTTCACCGACCAATATAACAGGACTGTATATTTGACAACAGGTGTTTATAATTTTTTTGGTGTTTACCGAGCAAGGTTGCTTAGTGGCAAAGCCTTTGCTTTGCATTCGGGAGGACTGGGTTCGAGACTTAGACTGGCCACTCTTAAATTGGTTTGCATGGTTTCCAATTTAGACAAGGTGAATGCCGGAGTGGAGTAAAACTTAGCCATGACATGAAAAATCCGTACACGGGCAATTGCCTTACGAGAAATCGAAAAAAAAAATACGCATATTATCTGTGCGTTTTACCTTCTAAAAACTGTCCTCCTGAGGAAAACGCATAGCAGCACACAAACTGATGAAAGCTGTCTCCTTTGGAGACCGAGTCCACAGAAATGTATTCATCCGACAAGCTCAAATTTGTGTTCACAACATTTATCGAGTAGTAATATGACCAATATACAGACGCCTCCGCCACGCAAATCTCCATCTTTACGAAACACTTTATATTTATTCTTAAAACTAAGTTTAGGATCACGTATGCTTACGTTAAACGATGTCTCACAAATCAGTACAACGTCAATGTCATCAAGCAAATAATCACTTCTTAGTGCATCAATTGCACCTGACTTGACAGCTGACCTAGAATTCAACTGGAGACAATTGACTGATCGCCGATATCTTTCCCGCCGGTGTCATATCAGCTGATGTGGAAAACGGCTGAGCTTCAACAACATCACCGTCAAACTTCGATTAAATCTTTTCATGTGCCATACGACGATCAAAGTACGGCGCTATCACCGTGCCGTATGACCAACCTTTTGGGTCAAGTTCAGTGCGTTCATCATCCTCAGTGAGGAGCAGACAAAACGAAAAATAAGAGCTGTGAGCAGTAGTGTGAAGTTTGTGCGTCTGACGGAATAAGACCTTGTGAATCAGCTGTGTCAATGATGGTTTCACGTCGCCCGCTGGTGTTTCTTCGGCGCTTGGCCGAGCAATATCTCTCTCTGTCCCCTGCACGTTTGCGGACGTGCCACTGTTGGAGACAGGGGACAGTGAAGGGACAGCAGCGGAGACGGTAAACGGGAACGACAGCACAGCTTGTTTCGACCGGGAGCCTTGCAGCGCCATGCTGGAGAACCCGTGGCGAAATTTGAAGAGGCGGTCCGTCGGTCTGACGGCATTGGATTTCAATTGTTTGATCTCACCACATGCCGACCTTAGATACAGTTGACACTGGTCAGACAGAAGTCTCTCGGATCGGAGCCCTACGTATCATTCGGGGGTATCGCACCATCAGCACGGCGGCCTCGCTCGTGCTGGCGGAGACAGTGCCCTGGGACCTAAAGGCAGCCGAACGTCGGCGCCTGTGGGTTAACCCAGATAGCGAGCTCGTACAAGAACGCGAGGTGACACTTGATCGGTGGCAGAAGGAGTGGGATAGCATCCCGAACGGACAACCAGGGGCGCTCGTGAGGAACCTCATTCCGAACATCCGCCAATGGATGAATCGTCCCGGGGGCCGTCTCACATACCACCTGACCCAAGTTCTCACCGGTCACGGCGATTTCCAGGTGTATTTAAATCGGATAGGGAAGGCTGAGACAACGCAATGTTTGTACTGTGACGAGGTGGACACTCCGGAACATACAGTATTGCGATGCGCCGCATGGACCGAGACCAGACGCGGCCTGCCCAGAAAGAACACGCTGGGAGAGCTAGTCACGTACATGCTTACGTCGGTCAAAAACTGGGACGCGGCTGCAAAGCCTATTCAACGGATCATGAAAGCAAAGGAAGAGACAGGAAGAAGAAAAATGATGGAAAGCGTCCGAGAGTTGGTGCCAAGGCGCGACTCGACAAGCAGGACCTAAAGATTTAAAATTTCCGAGACTTCCCCGCCGCCTGTGTGTAGTTACTCTTCTGCGTTAAGGATCCCGCAGGTCGGAGGGTCATCTTAAGGAGGATACATATATGTAGGCACTGCCGTCTATATATGTAGGGTTTTAGTGGGTATTGCCTTAATCCTTCGGCTCGACTCTTGTCAAGCGCCAAGACTTGCCGTTAGGTGGCTGAGTCCCACACTGTCTGAGCGTTGGCATGTTAGGGGGCTTACCAACTCCTGTTATGCTTTCTCTCAGTCGTACGTAAATGTATTTTAAACCCTAAACCTCCTTAAAAAAAAAAAAAAAAAGACAGAAGTCTCTGGTCTCACGAACGACAGTTGCTTCTAGTCGTTAAGAAAAAACAATGTTTGTTAAATCAGCAATACGACGAAGTACATGGGACTGCGACCCAGATGGATGCCTTTGCTTGCAGCTCAGATACACGATCGACTGCAGCACTCGAGAGTAGAATTTGGGAAACAGTTTAGACGGCCCGCCGCACTACATCCGTGCGAGTACAAACACGAACCAAAGTACGAACACGAAACACAGCACAAATACGACAACCAGTCACAAAGCCAGAAGTCGGCACAAACTGCCTTTTAGCTTGAGACAGAAGTGAGAAGCAAGTAAAGCAGATTGATTGTACGGTTGTTCAGCCGAAACACCGAGGCACGCAGTTGTACACGTAGAAAAACTAGCGGAACGGACGGATCCAGAATGAACACGTCCGTTCACAGGTGCAGTGAACCGCTGATCTGAATACACATACAAATTGTTTATACGTGAAAGTTGCGCACGTGCTATGCGCAAAGCTATGACTATCTAGTCAACAGTAGCAGCAACGCGTTTTTATTAGGCGCAATAAAATATCATTAATATTCCACGTACCATTGCCGTCAGCACTCTGTACTCTGTGCAAATGTAGAGAGAAGATGGTTATGTCATTGTAGCGATACGTAGTGGGACCAAACTCGAACCTATGACAATTTAGAATCACAAGTTGCTCAAAAAATTCGTTGCGCCGGCCACGTCGCTTGTCCACTTTGTTTTAGGATCTACACAGTGATCTAATGTTTTAGCAAGATATGTAGTGCACAGTTGTTGTTGTTCGAGCTGTGGCGGCGTAGTCTAGGGGACTAGTGCGCTAGTCATCTACATTCATACATACATACATACATACATACTAGGCATGGGTGTCGTCGGTTCGATCCCGAGTTGTTGATCGCATTTTATTGAGAATAGATGATAAGAAACCATACCGCTGAGAGTCAGCGGCCATGATGATATACCACGCAGTAAGTTCCCATTCCGTAGAGGACGGAGGATAGTCTAGAATTAAAAACAACCTCCTTAAAAAATGTTTTATTTCTAGTTGTTGTTCAATTTGGTGTGTGCGTGATGGCTTTGTGCTGGCACGTGCAAAGTGTTTGTGTTTTGAGTCTCAAGCGCTCAATTTAGAAGAATATATATAATGCTTCACGGCGTTGCTGCTCGTCGACCTAGTTGCTCCTTCTGCGCGCCGTAGCCGCTCTATCGCTCATGCCCGTGAGGAAGTCCTGCCCGCCCCCTGGCGCAAAGGTCCGGGTCCATGCAGTCTCTCATAGTTCCGAGCACTGAGGTCGCGTTACCTCTTTGGATCTCCAGGGACAGTCGCTGGGAGAAGAAGGCGTGCGCCCTCTTGTCCATCGTCGCCTGCCGTAACGCCAACCCGAGAGATCAATGTTACCGTGAGGGGCCCAGGGCCACCCATCGTCTCAAACGCGAATCGCGAAAAGTGGTGCGTCCGACTTAGGTCTGCATACTTTCTTATCTTTGAGGTCTCAGCTCGCGAAACGGCAGTACCAGGCGGGACGCGCCGGGACCGACAAGGGAAGGGGTCAGAGAGTCGGTCACCGTCGCATCCCACACCAGGGAACGACCCTTATAGAAGGGTATCAAAGTCATACCGTCGGGGCGCTTACCGTCGTCTCTTGAAAGCCCAGGTGGTCCCAGGACGCAGGGAATCCCCGCCCTCCGCAGCGATCTTGCAAGCATTTCATTGAGGGCAGTGTGTCTTGGGCGCTGGCCCGCTGCGTGAGCGCAAGACAGGCCGTGTCTGGCGAGTCGCCCGACGGGCTCGCCACAATAGCATCTGTGTGGCTCAACCAAATCAGCCCCCAGTCTCAGGCCAACGCATATCCGGGTGGATTGGTCATCAAGGCGGGTACCCAGTGAGTCAGCGGGTAGTGCATGCAACCAGTCGCTTGCTCCTGGGCGAGCGACAGCTAGAAGGCGTGGCTTGTCCTGGTCATCCCCGCATTCTTCAAGCAGCGAACTAAGCGAAGCTTCGTGGGCCTTGCGCTCAATTATTATATTGCTATATGCCTAAATATAAAGCGTGAATATCGTGTATGATATGAAACAGACGTGCACGGTTCTTCTTGCAAGCCCAGGTCTACCTGCCCAGATCGCTAAACAGACTACAGGATAGATCGACGAGTTATGGTGCTTTAACGAATCTCGGTCGACCGGATCGGAGACGGTCTCCGAGATGTCCTAAGCCTTGACTTGTTTAATAATGTTAAAGTATATATATATATATATATATATATATATATAACGGAAGACAAATAAAGATGCATTAGCAATTAATCTATGACATTGCACAACATTGTATATAAGGTCTTAATGCTCTGCAGCCAACAATGACAATGCCATTGACGACATCGATCACCTCATGAGTCATGGCAGACTCTATTCAGTGTTGGCATCTTAAGTTCCTGCGAATGGGTATGTCAAGCGAACTAAACCAATTTGCCTCCTTACGCCAAGGTTTTTGCGGCGCTACATTAATTGGCCCTCCAATCGAAGTTCCTGTGTATTTTTTTGATATCGCTAACATGTGAAAAGTCATTAGGGGATCAAACCACGTATCTGAACGTGAAAAGTCTGGCTCAAAACTCTGCGATCTAGGCGGAAGGCGGCAGGTTATCGCGAGTTTCATATAGCTTTAGACGTAATACAACAGGCGTAAAATTAGCTGGGCAGGAACATTCCTATGAGTCACGACGTCGTCTAACACCTTAAATATAAATAGCATAACCTGAATATTCGTTAGTAAACGTTTGGGCACAACTTGGTCAAGTTAATAATAATAATCGAGAGATGTCCGATGTATCTGCTTGGGAGCTTCTGGCCGCCATATGCCTTGATATATTTTGCCATATGACTAGTGTGAATCCAGAGGCAAGCTGAGTATTTTAATTTGTAAGGACTGACAATCTAGTCATATTATTATTAATAACATTTACTTGCTTACGTTAGCGTTGCATGAGTGCCGATCATGGCGTCGATCATAAAGCGGCGGCACTACCATTTTTTTTCACTTGTCATTTCGAGTTATAATGTTTATGAAAGTTATAGCTCAGTGTGCTCCTTTGCCTTGTATGTCAGTATCGCCAATAATATGGTATAGATATTATCTGCTGCTTTATCTTCTTCTTTTCTCCTTTTATTCCCAAACCCTTGTACCACGTTCCATAACGAGAACTTAAGCATGTGAATGTATGCAGTTCCGTAAATAAACCACGTCTAAATTGAAAAAAAAAATTGAATTTGCCCTGGTGACATTTCGCGTTCAGCCTATTTATTTTCGCTCAATGATGGCTGGTATTATCAGCACATGTTGATATGTAGCCTACTTCTCGCTACGTACGCCCTTAGTGAGATAAAAAAAATACACACACACACAACCAATCATTAGCGTACAAAAAAACAGGGGGAGACATATGATCTAATTTATACATATTCCATTTCGCGCCAAAGCACCTGTGAGCTGAGGCGAGACGCAAAAAGATGAAACGCAAATGGCGCCGTATTAACAACACAAGTACGAGGGCACAGCGGCCAACCTCAAAGGATTCTTTTACATATGAGAGCCACGTTATTCCATTTTCTAGGTGCGCTCTCTCGCTTTTATTTTCGCACTCTCTCTCTCTCTTTCTCTCTAGCTGCCAAACCCTCTACCAGGTTCCCGTGCCTGTTTCCACGCGCGAACTTTCTTACGGCATTGTTGCAAAGGCATACATACGTACAGTTAGTGAGTTCACGCAGTCAGTTATCCCGCTGAGCGGACAAGAAAGATGTATACCCATACACGAATACACGTATTCTATGGACAAGCTTCATCTCGTTGTTTTGAGAGCGTTGCCCGACGCTGTCGCTCGACCGACAAACGCTCTTGTCTGAGGAAAGCTTGTCAGTGGTCCGGCTTGGAACCTGCCTTGCCTCGCCGCCGGTCGTCTTGGGCTTATTTTTAACCCTAAGACGTTTGTTCTCGGTCCTTTCTTTCTCTCGTCCTCTCTCTCTTCATCGTTAGCTACCCCCTTTCTCTTCGTCCTTAGCTACTCCCTCTATCTTCGTCCTTAGCGATCCCCTCTTCCTCTTTCCCCCCCTCCCTCTCTCTCCCACCCCTCTCTCTCTCTCTCTCTCTACGTCTTTTTTTCCTCTGTATCACTTGCTTTTTTTAGACGCTCCTCTATTTTCACTTTGCGCGCGTCCACGCTCTCTTTGCTTCGATCCCTCTGCTCGGATCCCTTCCTGACCCGTCTTTCTCGTTCCGTCTTCTCGCTTGGCCCTTCGTATCTTGACTGAGGCTCGCAATTGCCATGTCCTAGAGATGGCGACTAGGACCGAGTCGCAGGCCCGTCTCGATGAGATGGAAAAGCAGCCGTCTAAGCCAGCCAGTAATGTCAGCCAAGCCCCATACCCCCCCCCCCCCGTCCCGTCTTTGCTAGACAGGGATCGAGGGTCAACCCCTCCATGAAGAATTCAGCCAAGCGTGAAACGTGCGCGACTTGCAAATCGTTGCCGGGCGCGCAGGCGCCAGCGGTGCTCCGGCTGCCGTCCTGCCACAAGGCCCTACAAGGGCCCCCAACTGAGCCCGGCGCTCCACCGTCCTAGCGCTGTTACTCGCACGAGCAAAAATCCAAAACCCTTCGGTTTATATATTATATGTGTGTATATATATATATATATATATATATATATATATAGTCGCATTGATTTACAACCTCCCTAGTTAAACTGTGTTAGAACCTTAAAAAAGTGGGCAAATAGTAGCGCTGCGCTATAAGGAATACGACGAGAGATTGAGATATAACGGTATTAGTAGTAGTTTAGCAGTTTCCAACAGCCGGCTTGTAAATGGCAATAAATATGTTTGCGTTTGGATCGTATGCACAATATGTGCAATAAAAGAAGAGAGGTGACGATATAGCAATTTTGAGCACCATATACCCGTGAACAGCGCCACGTCGTATCCGCCGGTCTGCCCGCCGGCTAATGAAACCGTAATTGTTTATTGGCAAGTACACTGTAGTAACTAAAAGAAGAGAAAAAAATAAAATTCTGTTTATGTCTGTAGGATAATTCATAAACCTTGGCCGCTAGTTGTTTAGCAACGTCTACGCGACGTATGCTTTTAACCCACGCAATAAGTATCAATCAGTGTTATGCATACTAATTTAAGTTAAATAAATAATGATGTACAATCAGTATCAAGTCGCACTTAAGCTTGCGCGAAAAAAAATCTATTTATTCGTTGGCTAATCCATAAACTTTGGCCGCTAGCTGTTTAGCATTGCATGCGACGTATGCTTCTAACCCACGCAATAAGTACCAATCGCGCTAGTAGCGACGCAATCCGCAACTGTGCCGTAATCTGCAATTGTGCCTTATAAGAGTCTTGAGCTATAATTTTTTAGCTATTGCCGTCGTTGGAACCGCCTGGGCTGGTTTGTGCGTGATCGGACTGCGCATAGCTGGTCACAAAAAGCGAACTTTTTTCATTTAGAGTTAATACATTTAGTTATAATTCTAGTTTCAAGACTATATTAACTCCCCCCTCTGTTTTTTAACTTCTGCGATTAAACCGCATATTGCAAGCTAAATGCCGACGTTCCATGAGAATAGCTTTGGCGCGTAACCAATGAATGACTAACCTACTAGTCACGTGCAAGCTCAGCCTAAAAATCAATATCAACAAAACCACACCTGTATACTGGAAGTCAAAATACAAAATGTTAATATATCTGGGCCATATTAGAATACCTAGAGGAAGCATACATTGATCAAGTGTTCAGTTTAAAAGACTATGTAAATCACTGATAGCCAATGTTAATAGAACACCTACTGTAACTAGACACTAACAAGCTTACGCTTGCGTTTTACCAAATATTTTATCATGCACCATATCATTGAACCGAAATTGACCATGTCCTTTGTATTTGTAGACAATAACATTAGTTTGAGTTATTTTATTCTAAAGCTAGCGACTATGACGTATAATAAGGTGCTTGACCGTTAACGGTTATTGCCATTTGGATAAACTCTCCCTGTGTATGCACTGAGTATGTATTGCTTCAAAACTGAAGGTTGGTATAATATCCAGAGGGCATTAGCCATACCATAACGCCGATTATTAACAGCGACTCGTCGGTAACATATTGATTGATTATTAAAAAAATCTGGGGTTATTTATATGTATTTAACTAAGGTTTTTTTTCAAGCAGTAGTCGTCCCCGCAGCACATTGCATAGCCTGATACGTCGAAAGCCCTCCAATACCTCTCAAAGGCAGCTTTCTGGTAGCAAAGTGGCTGCTTACTTTATTTAAAATGCCATGATCTACGCTCCTAAGGGGCAAACATTGACTACAAAGTATCAATCAGACGGCATGATATGTATCAATCACCCCCGGGCTGCAATACAGTATTAATCATCAATACATCATCTGTGTATGAATTATTGGTTATGAAGAAAAAAACCAAAGGCTGGCTATTTCTGCAATCAAGTCACTGCCATCCTACCCATCGCAGTGACTTGATCTGCCACCAGAGTGCTGTTGACTTGATTAGTTTTGGATGCAACAAGGCTTAGACTAAGCGATTAGGCGTAGATTACCGATTTTCTCTATTGGGGCTTGTTAACGCTCTGGATGCCGTCGCGAACCGTATTATTCGAGACTTGAAATAATGCTGTCGTATTGTTAGCGATGGTAACCATACACGACAATCTATTAACGGACAGAACAACATTGTTGAAATATAACCTAGTCCTAGCCTCCGACAATGTTTAATTAACTCAACTCAGATTTAAAAGCACCTCCCCGAAATATACGAAGCAAACAAAAGCACACCGTCGTATCAGTCAGATTCAAGTGCCGCAATCATTCTAGAAAATACATCACACCGTACCGAGTCAAATGCAAGGTAGGCTACATTCAAGAAGAGTTCAATAGTGGAGACGCGTTCGTCTGCACCGCCCATGAACAAGGCATAGAACAAATTGCAATTTCCGTGAGCGCGCAGAACAAAACCCGCACTGTGCCTCCGCGACTGAGCAATGTATGTTCAGATGCTCGTATACACATAACAATCGAATAGCCTTGAAAAGAAATAAGTGCCACGCAACAGTAACTTTAACAACGGTGGACACCTTGCATTTTACCGCTTAATCTCTATGAGAAAATAAAAAAAGACTCTGAGGATTCTGAAAGCCGGAAAGCTATAAACATGTTCGTATATGCCAGAGGGATTGCGGCGGAACGCACGATTTTAGCAATACTTGATTGACGCAGAAACATCAGTCATGCGCATCCCAGTGTGCGATACTTGATATCAAGCAGCGCAGTAGGTTGTCTCGGTTTTGTTTCTATTCAGTGTTCTTGGATAGCCTAAACAAGATACTTTTTGCACAACGCAAAAGTTGTTTTGAGAGAAAATTAGTTACCGCGATTAGTCGGTAATGATCTGGCCAGTTACGTAAACCACTTCGCTTGTTGAATTTATTTTTCGCTTGCTTTAGTGACCCTAATAGTACTCGAGGTTGGACTAAGCGTCGGAGAGACCGCAATGAAAGTAATGCTCTTTTTTGATGGCACCTTGCGTAAGGCGCCTATATGACAGACATTTTACCCTTTCTAAACGTAAGCGTACTGAAAAAATATCTTACAAGTCATTACTAAGACAACTATACAGCAAACATTGGTATATGCGAGCAATACCCTCACGCGTGGTACGTAGCAGGTTCTATCCTGATCGAACAGTCTTTAAGCTGAAAATTGGCGTTAAGCGTTACCACACTGCATACGCTTGGACACCTTTTATGATTGATTTTATGTGGACTAAACTACAAGGTTTGAAATTACTATTGTTGCTAGCTGTGCTAATTTAGACTTGTATGGATTTAATTTGGAGTTATTATCAGGAGCGCGTATACACACACTGCGCCGGCCAGATTAAGGTCACACCTGGCATCGCTGATTTCCATAGATGTCTCTTGCCCTCTCCCTAAATATATATATATATATATATATATATATGATCAAAGCGGGGACCCGCTGTTTGCACGATTCGAAGCGAAGGAAATCTCTGATGAGAGATTAGCAGAGCATGAAACAATAGACCCCGCTACTACGGAGGGGAAACAGAGCGGGCTAGGGTCATAGAGAAAGAGGAACAAATTGAGAGCAGCAGAGCAGGAAAGAGAAGCGAGAGGGAGAGATGGAGAGAAAAGGAGAAAGAGAGGGAGATATGGAGGGGGAGCGAGAGAGAGTCGTGCGTGTGCGCGACTTTTGGACGCAAGAACAGCAGAGCAGATAGCTGATCTCTCATGGGACCCATTCTGTTGATCTGATTCTAAAGCTGCTGCCGCTGCTACGGTTTCCGCTGTCGCTACAAAGCAATACAGGCTGCCCTTATTGTGAGGTGCTTTTGGCGGCGGAGGCGGCAGCAGCAGCAGCGACGGCGAAGCCGGGGGAACTCCACTATGCCTTATTGGGGCTCTCAGCGCCACTGTGCGCTGGCTGCGGCCGACAGAACAACGGGCTTCATCAGCGTCGATATCCAATGATGAGGCGACGTGTGTGTATTCTGGCTCGCGTCGGCACGTGCGTAGTAGTCCAATATGTACGCATGCGGCAAAGCTTCCTTTAACAGCTGCCCTTCTCGCTCGCTGACGTCATTTGCCAAAGGGCATGAGGGGAACATTCGGGCCAACAGATAGAAATTGGGAGCAGCAGAAAAGGCAAGCGCTTAGCAATAGCAAACGAAAGATACAGAAAAATAGAGGAAGAAAGAGAAATATCGAGCGAGTGTCGTCCAATGATGCTTGCGTGGCTGTCGAACGCTCTGCTACGCAAACGACGCCCGTCGTTGCAGAGCGTTTCAGAGAGGGGTCTTTTCGTGTTCGTGCGCCTTGGGGGTGCCTGCGCCTCTGGGTGTCCTGCGGGCGTTATCTTGCCGTTGCAGACCTTTGGTGTCGGACCCGGACCAGGTTTGGCGGGGGATGGACCTCAGGCGTGAAGTCAGGTGAGGTAGGGCAGGCGAAGAGGAGGAAGGCATGCCATGCGTAAGAGCTACGAAAAGCACGAAGAAAGACACAACAGCTATGATGGCAGCCTTGCATAAGACCAAAGGGCATACGGTATCGAAGACAGGAAGCACGGCGGAATTGAAGTGAGTCATTGGAGCAAACGACGACAAGCGACAGGAGAAAGCAATATAAATATATACGCACAGGCCAATCAAATATGCCTATAAAAGTACCGCTTTAACCATTCCTATCTATCGATAGTACGATTCCACTAACCTACATATCATTAGGATTTTGGCCTTGTCATTCTTTATGTTTCTGTCAAAATCAACTTTAATAGAGGTGTAGATGAATATATATATATATATATATATATATATATAAATGATGCGACCTAGTACTACAAATTCTACCAAAAGATACCACCTCTATCGGCTTGTCTGGACGAAAACACACTGTTTCTCAAGTACAAAATTAAAACATCAGCAAACTATCTTTAGCATAGAGATCCCGTTGGTCTTGCGTTTTTTTGCCTAGAACTGAACGACAATCTGCCTTTATCCCAGACTATATGACGTTAGCAGATTCCCCTCAGGCTGTATTCACGGACATCGAAAGAGTTTAGCGCATTAAGGCTAAAAGTGGAGCTACTAATCTTCCCTCCTTGTTAATGTCCACTAAACTAAAGGTGGACAAAGAGAGTATATACACGGACCAGTGATACATCGTAGAACAAATACAGTCTCAATCTCCTCGGTATATCCTGATCTCCGAGAGCTAGGTTTTCCACTATCAGGCTATCGTTTACGCAGACCAATTTAAATTATTTGACAGGCAACTTTGACGTCTATACGAGTTTATCGTTTTGGCCTAAGTGAGACGTGCAAGTAGTTTCTTGACTACACAATATAACTGTGTGCATGTTTGATCTTTATTAAACAGGACATAACTTCACTAAATGTGCGATTGCATGGCAACGAGTTGTTCGATTGAGAAACTGAACGTGCTGAAGCGTTTGGAATAATATTCTCTGCACTCGTGCTCTTCACAGATAAAGCTTTGCTTACACAAAATAGCAGGCCAACGGGATATTTGGTAGGCCAACGGGAATTCGCGTATAGTCTGCCCACATGCGCGGCAGGATCGCTTCTCCGTAAATGTTTTCGCTGGCATGATGAACAACAGCAACGTAGACCCGTATGAACTTCCTAAAAAGTTAAATGGGAAAACATAACACGCATTTCTGAGCAAGACCTTGCCAGAACCGTTGGATGACGTTCCAGAAAATATTCGCTCGCGGATGTGGTTCCAGTACGATAAAGCAGTCGCACACAACGAAGATGCTGTAGGGAAGGGGTCAACTACACGCTACCTTTGGAGATTGCTGGAATGACCGATGCTAAATCAAGTGGAAGCCTACACAGCATACATATGGTCACCTAGTTAGCAGGCTAGCGCGTTGTCGTGGTGAAAGAAACAGTATCCAAAGGACGGCTTGGAGCTCTTCCTGGCGGGCTTACTAGAAACGTTTGGTAGGCGTTCTGTAGTATATGACTTGCTTGTCACTATAGTGTTTTTTTCTATCGCCACCTCATATAAATGAAGACCATCACCATACGAACTGACCGTTTCCGCTTCACGTATAGGTGGATGAGCTCCAACGCCTGACCACTGAGAGCTCTGGGACTTGAGTGATAAAATTGCACCCAAGTTTAACTAGCTGTGACGAATTTCGTAAACAGAGAGGACTGGCCCTTGCCGAATTCAATGTACAGAAATCCTCAAGGAACACCCGCGCCTCGTTTTTGTCCTATCACAAGTCATTAGGTTTATCTCATCGAGCAAACGTTTTGGTGAGTCCAAAGGTGGTGGTAAAGGATTCCATGGCGGGACATGGCATTGGATTCGATATTTTCTTGCAGAGACCTACCAAACCTTAAATATGTGCACATTTTTATGAAAGACCCTGTATGAAAATACAGGGTGTTTCAGGAATTACAATTTGTAACACTGGTGTTTTTGCCCGACATGGGAGCACAAAATGTGCAATTGCGAGACAACCTAGTCCTCTCATACAAAAACTAAGCACGCCGTCGTGTTCGTGAAAAAAATCTGAAGAATATCTAAGGCCGGTCAGAAGATGCAACATGGTCGCTTAGAAGAGAACTAAAGAAATAAAATAATTTATTTGCTTTTACGCCAAATACCTCAAAATCATTACCCTACGACCACTCAGGGCGTCTTAAAACTAACATATTGAAATGCGCATTTCATTGTGATCGTTTCGGCACCAAGCGTATGGCAACGCGTGCTGTGGTTGCGGAGTAATTCCGATCGGCCAGATGTCGGGATTGAGTGCATGCAACAATTACTTTGTTCTAGAAAGGTTTCTGAGATTCATTCAGATATTTACCCCCTCTGGATAGTCGTTTAGAAATAGGGCTAATGGTTCCTCTTCTAAGTATATTTATACATAAAGAGAGAGCACGATAAAGACTAGGTTAACTAGAGTATACATGTCTCCCGTATAGCATGATTTGTCAAAATACAGATCGTTGTCATACGTGTTTTTAATAACGTACTAGCGTGTTATGCATAGAGGATCTATTAGATCTACCAAAGGCCGTCTAACGATACTTAAAGGAATACAAAGGCGCAGACATGACAAAGCTCAAGTGGCAAGAAATATGTTGTGAAATAAAAACGGTCGACAAACCACTTGTTGCTTCCAGAGAGGAATGGTTAAGAGCAATTTCAATATGAAAATACACAAATCGGTTATGTTGAAGCCTACTCTGCCGCTAGGAAGCTCGTGAGTGTATACAATTCAGCTAACGTGTAATATATGTAATATCCACAACAGGTCTTTGAAGTTTAGAATGATATTTTACACAATACGTTCTGGCCACAATATATAAAAATATATATTGGCCAGAACGTATAAAAAATATTTATGTATATATAAATATATATATATATATATAGTGACCGGGACGTATAAAAATATATATTCTATGAAAAATAGCGCGACAGTGCAGCGGTATGACCGATCTAGTTGGTTTAGTGGTCCTTTATAGGGTAATATCTATTTGCCCACACGGGATTTGACAGAACAGGCTTACAATCTATATGAATGGGCGAATCCAGATTCCGTTCCACATATAAATGTAGTTTTTAGTTGTAACGTTTAATCAGAAGGCTTCCGGTCTAATGCAATTAATTACAAGGACGTCGGCAATCCTAGACTCAACCTTGTCGCTTCCTTGGGCAAGTACTCAATCCAGCTTCCGGACCTTAAAAACGACCACACATTCTATTTTGTATAGCCAAAGCAACGCTAAGTGGAGGCCAATAAAGGATATGAGCATGAGTACACCATTTTCTTACAAACGCGTTTTCAGTCTAATACCTGAGCATCAAAGGATGTTTTTTCATTTCAGGCTGACTCTTAACTAACATTTAACGTCCATGGGACAAGATGGACCCCATAAATACAATAGTGCAACGCTGATGCTCGAACCCGTGCACCTATGTGTCTTCTCTGGTCGCGAGGCGCACTACCCCACCGGGCTCAACGAAAATACTAAATCACCACAACAACTTGCCTAGCAAAACCGCGCACAGCGCATTCGACAAGAGGATTGCATCACCAGCAATGCGCATATCTCAAGAACTTAGTTAACCGCAGCAGCGAGCTATACCTATATGTTCGCTACACGAAATTTCGAAAGGGTCGCTACACGAAAGCTCGGAGATGGGTAACGGAGTCTGTATACTATTGAGTACGAATCTGAAAAGTTAAACTAATGGAACACGCTGACGAACCTATTCGATCGCACCTGCGGTGAAGATTTTGACAATAGAAACTACAGATAGATCCTTTTCACGGTGAATACGGATTAAACTGTTTTGTTTAAAAGATTGTGATACAAATTTTTTTGTCAAAACATTGTGCGCATGGTGAACGCATGGATCAGTTCTCCTAACTAGCCGCTGCAAAAAGTATGGTCGAAGCCAAACACTTGGTCCTCCGTTGTTGCCAAAGCCGTCCTTTAAGCTCAGAAGACCATATTGTGTATCTGCTGGGATTGGAGAGGCGTGGTGCATCATCAGTTTCTGTAGAACAAGTAAGCGATTAGCGATAGAGGCACTGCCATCAGCTCGGCACGTTGAAGCAAGCCATTGTGAATGTTATCACTAATTGTCACCTATGACTCCATTACGGTTATTTCTGAGGTCGCGCTTTACTTATAAACCGATGTTGTGCGGTTGTATATTGGATCAACATTGATGTTATTGCGTTAAGTTTTTCAAAATGCCAGAGTGCTTTACTGTTTCTATTAGGTTGATCCATAAATCCGCTCCGAAAATTGCCCGCGCCGCATTGCGCAGACCCGGATAATGGCGAAAACTGTTGGGAAAGGGTTGTTTTTTACATGGCGGTAAAAGCAGACCTGAGTTGTATGATACCATGGAATTCGCTCAAATATCTAACTTACGTGAACCGTAAAGCTCGAGTAAAATGACCGAGTTAATGTGCATTTTCAGAATTTAATGCTATTTTATTTTCGGAAATAGAATAATGCAATTCGAGTCGTAACTAAGATATGTAAAGTGTATAGCGGCGAGGCAGTAACAGATAGGACAGCTCGAAATACTGTTAACAACTAAACAATTTAACAAGGGCATTGACCAGAAGCGGCCGAAATTTGCGAACAGACGAGGAATGGTTTCCCACCATGACAACGCATGGCCGCACACATCTTTGCTCCCCACCAAGAGTTACTGGAATTGGCATGGGCTATTTTGCCACATACTGCGTATAGCCCTGACCTGACCTTGCTCTATTGGATTATATCCTGTTTCGGTCCCTTCAAAATTCCGCTAATGGAAAAGTATTCGATTTTTGGAAGGTGCTAAAACGTACATAGATCATTGCTTCAGAAGCCAGGGCGCCACCTTCTAGTGGGATGAAATCCAGAGCTTACATGAACGTTGGGCTAAGTTAATCGAACAAAGTGGGCAATTAAAAAAGCTTTCCGTTGTAACGACATGTGTTCTAAAAATGGGTAAAAACGGAACGGATTTATGGATCAATCTGATAGATTTATTGTGTGCGCTGGAAGTGCTCTAACTGGGCACTTTCGCTGCTACCAGTGCATGCATTTTGTGTTCTAATATCGTAATTAACGCAAAGGGGTACGCGCTGGCGTATAGTGAGCCCTGTAAACGTGTGAAAAATTACTGAAAACTGTTTCTACTATCTAGCACAAAACCAAACATTATTTAGATGAACCTCATGCTCTTAAAGTTTTTGTAACAAACAAATTGTAATCTTCTAGAAATGCAAATCAACGTTTTTTGCACTAGAGATAGGGGCACTAGAATAGCGTCTCTGGCCGTCTCCGTTTATCTAATAATGCTATGTTGTTTTTAAGGCCGTCTTGTCTATCAAGTGGCGATTGCAGTTAAGGACGACCTACCGAATCAGCCCACGCGTGCTACGGATCAAACAGCTGCCATATCTGCTTCGGCATGTCCAAGTACTGCTTCGCTACGATGGACGATGAACATCATAGAGCCGCAATACTTGATGAGTTTGACAGACTGTACATCATACGTTTGGCGTCCTCGTTTCGCCGTACCCCTCATGAACCCTCTTTCTCTTTATTACGATACCCTTCAAATAGCGATAAAAGCGACACGCCCGCTGATGGTATTCGTGATATCGTCAAACCAGTGAAATGGCGAAAATAGCCCGCAACGGTTCGCGGCCATTCCGCAGCCGCCGCTCGCACTCTTGTTGCACGTCTACGCTCTTAGATGCGTATAAAACTTATTGTCTATATAAAACTAAAAGCCCTGCTTAGCGACACGCGGGCGACACGGATGGGACACTAGGAAATAGAGTGAGGGCCAAGAAAAACGGAAAAGAGCAGATGAATAAACGAAAAACGAGAAACAGTGAAAGCAGATGTCGCCGTTACTACCCGCTGGCCGATGGATGTTCATGCGGGCACTGTTGCTGTTGACGATGATTACTGTCTTTACTAGGTCCATGCTTGACTGTAAGTTAAGTGGCTGCACGCAACACCAGCATGCCACGCCACGAACAGGATATCGATGTGCGATGGCCGTATGAACTTGACAGACGATTTGCAGTACATTAGCAATGAGACATAGCTAGAGAAGAGACTCGAGCAAACAAATAGTAAAGAGTTTTACTTTAAACCATAGTATATTTTGCAATAAAATGGTGCCGGGTTGGGCCGTTTTTTTTAAATAGTAAATTTGACATTATTCGCGGGACCGACCTGGAAGTTTGCATCATTTAATATGGAAAAACGTGAATGTTTGTGTTGGATAACGCAACGATCGTTGAACTTAGGTGGTTAGCGATCCATGCTAACCACCTTAGTTTGATAATTGGACAGATCACCGATTGCCATTTCCTAGAACGTTTATCTGTATACATTTTTTCAAACAGAGATTAAATTAAGGCAGAGCAGAGCATAGTATTTCGCTGGGAGCAGGTTTAATTATAGCAAAAAAATAGAAATATTATAAGCGGATCAAAAATCACGACAGAATATGGCAAAACATCGTAGGAAAATTCCACCCACGCGAGCGTAGTAATGAGAAGAAACGATCATTTTTCGTTTCGACTACCAAATTGCACAAATATAAGCAGCAAGTTATAGCCGCGTAATATCTGTTCTCTTTTGTGACAAATAATCACCAAGTAAATACCTGAGCGCATCTATTCCACTGTTTAACTGTTGAAGGATTCCCTGTTTTCTGAATGAATGCGAGCTGTGACAAGAGCCAGAGCCCTTTGTTACTATTTCTTTTTGTTCACAGTTCGAGCTAAAGCGCCTCCCTTCGAAATGTTTTCTTAGCGGACCAAACTGACGGAAGTAGCGTGACGACATGCCCAGATTGTAGGGCGGATGCTCAAGCTGCTACCAATTAAACTTAGCTAGTACACTTTGTGTGATCCTGGAGATCTGATCGGTAGAAGAGCGTTATCTGAAGCAGAATCACGTCACTGTTAATGTTTCACGTGCTCGAGGAATTCTATGAGTATCGGACCTTACATGGAAAAGTTTCTTCGGAACCCGCCGCGCGCACACCGTTAGGTAGCCATACTGCGCGGGCCTCCACCATCACTTCTTAATGTTCGCACTGCAACACGCAGATCACTTCTCGCCAAATCGTTCATCTTGTCGACGAGTTCGGCCATGATTGCCGTGTTTGCCTGGTCTGATCTCGCGTCACCACTCAAACGCTCCCGGCGTTCACGAAAACGAGAACCTTCTCACTGACTTGTTAGACACATGAACAGAATTCTGGCAACATCTGGCTGCTTTTCAGTCGTAAATTGGACTGAACACACAACTGCCTGCTTCTTTTATTTTTCCTGCACAGGCACAACCACGCCGGATAACCATGTGTTTCTAGATATCTCACGTTATCTCAATGCTGCATGTTCAAATTTTAACGGGTTTGATTATTACGAGGTTTTATACATTTTCATTCAAACAACTTTTATATGTATGTATATATATAGATAAATATATATATATATATATATATATATATAAATTTAGGCGAGCACTGCCGAGTGTGCAAACATATTGTAAATGATTAATAAATCATCACATTATATATAATATATATATATATATATATATATATATATATATATATATATATATATATATACAATCAGTGAAAAAAATTACAGCCATCCTTTTTTATCTTAAACTTTTTTTGTTTAACTTTTGCCACATTACACACATTGATTATATCCAGTCGTGTAAGGACTACAGTGATACATGCTCATAGAATAGCAGCGAAGACTTCTATCGACATTTGGGGTCTCGAATTACTTTGAAACACGAGATCTCTATATTTGACACAGTTACAGCGCGAATAAATTATACAGCCACTAGCAAGACGCATGGGTTAGCAAGTGAATTAAGCGGAGTAACGGCGTTTAGGCTTATTTTACGGCTCGACGGAAATAAAAGCAGACCTTTTATCAGACGAGTGACGAAAAGGTTCAAATCAAGACTTATAAGAACATCGGCCCCTCTAATCGCGAATTTTTTTGTCGATTGGGGCATTTTATCTAAGTATTGAACAACTTCGTGAATGTAGGTAAATATTACGCCGTAAAAAGGAGTTCCGGGCGTCTAAATGCCATTTCAGAACGAAGCAAGCGTGCATTTTTGAAGCAAGCGTCGAATCTTGCGCTCGCGGCAAGGGAAATTGTGCCGGTAGCTGGTGTGCAAATGAACGTGCGAATATGAGCAAAACTTCCTCTGGCTTACGAGAAAAAAAACACAATAGGATACCACGATTGTCCGCTGACCTATGAAAGCTCGTCTTGACTTCGCCAACGTTACAATGTCATGGACTACTGAGTGCCCACGATATGATGTCATGTACCACTGAGTGGCACAGAGTGCTCTTTGTGGATGAAATTTTTTTCACTTTGATGGACTAAATTGATTTAAATATTATTTCTACGATGTCGCAAGGACGAACGAATTTTGTCAAAACTTCACTCAGGTGGCGGTTTGGTGGTGATCTGGGCCGCTGCCAGGTATCATACAAAGTTGTAGATTGTGTTTTTAGACGGTCGTGTTAATTCAAGGCGCTATTGGGATCTACTAGAAGAGCAATCGGCGCATTTTGAGCTGCTGGTAGGGCCAGACTTTGTTTTTCAATGCGATAACGCTCCGATTCACACCGCCAGGCGATCGGAAGCTGGTTCAAACAACGTCACATTGATGTCCTACGTTGGCCTGCAGTTTCACCTGATCTGAATACCATTAAGAATGCGTGGAATTGGCTCGCCCGAAAGGTTTACACCGACGAAAAACAAATTTCGAACCAGGTAGAACCTTGTGAAAGCTTGGGGCGAGCTCTCATAAAACGTCATTCTAAGCTTGTTTAACGCTGTTCAAAACCATATTTTTGAGGTCATCCGACCTAACAGAAAGTTCACTGAGTATTAAGTTTCCTTCGAGCCTTTAAATGAGACGACACGTCGTCACATCGCTCAATTCACTCGCTAAGACTGCGAGTGAATCTTGCTAGTGGCTGTATAATTTTTTCGCGGTGTAGCTGTGTCAAATGTAGAAATTTCGTGTTTAAAGTAATCCGAGACCCCACATGTCGAGGAAATTTTCTGCTGTTACTCTATGAGCCTGTACCACAGTAGTCATTACATGATTAGATATAATAAATGTGTGTAATGTGGCAAACATGGGTGGCTTTATATATATATATATATATATATGGAGAGAGAGAGAGTGTGCAAAGCGCTTTGTTTGTCTATGCAGGCCCCGTTTGATCACGCGTTTGACATGCGGTATCCCTGTAAGGCGTAATGTCAAGAATAACTCCTAAGAACTTGGCCTCCGTTTTATATACGTAACCTAAAGCTTTTGGGCTGACCCTCAGCCAATATTTAACGTCCACGAAACTGTTTTTCACATTGCTTCATAAACGGACCCCCATAAATATAAATGTGGGGCAACGGTGGGGCTCGAACCCGCCCGCGCACCTATGTGTCTTCTACGGTTGCGAGGCTCAGACTTAAGCTACCACGCCACCGGGCTCGACTTGTGTACGTAACCTACGACTGTACGGTGGATCCGGCGCGTTTTCGTTTCCGGCCCGTAAGGTACAGGGCCTCCGATATACGTTTGGCAAGCTGGCCCTAGATTGTTGGTTATCCATGCCTCTACCACTCAGGAGCGTGGTTCGCCTTCGTGGTTTTCTGTGGCGACGCCTCTCTGAGGGCCGTGACGATAATTGTTAGATCACAAGTATACGCGATAATCTTCTCTCCCGGAGTCGGTCTCTTCCTTGCACTTTTGAGTTCCTGCAGCGTAATGAGAGGGGGTCGTTCCCGGGGTCGCCCAGATTGTTGCGAGAAAAAATTCGCAGTTTTCTGCGCGACCACTCCTGGAGGGGCTCCATAGCCACTTTCTTCGTCCGCCGCATCTGCCAGTTTCGCTGGGGTGTTGGCTCACAGAGTGGCCATCGTTTGATCAATGTGAGACCTTTTGAGGCCTCGTGCGAAAGTAACCGCTTTCCCGGGATTTGCAAACTTCAAGTTCATTTGGGCCCTTAGCTTACCATTCGTGTCCGCGTTCCGTAACATTCCGCTGCCCCACGAGATATGAGCCGCATTAAAGTCTTCTGTAACGGCCAATTTTTTCCAGCGTTACTCCGAATACTGACGACAAGTCGTGCCTATGTTCCCTATGTCCAGGTTTAGCAATATGTAACGATTGCTGTAAACGATTGCCGTATCCTGTACAAATATCCAGGAGAAACCTAAACTGTCGCCGCAATCTGCTACTGGCGTTCGGCGGATCCCCCTCTACCAGACCGCGGCATCCATTGTTTCATCTGTGATATAGTCATCTATCCGGTTGGTCATGGCAATAGGTTCTCTCAGCAGGCAGAGCCTTCCCTTCGCTGCACCGCTTTTTAGAGGACATTATAAGCAGAGTGACACCCTATATTTAAGTTTATATGCATTAAGCTGGCCATTGTGGTTCCTAATTTGTCCCCTCTTCCGTTTAGTCTTCCTGCCCGGATTGATAATTGCATGTCCGTTTTATGGAGATTCGCAGCTGGGATTGCCATATTCGACAGTTTCTTATTCGACGTAGCCGCAGGTGCTCCCTGAGACTTGCTGTTTAAGGCGGGGGCGTTCGGGGTTTGCCCCCCTTGAACAAAGTTTTGGTCGGCCAGAGCACTAGCCTTTTGCAAATTGCCGCCAGGATCTTATGCATAAGAGATCTGCGCTGGTTGGTCGTGACGTAGAGCAAGTGTAGCCGTGTCCCCTGTGCCAGCTGCAAAGGACCTCTTAACCATTTTTGTGAGAACCTCTAGGGACGCGTCGTTTTCCTTCGCCCTGCTCATTCAATCTCATCACGAGAAATGGATGATTCGGTGGATGGGTCTTATTTTCGCTAACAGTCTCTGAGGCGTCACTGCAACGAAGCATCGTTGCCATTCCTGCCGTAAATTGATTACCATTCGATTCAAGCTTTGGACCAGAAAAGGAAACTGGGTAGCCAGGGTCAATACCGTTGCCTGCCCTTATATCCCTTGTTAAGTATCAGCGATCTCCCTGTGCTCTGTGATGTGTGTTTTCATTGAAGACATATCCTGCGGCCCCTTCGCTGACCAATTGCTGTTGACAAGGGTCGTTACCTCTTCGTACGTGCGGGCTCTCTGCGCCCCGCCGTGTATCTCCTCTAGCCGTAATCCATCCTCCTCCTGTACTACCTCTTAACGCAGGTAACAGCTTTGGCAAGGCACCGGCTTCTCGTTCAATCGCTACTCAAGACCTCTTCTGAGTTGATTCCTTTTCGCCATGAGGGCATTGTTTTCCTTCCGCAGAACTGCTAACTCGTCTTCCATTTCCATGCCAAGTCCTTCAAATCTTGTGTTCTGTGAGCCTCCTTTATTTCTAGCCCTCCTATATAATTACCTGGTAATGATGCGCAGTGCAGAACAGATAATCTAGGAAGCGTAGGTCCAGTGCCGAAGTGCTGCTATGGAATTCTAGACCTAAAAGTGTGGGCGGAGGGGTGCCGGGTCCCACACTAGTCAGTGCATCAGGCATCGTTGAGCTCTTCTAAAAAGAAAAGTTCGGCTTTCGGCCAAGGCGCGGCTGTATCGCCGTTCAGTCTCAGCGGAGCAAGACTGTCCCCTCTTACGGCCTTTGTCGCTCACGGGCCTTAAGGTTAGTTTGAGAGACGTAGCCGTATTGCCACCATTACTGTATCACTCTCATCGCTGCAAAATAACATTTTTCCTCAGAAACCAAAACCACACTATCCTAAAGGTATTTTGTAATGGACGTCGACTGGGGGACGATAAAACTCGGGACACCGATGATGTGACTCCCTTTATATGTACGGGTATATGCAGCTCTATATGTCGTATCGCGTAAATATATCTTTGTATATTTATATTGTTTATGACCGCGCGTTCAGCGCGTGCAAGCTTGAGAGAAAGTTCGGGGCTGCAAAGCAGAAGTCGTGAATGTCTAAAGAGATGGTGAGGAAACGCTAAAACCGCACCCCTTGACCCAAAAAGGCGATAAACAATCAAAGAAAAAGAGCAAACGAGTGAAATATAAACAAATGTATGCAGGGACGGGCTGTATAAGCAGATACTACAGGGAAACGGTAACGCGATCCAACGTAATATCAACAGAAGTGCAACCACCTCGTCATACACGATGTCTCGCAGCGCGACGTCGCCGCCCGCCAACCAAAGAAGGACGTCGATCGGTCCGTCGAAGCTTTCCTTCGGCTGGTGGTGAGGATTTTTCGTCCTATGTATGTGCATGTGTCCTTTAGTCGCTTTTTGGTGTGACTTTTTTCAATGCGGCATGGAAAGCCCACTGCCGCGACCCTAAGCAACAACACACAGCCGTAGTACCCGTAGTAGTAGTAGTAGTAGTAGTAGTAGTAGTAGTAGTAGTAGTAGTAGCCGCCACCGCAGAACAAAAAGACGACGACAATAAAAAAGGAAAACAAAAAGAGAAAAGAGGAAAAATAAGCAGGCCGTCGCCCCTCAATGCGTTCGGCACCCCTAAAGACAGCAGCGCCGGGGCGCAGGCCAAGCTTGGCCTGGCTCTGGCCGCCGCAAGCCGAAGGGCCCACCGACCGTGGACAACCAGCTAGCCTCGCTCTACCGCCAACGTCATTGCGATGCCCATGATTTTCGTCGACCGTCACCTCCTCCCCCGCCCACGCCCCCGGACGGTTCCGACGACCGTCGTCTAGTTTATAACCCCAAGGCCAATCCCCGCAGGTCCACTAACGAACTGGTCGCAAGAATGCTTCCAACGGCAGCAGCAGCATCAACAAGAACTACTGCTTTTGCTACTACTGATGCTGCTGCTACAACTGCGTTTCCGCTTCGTAACACCTCGTGCAAACATTGCTTGCGTGTCGTCGTCGTCCGGTCGTCCGGCCGTGTCGACGACCATGCACCGGCAGAGATCGGAAATCCCGCTAGTTGCCAGTTGCTGTGTATCGTGGTCTCGGCAGCAGCAGCAGCAGGGCTAACACTAACCGTAGTAGGTGTAGTATTAGTTAGTAGTAACCATCGTCGAGGTCAAAGTCAGTAGTAGCAACAGTAATGGTAAGACTTCCGGAGTTTGTAGCTCCTACTTCGTGTGTTCGTGGCGGGAGCGGTTCTGCCAGAGGCGGGAGTGCTTGCTGCAGCTAATATTTGGGCATTTATTGGAAGCGTTCGTTCGAGGCAGGCTTGTTTTCCCTCCTCTCCCAAGGAGGCGCCTGCCGAGGCCGCTGTTTCAGCGATGAACTCGACAAGCGATGTAATTGCAATAGGGATTGCGTCGTGGTCAGCCTGTGAACCGTGACGACACGTCGTACATGTATCCCTTTCTCTCTCTCTCTCTCTCTCTTGATTTCTCTCTCACTCGTTCGCTCTCGCTTTCTTCCTTGGTTCTATGTTGCACATGTTGAGGATGACGCACCCACATTGAATGCACATACAGGTACCTGTACAAGCGCATAAAGAGGCTGAGAGACACGCGCGCGGTAAAATCGCGCCTTTAAGTACGATACGCGTGAACTTCGCACCTGGTGTCCTTTGACGTTAGCGTTCAGCAAGTCGACAAGCTATGAAACCGCCGTTTTAGTTTTCGCAGTAGTACGCAGTAGTATCATATGACGCTTACGATTGGGAAAATGCAAAATGTGTTTTGTAGCGTAGTTCGCGGGTCTGAATCGATTTTACACATTATGATTAAGCAGCCAGCTCGATAGGCTACTGAAGTAGTAACATGGTACGCGGAATAAATGCGCGTACCGAGACTCTGACATTAGACGCTGCCAATGTCAACTCGAGCTAGTTACCCGTGCTAACTTATTGACAGGTTAGGCTAACCGTAACCGCAAAAGCCGTATCAAGGTTATAACACAAACAGCTTTTTTGCAACTTCTGTTAACATTGCAAATCTTTGGACGCTATGATACATTTCTGTGCATTGAAATACAGTTTTCCACGGCGCAAATCACAAGACACACGTTTTCAACTAACTTGCTTAAAAAACTTTAATTCGTTGATTTAATATTTATTGCTTAATATTAGTCTTTATTTTCTGACAATTATGATGAATAAACATTTTTACTCTTATGAGTTAACTTTGTGTCTGCCCATAACGCCTGTAATAAAAGTCGCGTTTCCTCTCCAAACAGCCACTGACATCATCTTCCTCAGAAACATCGCCGATACAGACGTGCCTATACTAAAATGCGTCTACAAATACCCTGCTGGTTTTCATGTGTACAGGTACAATACCGAAAGCCGGAAGCTTTGTTCTGAGCTGGGAATAGACCTTGCCTGCCTGACCACAAATCATTGTAGAGTGCAATGGCTTCGTACTTTATAGAAGACCAGCGAGTGATAGCCTTGTGTTTACAAGAATGTCCTATATTTATTGCCTGATGAAAGTCTGGCTAGATATATATCCTAAACCCTACTTGCCTTGTACTAAAGGGGGATTAACATAGACATAATAAGCCAAAATATATAGCAAATGATTAATTTGGGGTTTGTCATGCCACGACATAACCAGTCAATACCGTTAACACAGGAGCTAATAAATTACAACTTGGTTGACGATATGAATAGACGTCCTTAGAGAGATCGCTAAAATCTAACCTGAAAACCGTTTAAGTCGCCCTCACAATATTTTTGAATGCATAAACGTTTTTTCATAGCGACCGAGAGTGTTTAACACTTCCGCATGCGCATAATGTTTATATCGTGACCAGATTATCAGCTTAGTTTTTTTGTATGCGTATGTCCGTCAATATTTGTTCAAGGCGGTTCAATTCTGCCCGTGTGGCGTAAGCCGCCCTGTCTTCGGAGCACCGAGAGCACTAGTAGTAGTGTCAAACCAGAGGATCATAACGAGAATATAGACCAGGACATAGGAAGTCACCAGCTTGAGAAACCGGGAGAGACAACGGGAAGGGGAAATGAGATACTTAAAGGAAAATGAAAACGAGAGGTGTAGACCAAGAGAAAGAGAGAAAGAGAGAGAGGGAGGGGAGGGGGAGGGAGGAGGAGGGGAGACGAGAATAATAGTGAGACGCAAACCAATCAAGACGCGTTGTCCATCTATCGCCGCGGACGTTGACTGACTAGAGTTGGCACGCTGGCTGGTTAGAGGATGTGGCGGCCATGATACCAGTCGACAGGCCAACGTCCTTCTGTCTGTCTGCCTGTCTGATAGACAGGCCCATCAGCCGTCAGCGTCGATGCAAGCACGATGCACCACGACCGAGAGAAAGGCGGAGGCGGCAACGGCCGATACGAAAGTGGGACATAAGGGAAGAGTGATGGAAAGAGAAAGGTCTCGATGGGTAGAGCAGCTTGCCAAAAGCCAAGAGAAGCAACAGTGTTGGATAAGTAGAGGCAGCGAGAGAGAGAGAGAAGTAGGTAGATAGACAGCAAAACAGAGGGTGAGAGAGAGAGAGATGAGCACGCAATTTTCACAGCCGTTGCTAAGTAAACAGACGCTATACCAGACTCCCACACTCAGTTGCCGTCTCGACGGTGGCTAGACACTAGCTGCGGCTATCGTGACGGGCACGTAAAGTGCTGCTGCTGCTGCTGCTCGGAGGGTCCTGCTAGTCATTGTCGTCGTCTTCTGCTGCTGCGACTACTGCTGTGGGTGGCTGTCACCATGAAACGTCTCTCGTCCACCGCCTTACAGGATTTGCTTGTTCCCTAGAAGGAAGCGCACGTCTTGTAGAGAAGAGGGCAAAAGCGAAGGAGGACAAGGAGGATGCAAGGACAAGGAGGATGCAAGGACAAGGAGAATGCAAGGACAAGGAAGATGCAAGGACAAGGAGGATGCAAGGACAAGGAAAACGAGAAGTGGTCGGTAGCTCTTCGGTTGCGAAACCCACCCAAGTGGCTGACGGTGATGGTTGGTTCCGAGTGGCCTAGGATGGTGAGCACGAGCAATACTACTACTACTACTTCGGTTACGGACATATACATACATACGCCGCTACCAGATATTCGTGCTGCTACTGCTAAAGCTTTTGCTGCCGTCGCCGGCGGTCATCCTTCTTGTGCAGCCTGAACGGCCCTATCTGCAACTCGACTGTATGTCGCCCTGCTATATGAGGCCTGCCGCCTTGCTGCTGGCTAACTTCATACCGGTCGCCTGGAAGAACGAGAGAAGGAGCCGCACGGGCCGAAGGCGAAGTCCTAGGCTTTTTGGGCTCCATCATGCGCAAGTGTCGCGCACGCCTTGTTCTTGGTCGGTTTTTTGCTGTTGTTATCGTCTCTCCAAGTACCTTCGAGGATTGCCTATATCAAATTTACCAGAAAGCCATTTAACGATATGGACGCGAGATAATTGGGACAGACGGGCCCCCCACACGGCAGTCACTTTATGCGCGTTATCTCTCGCGTTTATTTTGTTTGTCTACACGGTTGTCGACTTTGCCCACAAACCTCTCCAGTCGGTCAGTCTTTCTCTGCTTATCACACTCGAACGCAGGACATGCAATTAGTGTACTGTTAAATCATCGATGGGATCGCCGAAAGAAGAGGAATAACGAAGGATAAAATCGTAGAATGGGGAACTGTGGGTAAATGCCGCTTCCGGAGCCGGCACAGCCGGTTGCGCAGGCGGCGCGTCAAGCTGTGACACGCACATAGCACATAGGTACTGTTGTGTCGTACCGTCGTCATGGTAGGTAAGCGGCTACGTGTCACAAAGGCGGCAGAAGCAGTCGTAGTGGTGGTGATAGTTTAGTAGCTTGCTGTGCATGCTGAGATTGATGACCGTGGAGATAGCCCGAAGCTGGAAATCCCTCATTGGCGACTGCAAAACCCCGCAGCAAACTGTCGTATGTCGTTGGCTTGGCTGACTGTTGTCTCTTGCGCCAAGGCCTCTTTTGTAGTGTCATGAGTGACTGTTGATAGCAGACGATACCGATAAGTAGTTTGTCGTCTGTCGTTGAACCACGATTCGTTTAGGTGGTTGTCACGCACGGCCTTGTTCTCACGCGGTTGTCAACGATCTCGTTGCACACGCACAACAGCCGGCCTCCGTATCGATCGCAGGTTGATAGTGCAATCTAGTAGCCGGATGAAGGTTCTGTTCTAAACCTTCAACAAACACCATTGGAGGCATATGTAGTTATTTAAAAGACCACTTCAGTTTGATCGATCTCTGTTTACAGCTGGCAGGCAAGACCCTAGGCTGTTTATATCGATCCTCGCCGAGCGAGCCAGTCGCTTAAAATGTTGTAGTAATTGAACATGATTCCTAGTGATTAAGGCATGCGGCCTCTCGAGGTAGCACAAAGATGCAAACTCAATGCATGCATACTTAATATGAGTGAAATAAATATGATGATGAAAGGTGTAAACACAATTTTTTTAGGATTGCCTGTCCTTAAATCGCTTACCATGTGCTTGCTGAAGTCCAGGTTGACCGTGAGCGTACATTTGCTCTGTTGAGTAGGAAAAGCAAGTTCTGCAACATAGGATAACAAACACACTACCCTTACTTTAGAGTGGGTTTGGCTTAAACATCATAACCGTTTTTATATTGGAGGTGTTGGGAATTTGATGCACATGTAGAGCTGGCAGCCAGCAGTCTCTAGCGTGGTGCATACAAGCCCACTAAACCTGTATTCCTCCCCATGCCCTCAGGCTTGGAATTGCCGTCTTCGTGATGTAAGTGGTAGTAAATTTAAGTGTATCGTCTCAAGCGTTTGTCGGATAAATATTGAGACTGACTTTGCCGCAATAAGTCCTGAATCGAACCGGCAACACTAACATTGCTGTTTATCATTGCACTAACTTCATATTGGCAGCTGTGTTATCGTTACCAGCAGACAGCTGCTCGCCCGGCTGGAACGATTCGGCGGACACATAGAGAGGCCCATGAAGTGTCTAAAGCATCTTAGGCAACGGTTCTGGGCGGTTTTGCCTAGACGGAGTCTAAACAGCTCGAAGGGCACCAGCTGATGATGCTTAGCATGCAGTGTATTCCTACACACATACATAAAAGATACATACCAGCAGCAGTAGAGCACAAATAGGCGGCCCGCCTTGAAGGCAATCTGCGGTTCGGCAGAAGCTCGCCCAACCGTAGAGTGCGGAATACCAAAAGGGTCAGCGTGTTCAGGTCTGTCGTTCTAAGGTGCTCAAGATACTGTATCATTTGACGTGTATTTGCGGTTGTTGAGCTGTCGTTCATAAGCATCTGAACAAGAAAGGCACTAGGAGAGAGCTGTACATAACACGTAACATAACGTCGACTAAAGGCGTTAATGTGTTGCGTGCATTACACATTAGTCATTAGAAACGAATCATACACAATCCTATCTCGTTGCTTGTGCAGCTTATGCGATCGATCGATAGATCAATGGACCGATCCAAGGGTCCCTCGGCGCGAGTGGGACGGGGGATCGAAACGACGCCTTGAAGCGAGGACGGTCAATCATGCCGTTAGGTGGGTGCTATCAGGAGCTGGATAAGAGAATTGTGTACAGCTGTTAGGCAAAAAACGGTAAAGGAGCTTTGTGAGACAACTAGCCTAATCAGGCTAGTCACACCTGGGCCTGCAGGCATACATAGACATAGACCGGGACGCCTAGCTGTGATTACATCACTGCTCCTGGCGCGACCACAGTCGCTGTCTTTACTGTTGTATTGCTAACATGCATTGCTATCGAAACCACTACGATGATGATGCTCACCAACACCATTGCTAATAACAGTAATGCATTTCACTATACATATATGTTTATGCAGACGAGAGAGAGAAGAGGCTTCGCGTAGCCCGCTGACAACCAGGACATGACATGCACGCCTGTCCTATGTAAAGACTGAATCCATCGTCGCAAAACACTTATATATATATATATATATGTCGACCTTTTAAAGCTGGTCACAGATTCCTTAAAGAGCAATTAAAGTGAAACACTTCTAAAGTCCTTACTGTTGTTAAAGATAAACTATGTAGCGTAAGAAAACGTAACCTAAATATCACTGTAAAGACAGATACATCCTTACGTGTTTTTTGAACGTTTGAATATTATGCTAAAATGATTATGTAATCCCTGAGAGTTACTGGAATAAATAACATCGTACTCCTACTTTGGATCTATGCATTTATGTGAATGTATATGCAGTAGTATTAAGTTTGTGAATCAATACTCCTAGCCGGTTGGCTCCACAATAATACTTAACTAATACATACAATAATAAGCGGCGTATTACAATAGTAAACCCTAGCATTTGTCGGTGTGTTTCGTACAAATTCAAATATAAGAAGTACATGTGAGGGTTTACGCCAGACGCATTAAGATGGGGTGGAGCTAGACACTGCAACTGTCCGTAAGCTATAAGAACAGTAGGGCTTCCTTACTTCAAGAGCATCTAAATAAGGGGGAGGCTGCCTCTTAGCGTCAGTATGGTTACTATTTCTATAAGCTTCGGCATACTGTTGTGCGAGGGAACCGAGAATCAAATATAGTTGTTATTTTTGCAGGACACTACGCCACACACATTTTGCACACTATTAGTGCGTAAATAATAGTGCACTCTGTCCTGTGTTGACTGTCAGAATCTGCTGCTAGACTTTTTCGATATACTTTCCCTCTAAGAAGCTCTCAAGCAAAAGCAGGTGGCGGGCAGTAAGACGCGCTACGTGCTTAACAGTACGAAACTTAATGACGTTTCTTCTTGAACATTAGCAGCCCCTTCTATTCGTGAAGAATGCCGAGTTCCTGAAGGTCCATTTACCAGTAGTATACCACATTATGCTGATGATCCTCTAAGCAGCCCCGTAAACAACGCTCCTCGAGCGTGGCCAGAGCACATTATCTTTTGAAGCTTACATTACTATTGATGTCTTTGCGTTGCTGTTACTGGCACTACCGCTACCACTCCCATACGTACCAGTGGAATTCTTGCCATTTGTCTAACGCAAAGTGTTGTTCATCGTGTCGATCTTTGCGGACAACTGCGTCGCCGGGAGTTTGCCTGCTCGGCCGGCTGAGGTAGTAGAGTGGCCGTGTCCGACTGCAGGTAAAGGAGTTGTTTTGTAGCGGAACGAGACGAAGAAAAAAGAGAAGAACGTAGACAAGGAAAACGAAGAACTTCTTTTGGCCGCCTCGACTAAACTGAACCTGCGTTACAGGACGTATGAAGTAGGGGGGGGGGGGGGATAGCAGATCAAGGTAACGATACTCTCTCTTGTTCGTCTGGTTGCACGCCTGCGACGGCTGGGTGGACGGCTGTACATCGACAAAATCGAATGGAGACAGAAACACACTGCTTTTTGTCTCTCGAAAGGAAGGCCGTGGTGAGAAGGCGGGATAAAACAGAGTGACGCCCGGCTGGCGGCCTTAGTGGAACAGGCCTATCTCCTTGAGAATCCACGCTATATGCACCTCTCTCTCTGGGGTTTTCCTTAGTCCCCAATTCTGCTCCCCGCCGAACTCACTTACTCACTCTCTGATTCGCTCACTGGTCGCTTACTGCTACTATACAAAACTTAAAAATGCTACGTCTGAGAAACAACAACAGCCGGCCGGCCCTCTAACATTTGTACGTCCCAAATACGCACACGTAGAGTACATGGACACAACACGGCGCTTCCTTATGGCGCACTGAAACCCAGCCTCACAGGGGCACAAGGGCACCCAGCATAGCGCCTTGCGCCAAACGAAGCCTACGCTCAGCCAAGGAGAGATAGATCCGACGTACAAACAAATAGAAAGCCAGACAGATACGCAGAAGACTCCACGGTGAGTCCTAGTAGTGGCCTCGTTCGTCCTCATTCGGAATGCCGCCCCCTACACTGACTGACTCCGCGCCAGAGAAGCTCAGCGCCGCCATTCGGTTGCAGGACTCCTAGGCCATTCCCCGGCCTTGGAGCTGGGAGCACTAGTATACTAAGTAGCTGAAGGACGAAATAGGCACTCTTCGCCAAAAAGAAGATTATGGGGAGAAAATGAAGAAAGAGACGAAGGAGGTTTTTGAGAAAATCTTGGCAGAAACGCGCCAGACAATAAAACCGCAAGAAGGGATCGGCAAGCGGCCGACTGACTAAACGCTATTCTGTCCAGATGCGTTACTGCTTTGGTAACATCCTTGTCGACATTGTTGCCTTGAACAGGAAGGCAGCGGGCCATCAACAATGTCATTTTCTCAATCGTTTCTTGAAATGTCATTAATATGAACAAAAGTTGCTCTACACAAGCTTTGTCTTGTACGCTACCATATAACGACGAATATATATATATATATATATATATATATATATATATATATGGCATGCTAGCATGCAATGTATAATACACAAAATATATAAAATAAAGGTTGCGCGACATCTGCGTGTAGGTATATGAAGTTTGCATGCCTTACTGCGTTTGCTGATTAGACCCGTGGTTGTACGGCAATAGGCATGAAACGACATTTTGCTCGCATTAAGTGTATAGCCGCCGTACTGTGCTTTTGCGGCATCAAATTCTGCTTAGTTAGACTTTAATTCAAATATCATGCGGCTACTTTAAACGAAATCGCGGCGTTTCACGCTAAAAGAATGCCCTGCACCCAAGGAGATATACGATAGCGTTCTAGTTTCTGGGTATCGCTGTACATACAAAGGATAAAGAGAACAACGAGGAACTTCCTATTATCTATAGCCTAATAATGAAATATAATAACTGGTTATGCTTTGATTTTATGCTTATACACAACTGTGACTATTGGACAATCTAAAAGGTGACAACAATAATCACAGGCAGTTTAAAAGCAACGGTAATGTAATAACCAATGCGGTTATGCGGTTATCTTGCATATTAGACGTCCTGGGTTCAACCCTAGGAAAACTAATGGATACTGAGAATGAACTGAGAATAAATATTGCTGTTAAAACCGATGCCATATGTCCGAACTTTACAATTGTTCTGTAATCGTTTTTAGTTTAGATTAGGCCCAGGTAGATAAACATCGCTTATGAAAAGCAGAATACTCTCTAGAAGAGCCGATGCATGCTCTCCTATTATTATTATTATTATTATTATTATTATTATTATTATAGCAACAATGAGTAGTATGAGAAAAGCAGCAACAAAGGCGACTTGAAGTCAGCGAGATGCCAAAAGAAAAACGGCATGCAAGACGACCGTTCTATGTACTACTTACTCTTTGGGTGCGCTACGAGATTAGAACTTTTTGCCTAATGAGATCTTGCGACGCCAGGCAGCACGAACAGTGAGAGCAGTCAGGCAGTGTCTCTTGTTTTCAAGTTCACGGATAGTAAACAGTTGCGGTTGCTATGCATGGATGCAAAGCAGCACTTTTCTCTCTATCTCTCTCGCTCTATCTATCGCTCTCGCTCTCTTCTTCCTGTCTACCCTCCCCCCCCCCGCTATCTCTCCCTATTCCTTACCACAGCAATTCCCTATGGTCGAGGCCGTAGGTTGGGCCTGATGAGCGCGTATTGTTATTAGCTAGCCGGAGCCTGGTCCACGACACACTTATGTGGACGGGACTCGAACGGGACCGGACGACCGGCCGAGAAGAGATGAGATCCTCCTTGTGAGACCCCTCTTAAATGACCTCTCTATTTCTCTACTTTTCTTTCATGTCTTTGTTCTCTCCTGCCTTGTCGCCGTACTCACCGCCCGCTCAGGATCTCTATCTCTCTCGTTGATAGACGATAGATTTTTTGTACACTGACGACTAGCTTTCTTCCCTACCCTGTAGGGTAAGAGATCTTCTTCCTCCCGATGTCTCGAAACTTTATCTAGGCCGACGGAGCTGTCGCCGCTGCAACTGCTGTTGATGCTGGCCCAGGCTGGCCTGAGGAGCATGATTAGCTGTCTATGTGATTTGCCACAAAAACAAGCAAACAAGCAAAAAACTTAATGAAAAAGTCGAAAGAAAACTAAATGAAAGGAAGAAACGAGCGACCTTTCTTCTCTCTAAGAGGCTGCAGTCTAAATGAGGTGTGGTCCGTAGATGTTTGCTTTGTTGTCTAGTGATCAGGCATCAGCAGCTCATTTGACGTGTGGCTTTCTTTGTTTACACTCGCTCTAGTCAACAGATCGACACAAAAGGCAAATGCTCCGGCTAGCCACGTTAGTTGTTGCTACTTCGCTTCTTTGCTTCTGTTTCGTGTAGCCAGCCTGCAAGCCCCTCATAGTTCTACTGTGGGAGCGTTTAAGTTGGCTCTATTCCACCATGATATATAAACGAAAAGGTACCACGATATGTCTATTCGTCATGCCTACTCCCTTCCACGCTGAGTTTAGCATTGCCCCAGCAATGTAAAACTCTGAATCAATATTAGGTGCAATCTAATTTCGTATGCGAATCAAGGTGGTATTGGCTGGCAAATAAACAAGACCCGTTTTAGAAGGGAGTTTTATTTAGGTCTTATAAACAGATAATACCTCTAGATTCAAGATACAAATGCTTAGTTTCTTGGGATAGTAACTGAGCACCATATGAGGCGATTAGTGATATTTCTGTATAAAAAGGGCCAGCGCTGTCTTAAAGCTGTCAAAACATCTCTAAGCCCTCAATTGTTGTTGGCGCAGCCATTGCATTCCGTGCCCTTTTAATGTGCGCATTAAAGGTTGTGACGAGTGTGTGCGAGTTATTCTCTACTGCCGGACTGCGTAAATTTAAAAACTGCTGGTTATCCCCGTATTGATCATAAGGCTGACTTCGCTCACATAATCCGCCAACATAGCTTTTACTTCTAGAACTATAAATAATTAGATCATCTGCTTACAGAAGTGTTTTAATGGCGTTTCAAAACACGCGATTTTTTTCGAAAGGGCCTTTTAAAGAAACCGAGAATAAAAGCGGGCTTAGGCTATCCCCTTACGCAATGCCGGTTACGTCTACTGATATTCGATTTTTCCTTAGCACTGCGGTTAGGAGACTCGGTACGCGCGCAGGGACCCTTACGCCCCCTTGTACGTTATTACGCATAGGTATCTGGGCACAGTGTAGAATGTTGCTTTGAAATCCACAAACACCGTAGATACGTAGTATCGTGGCTTGTCTCTGGCTTGCATATTATCTTCAAGATGGATTATAAAGGCCAAGGCCGTAGAACGGTTTCTACAGAGCCTATGAAAGTTCTGAAAGCACCTATAAAACCTTGACTTCCTAAGAAGGAGCCTAGTTTCTTCGTGATCAGAAAGAAAAACAGCTTAGAATAGACACGTTTCTTTGCGATACAGTGCCAAGCCCTAAGCCTCGTAGGGTTGTATTTACCTTTAGGGATTACTTTCAGGAGGTTCGCGTCCCTATATTGCGCTGAAAAGGGCCCTGACCAAAACCATTCATTGAAAATGGCTGGCTAGCAAGAAGCTAGGCCCACTGCGCTTTGAAGGTGTTCGTTTCATATCCCATTCGGACAACCTGTGTGGTTATATTTTTGACTCTAGAGCGCCTCACACATGTGGTCTTTAAGGCCGCAGCGAGGGGTTTTGCTCCTGGGTACACCCCACCGAATAGTCGGAGGTCGTTGTATGTTGACCGAGCCAGGCGGCACAATAATTAAGCCACGGCATCTGCCGCTTCTACCGCTCGAGGAGAATGGTTTCTCTCTCAATTAGTTACCTTCTTTGTGGTTACATTCGCAACGAGAACATCGATTACCGAGCTCCTGCTTACCCTACTAAAGTGGATATAGTTCTGGAGTTCACCATCCAGAAGCCTTAGTCCGCCAGAGTGTCGCAGAAAGCTTGAGTACGATCCGAAAAAAAAATCCTCCTCAAGAACAGATTAAAATATGGTCCTTGCAAGGCGTTTATAGCATTTTCGGCAACATGTGTGGTTATGTCTTCCACTCTATGGTTACACGACACGGGCGCACCTTCGCTCGGACGTGCAGATGTGTACGTGGAAAAGCGAGGAAAAGCGGGTCTCCTCCGGGCAAGGCAGTGGGCAGAGTACCCGAGAGCTTAAAAGATTTGGATGCCCAAGTTTCGATTCAAAATACCACTTAGAGGCTCGTTGGTGCCTTGCGACATGCCCCTATTGACACGCGAGGCTGTTTAGGGGTGGCAGGGCTGACCTGTGCTGCATCCCACAAACCGCAAACAAGGCCAGCTGCTGTTAGCTCTAGGACGCAGCGCTGCTCTGTGAGGTCTCCCTACTGGCAAGGGTATCGCTGCCTTGCAGTCGGGCCGAACAACGGTACCGATATCACATTGAGTTTAGATTCAGGGCGAGCTTTTGTCTTTAAGCCGAGATAGTCCTCTCTGGCGATGAAGTTGTCTTCTCGAATTACAGACGCACCCCGCCCGTAAAAATCGGGCAATCGGCTAGTAAATATTTTAGCTAAAACGACAGTCTTTATAGAAGATGTACTTTGATCTCCAGATACTCCCGCCTTCTTGGAAATCCGCATAGCGAAGGCCGACCCTGAATGTTTTAAGACGGGAGCGATGATTCTCAACGTATGAAAATAACAATCATAACACGAAGCAGGACTTTATAGATCCAGGGCGAAGATCATAATTAAAACACCCTAAATTTAATTCACCATAAAATCCAGTCAACGGGTCTTATGATACATTGTGTAACAGGAAGCAACATCGAGAACCCGAAGAACAGTGAAGCTATGCCAGGTGTGAGGAGGATGTCATGCAGAAGTGTGCAGAAACGTGCAGTCGTTGAGTCGCTTAGTGGGGGTTTAATTGCTATCCTAATGCATACATTTAAAAAAATATCTCCGGCATGAGTGATAATAAATGAAAAACAAATATCTTAATATAATAATACGAATATTAACCTTTGTTTAATGCATGCATATATAATATCAATCTATTGAATTATGCGCATTTTTCCTTGCAGTCCATTACATGACACTCCTTGTAAAACGTGTCTATGTCTACCATTTTTGTTGTTATCGTTGTTGTTGTTGTTGTTGTTGTTGTTGTTGTTGTTGTTGTTGTTGTTGTTGTTATTGTTGTTGTTGTTATTGTTGTTGTTGTTGTTGTTGTTGTATTTTTTGTGGCTAGAGCATCTCATTCGTCACCGTAATCTGTCCTTCGGCGACGTCTGTTTCAGCCACTTCATATTAGGCTATTTTGCGCGTCAGCCCCTGGCTTCAGGCTCATTGATTGTCACGGGCTCCGTAGGGCGACTTTGATCGCGATGAACCGCTGTTCACCAACTGCAGAAGCAGCAGCAGCCGCCGCAGAAACGGCAGCAAAGCGGGTCCCAAACAGGAAACTCGTCTCTGAGCAGGAGGCAAAGTAGACCAGCCAGCCAGCAATCCGGATAAGTTGGATTCGGAAGAGCGCAGGAAAATGGCGGGAGGAGGCAGACCCATGTGATATGGCCGACATTGGTCTGCGTCTCACGGTCGTAGCGTCGATCGACGCCAATTGCGGCAGCCACAGCAGCTGCAACTGCAGCTGCAGCAGCAGCAGCAGGGATTGTCGGCGGCTTCTGTCGGCCGACAAAACAATTCAACAAGAAGATACTTGACGCAGAACGACATACAATACGCGCGCACCATACACACATGCTTGTTCGTATACATCTGTGCAAGTAGGCGTGGACATCTATTCGGATGTACTTACAGACAAACATGTATACACACGGACATACTACATACATGCAAACCAGCAGCAGTGCATACTGTAGAGATGCAGATATACACACGTAAAGACAGACAGACAGGCAGACATACATACTTCTAGTATAAGCTACTCAAGTAGGCGAGCGGACAAGCGAAACGGCGGTAGTCGGGGGCGGCGTCCCCGCACTTTTCGTTTGCTGCACTCAAACCTACAAAGAGAAGAAGAGAAGGCGGGCGGGGGGGGGGGCTCGATCCGTAACGACCATGGAATTCGCTTCCGTTTCGGAATTGCGGATGTCCCCACTTGTACGTGGTGTAGCATTTCGATTCCTACGACTTCTACTGCTACTACTACAACTACTATTACTGCTGCTGTTGCTGCTTCTACAACTACAAATGTTCCTATTCCTACTCCAACCATACGTACTATGGCTACGGATCCGACCACTAGTTGAGCCGCCCGAAGAGACCGACCGGCCGAGCGCGGCCTGACACACTGAAAGTTACCGCTTTCTGCGTTGGAACGCCCAATTCGAGACGTACAATCTCGACTCCCCCCTCCATCGGCCCTGGGGAGGAGGCGCGCGCCACCCCAATAGCTGCCAGATTGGACGTCTGCCCGCGTGCTTTTCGTCTCTATTTCGTCTGTCGGCACGGGCGCAGAGTACAGAAAGAAGACGGTCGACTGAAATCTTACCTTTAAGGAGATCAACGTAAAAGATAGAGCCACAACACGTACTACAAATTGTAGCACCAGTAGTGCATGTTATTGTTGCTGTTAGTATCATAGCGATAGTACATTACTGTATTTGTGGCAGCAGCAGTTTATGTAGTGGTGGTAGTGGTCATAAAAACTGGTATGACGATATGGTAGTCGTACAATGTACAGGCGGAACGGTAAGGGGCGGAGAGATCGGCCAAACAGCAGGGTAGGGAAAGCATGAAGAAGAGAAGCGGTTATGACGTATGCCGGTACATCTTGCCGACGCCATTGGATTGTCTTTATTGGCTAGCGCGTTGACTGTAGCAGGCTGTCAACAGCCCGCGGCCTTAATATCGAACGATGGTAATCCTTTGTTGTAGTAATTGTTGTAGCAGTAGATACAGTAACAGACTAATCTACACTTCAAACTACACTGTTTTGAGGTGCTCAGCGTGAGCGGAGCAGAGCGCACCTCTACCACTTTCAATGAAGACACCGGCCGCTAGAATAAAATGACAGAAACCTACTGGAAGGCAACACCTGAAGTCCTTAGACTCGTCCCCTCTGTTAAATGCGATGCGCAAGCAGTCCCCAGTTAGGTCAGAGGATGAAGAAATTATTGTTTATTATTGGATTGGAGTCCCACTGCCCCACGCTTGTAGAGGGCTTTCCTGCCGCGGTGACCGTGTGTGTAGCCACATGTTCCAATTAGTTCTATAAAAAAACACTTTACTATAAACATTATTAAGATTTACTCAAATCCAAAACCTTCTGCCAGGAAAAAGGCCAAACCAAAAAATGCACTAAGAAAGAGAGTGAGTATGGGCACAAATCAAACGGCTTGCTGGAAAACAGTATGCATATTCAACAGTTAGGTTTTATACAATATTTGCGCACAATGACGCTACTGTGGCAAATGTTTAAATATATTGAAAATATAAAACGAACATTTATGCTTTATACGTAGGCTCGCGTGCACTTCACTACGATGCTATCGACTGAAGGAACATGGTCTGGACACTCACGATGCCAAGAGCTTTACTGGTATGCAAAGAAGTCACTGACCACCTGCAAGCCCCAACTTGCAAGGCCCTACTGCAAGCTTTATAATGGAGATGTGTGCTAACGGCCTTGAATTTTATAGTGAAATTTACGAGGATGCTTTTAGGAGTATAAAATAGGAATCTATTTACTGTGTGGTAGCTTGGCTTGTGCCAATCATATGGGAATACATGTGCTAACCTGCGGTGTTAAAGGCTACTGCGGAAAGCACTAAATAACTACTGTATATACAGCCAATCACTGAGATCTGTGAATGCAGGGACCTGGGTGTAGCGAAATAATGTTCGGAACTTGCATACAGTCAGAGACGCAACGTCCTTGTAAACACTATACATTCACCAGGCGTCCGTGAGTTACAATAGTGTACTTATCACTGCGACATTAATTCGCGTTCAAGCAAAAGGCATATTCATACCTTAGAATATTCAAGCAAGCAGTTTTTTAATAAGTGTTTAGCGATAGGAACGTGGAGGCACAGCATTTAACAACGCATTAAAAGGCTGCACGTCTTGAAATGCGGGGACGAAGTGATATTATCACTTCGTCGAGCTGCTGGGCTTAGGTTAGGCTGCAATTGTTTGCCCCTTGCTACTCGTGCAGTGATTCGTTAGTCGCATAGCTACTATCGATTGGCCGTGTGAGTAGACGAATGCGATAAGAAGGAGGGAAGAGAGACAATAAAAACGACAACCCTCATAGCACGGCTGCAGTTAACCAACTGCAGTGTCGGGCAGTTAAGGGAACGACGAACCGGCGTCAGACCGTCAGACGGCAGTTTAGCCGTTGACCTCTGTGAGGTTTTCTCTGTCACCGAACAAAGAGGAAGACCGCGCGGTGGGTCAAGACAAACGGCCCTTGCTACGTAGTGCTGACACCGACACTAAATCCACGCGGAAAACGCCCCGAAGAACACAGGAAGAGAAATGAGAAAGGAAACGATCGAGATAGGAAGCCGAAGACAGCAACAGAGAAGGGCCGAGGGCAAGAGAGAAAGAGAGAGAGCGAGAACAACAAATACTGCAAAAAGAGCACGGGGAAAATACTACGAGGGGGGAGAGCGGTAGTAGGAGAATAAAGGGGTAATTGTCTGTGTGCCTGCACGTGTCACACTGTTGTGACGCAGTTACGACGGCAGCAGTCGCAAGAACGGTAGGAGTAGCGGATGTCAAGACTGTCGGCAGGCGGACGCAGTGCCAAGTTTATAAGGAATGGCCGAAAGGCGTGCGTAGATGGGGCTTGTCAAACAATACGGCGGCAGGGCCATAGGCCTATGCCGATTATCCAAAGAGTGTCGTAAAGGGAGCTTGCAGTCCGAGGAGGGAAGAAACCCCGAGTCGAAACGTGGGCCTAAGGCCTGGACATCGGGCTGTCCGTGGGCGCCACGGACAACCACCGCCGCTATCGCCGCATCCTGGCCCTGCTTGTGGAGGTTACCTTACCGCCTGAATATAAAGCATGTCGGTGATATCCTATGCCTCTGCCATGTCATCTCACTGCTGTTTCTGCTACTGGTGCTTCCTTCTTATTTAACTCGACCAACTGCGTTCGACTTTAGCGACTGACAACATACAACTATTGGCTTGCCATTCTCTCCATTTATATCACTCGCTGTGCTCCTACTTCCTCTCCTTGTCCGCCCTTTCCTTTCTCTCTCTCGTTCGTCCTTTGTCCTTCTCGCGCGATCCGCCTATCATGGCCGCTAGATGACTGGCCTGCTGTGATGGGCCAGAGTCCAGACTACTAAAACTACTAGCCTGGTAGCGAGGATGATTGCCACCTTCCTGCTGGAGAGCTTTTTGACGTGCTGCAACTCAATCGTCGCCGGTCCTGCCGCCACCGTCTGTTGCCGCTGCCGCAATACCCTGCTGCAGGCCTGGTGCAGCAGCGGCCAGTCAGACTGACTGACTGCAATACACTTCCTGTCAATGTCCAATAAATAGAAGCTGTCGAGCGGGGACACTTGCTCTCGTCACCATCCAACGGCACACGGCCTGCTGGACGCTTTGATCAATTCGCTTTATCTCGCTCGTCGGCACCGCCGCCGCCGTTGCCACATTGTATCGATCGGGCCAAGTTACCGGGCGGACGGCAACAGTGTCAGCCCATCTTAATGTATGTCATAGCGCACATATATATATATATATATATATTTATATATTTATATTTATACTTATGGAGAGAGCAGTACCACTATCAACCACAACAACGGCGGCAAGAATAGCAGAAACAAGACAAAGTACACCACACATAGAAAATGAAATGGCAAGAACAACAGAAACAACAGCGAAAACTCACATCAACAACACTAATAGCATGGCTCACATCAGCAACACTAATAACATTTTTTCATTGAAAAAAAACCCGAAGGTTAGCCTTAGCAAGGAACAACAGAAACAACAGCAACATATTTGTTATTATTATCGTAGCAACCGAGCCGTCAAGATGTCATCAAGCATTAACAGTACAAGACGAGCTATAAACACGCTGTGGACCGCGTTGTATATAACCAACAAATAAGCGACCACAAAGTCACACGATCCTTCTTCTTCGCGAGCATCGTTGCTATATGCAGCAGCAGCAGCAACGACAACAACGGGACAAATGCAGGACTCTTCTCCTGCTGTTTCTTCGGTTAGCTCCGCACAACCGGGGCACATCCATTATTAGCGAGCGCTCTTAACTGCCGGCATGTCACCTTTGCGCTACTCCCGTTCCACCTGACTGAAGAAGATGCGGTTTCCCAAGACTCCCTGCTCTACTTCCCAGCATGCGGTTACTTGGCACGGGTGCGCTTTGCTTGGCCTACGACTCGCTGATTGAACAGGCAGCCGCATTATTCTATCATATAATCCAACTTTAGCTTCTTCAAAGCGACTCCATTGAAGCATCCCTGTAGACGGTACAAACTATAGTCATGCTACAACAAAAGGTCTACACTTGCAGGCCGTAGCAAATTCGTAAAGGTTTCCGAGCGGAATGCTATAAATTAACTACGGGAGCCCTACGTGAGCGGATCTTCCGTGTACGTGTTCATAGTGTCCTGTCTGGGAAGGCTAAAGCCACTTCTGGTTGCTCTCAAGGAGCCACTCTTGGGCCACGTACGTTCATCCTTTATATCAGTTAGCTAAAGTATACTATCCCCGAAATTGTGCAATACACTACAGTCCATTCGGATGATGCTAAAATATACGGAAATATACCGGGCGCATCCGAAGACCGCAGAAAACTGCAGGTTACATTACACGAGTTTCACGAGAAGTCTGCTTGATATAAAGCAGTCGGTGGCAAAGTGCGTTCTACTACCCTTAAATAACCTACGCACCCTGTTCTGTAACTCATGTTTGAAACAGACTAGCAACTCCTAAACAAGTTGTGCAGTAAATACCGAAGCAGAATCGCATAACAATGTTGAATCTAGAGTGATGATGTCTAGCTTCCCAACATATTTGAGAGATTAAATAAAATTGATTGTGATGTTCAGGTTAGTATTGAGCAAAATTGTACTGAACTAATGTTTAAGGTGCCCAACAGCAAGAAGAACATTGTTCCAAAGTTTGTCGCGACAAAACGAACTGAACCATACGTACATATATACAGGTAGTTCAATAAGTTCTTAGAATGAGCTTTTTAGAATTCGAATTTGGGCACGCTTTCACCGCTAATAGGAACTGCAACTTTTCGACTGCTAGCACTCAATATATTATGGTGATTGGCCGTTGCGATTTCGTTTGATAGCTTTTCCCGTGCAACGTATTGGCGTGATTTTTAAAAATGGAGAAAAAAGAGTTTCGAGTGGTTATCAAGCATTTTTATTTGAAAGGTTGGAATGCGACCCAAGTAAAAATTGAGTTAGACGAGACGTACAGTGACTCTGCGCCATGTTTTGCCACTGTTTCCAACTGGATTAATGTGTTAAAAAGAGGTCGCAGGAGCACCGAGGATGAACTACGTCCAGGAGGCCAAAAAACGGCAACTGATGAGGAAAACGTAGAGAAAGTGCGAAAAATTCTTGGCACAGATAAGCGAATGAACATTAAGGAAATAGCGGAGGCATTAGGGATTAGTTTAGGCAGTGTGCATTTTATCCTACACGAAAACTTGAAGATGAAAGAGCTTAGAGCAAAATGGCTGCCGCATTTGCTCAACCAAGGCCAAAAAGACGCGCCTGTTTTGGCTTTACAGCGAAATTTGGCCAAGATGTCGAACAATCTGTCGGATTTTTGGTGCAGATTCATGACCGTCGATGAAAGCCGGGTTCATCACTACACTCCCGAGATCCAAGAAGCATCTTTCCAATGGTGTGCACCTAATGAAGGACCTCCGAAGAGGGTGCGGACAACGGCATTGACCGGAAAGGTGATGGCTACAGTTTTCTAAGACCAACGTAGAATAATGCTGGTCGACTACCTTGAGAGCTGTAAAACGATCACAGGAGAATATTATGCAAGACTGTTGGACTGCCGTTAGCAAGAACTCATCGTGAAGCGGCTCGCTTTGCAGAAGAAGGTTGTCCCGTTTCACCAGGGCAATGCTCCTGCACACAAGTCCCGGCAAGCATCGGCAAAACTGGCCCAACTGAGGTTCGAACTTATTGAACAACCCTCCTATTCTCCAGTCCTGGCCCCCTCTGATTATTTCCTCTTCGGACATTTGAAGAATAGTCTCGGTGGAAAGCGTTTTTCCAGCAATGAAGAGGTTAAGGCTGCTGTCAATGCCTATTTTCAGTCTAACGACGCGGAATTCTACTCAAGAGGTATGAAAGCTCTGAAATCTCGGTGGGAAAAGTGTATTGAGCTTCTCGGGGAGTATATCGAATAAGAAAAATTTTAAAACATGATTTGGAAAATTCTCGGTTTTCATTCTAAGAACTTATTGAACTACCTGTATATATATATATATATATATATATTTATATTGCAACTTTTTATAGAGATAAGACAGGGGTACACGATGATTCGCAGTTTAGAAAAGATTTATTTCATTAGTTAAGTCGACGCTTGATTAAACGAATGCTATTTAAGAAATGGCCGCCGTGGATTTAAACATTCACATGTATATATAAAATTCCTTCTGTAGAAAGAAAAAAAATTAAGAAATTACAGAGGTTAATTCTCATTAATTCGATTTGCCTAATGTCAGACAAATAAGTGCTTGGTGTGTTGAGTGCATGCCACAGCTTTGAGGGCTGCAGAGGCTCAAAAAACTTCTGAGTGACCAAACCATTGCCTTGAGTTTAGTGCTCGATTTTAGTCACTCAACATCTATTATTTTACTATTGTGAGTCTCCGCGTGCTAAACAATTTAAACGTAAAAATGCGCTGATTAATAAATATAAACTACTACAAAACGCTCTCCCTCGCAAACCTTTTAAACTATAGCGTTCCCGTACTACACGATCGAGTTTGAGTAATGGAGACTAATTATTAAAAATGTAAAACCTTACTCTAGCGAGATCGGAAGTAAACACGCATATGATAGATATATTTTTGGATTCCCGATAAACCAACGGATTATATACGGCGATGACTAAATATAGGGCTACAAAACACTTTTTTTCGGTTTTGTCCGTAAAGAATCATTATAAATTTCGAAAAAACTTTTTTGTAGACCCTATTCAATTTATGTACCTATAATTGCGGCAAAATGTCAACGGATTTTGGTATATAATTGTGAATTATAATAAAAAGCTCAATTTGTGCAAAGTTGCAGGTAATCACGTCAGATTTAGATGCATGTACACTAGTAGTACAATAGTACACCACCTTAGGCCAACTACACAGTAAATGAGGTTTATGGTGCCTATCCACTGGGCCTACATAGGAATCCCTTACTGCAGCTTCAAGGAGTTATGATTCAGCGACAACGGCCGTAGATCGGCTGCACCCAAATGGAAGCAGCGATAAGCTACCTTACGCTTACACAACTACGAATATTGGCTAAAGAAATATCAATCCTCCTTTGCAAACGGCAACGTAGCTCGGCCGCACACTGTGAAAATCACAGTGACGCAGTTGCGGCGCTGCAATTAAAAACCCTTCATAATTTCTCCATACCTGTCCAAATCGAACACCACGTTTTTAAATTCTGGAGACAGTTTTATCAAAAAAAGCATTCTAAATTAATTTACAAATTCACTTACTATAGTGCAATGAATGTCGTTGGAATTCCTTGGCAGTACCGTGAAGTCGGTAAATTAGAAGATTGCGCAAACGCAATATCAACTTTAGTTTCGGAACATCGGAAGGTTATGACGAGAATGTAAAGATTTGTGAAAAAAGGTGTGGAAGAAAATTTAAAGTTATATTATTAGCTTTTACGTTTTAAAATCATAACCTTTTTGACCATCCACGCTCAAATGCGTATTTCATGACGATCATTAGTACACAATCTATGGCGAGCATATCCTTGGTCGCGGAGTAGTTAAGGTTCTTCGGAAGGCTCAGTTGTCAAGACTGAGTGCATGCATTAATGACCTAGTCCATTACATAAATCAATTGACATAGCCCTAGAAGCAGATACAACCATTTTTGTTCTTGAGTTGCTGCTCGATCGGTGCCTCCGCGAACCATTCGGCCTGTCGGTGGTAGAACACCAGCTTGGTGCGAGTTGCAGTGCCGTCCCCAGGGTACTACAACCTGAACGACTACATTCGTACTAACTGCAGTAAATTTAAGCTTTGCTGGATCTAGGTTACGGGCGACGGGTTGTCTACCACAGTCGAGCCCGATGGCGTGGTGCATTCGCGTGCACCTCGCGTCCGAAGGAGACAAAGATTTGATGGAGAAGCATACCATACATTCCTGAGTGAAACATTACCAGGAGTAAAAGAAGCTTCAGAAGGTGCTTGCGAGAGCATGTGGTTCAAGCACGACGCCACCACACTCCAATCCTGCAATACGCGATTGTATATATGTGTATTACTCAACGTGACCTTCGAGAGTCGGTGGATTGGCCGAAGCTGGCCGATTGCCTGGCCACCGCGATCGCCCGAGTTAATAAGTACTGAATGCTTTCTTTAGAGTTACCTAAAGGCTCTCGTATACAAGATTCCAGTCGAGGCACGTAAGAAGTTGGTCACCGGGATGACCTCCGCTGCTGAGACCGTTCGAGCAATGCTTGGCATATTTTACGACATGCAACGGAATCTCTGCAGGCGCCACTAAACGTGAATAGTGGTTTGTGGAGGCACCTCAATGTGTATAGTGGTTGGCGGAGGATAGTAGGCAAGACAGTAAATAGTTGTGCCTGCTTCTGGAGCTTTGGCGAGTGATTTATCTGATGGAGTGGGTCATTTATGCATGCACTAAATCTCGACGTGCCCTCCGGAAAACCCTAATTACTACACAACCACTGATCGGATCGCCACATGTTTGGCAGCAAAACGATCGTCATGCGCATTTGTGTTTGGAGCCTTGTGAATGGTTGAAGGTTTATTTTAGGTATTAAGGGTGATAGCTAATAAGATAATTTTAATGTTTGCCAATTCACTTCTAAACGGCCATTTCCCATATTTCCCACAGCTGGCGTCGTATGTTCTCTGGAGGAAGAATAATTTTCTAACGAACACGACGGTGACTTGTTTTTTGCATAGGAAAAGTGGTTGTCTTGCAATGGCACATTGTGTGCTCTTATGTCGGGCAACAACACCAAAGTGTCACACATTTTCTTAATTTCACTCTCACTCCGAAACAAGACTTCTCCGAGAATGTGCAAATCATTGGAAACATTATTTGCTTCAATGAGCTCTACATCCCATGATATTGCTCTCGAAAACTCACCCTATATATATATATATATATATATATATATATATATATATATATATATATATCAAAAGTAGCATGGAACACAAACAATAGACGGACAAAGACCACGCACCTATATTCTTCAGTTTAGTCCAACGATCTTTAATAGCGTTTACTGCACGAGCAAACGATTTGGAATTATACCAAAAATACTCATCTACGGCGCATATTACATCGTTGTTGCTCTCATACCGGAGGAGAGACTTCCTGAGGTTTCCAGACAACAGTCGCAGAAGTAAAGAATATGGGATGCTCTAGAACTAGACGCGAGGCGGACGCATTGTCGTGGTGACACAGTACAATACACAGTTACAAAAAAATAGCAAACATTAAAAATAATGCGTTCCGGCAGCTGGTCCAAGAGTGGTTTATTGTTCTTCCCAGTTATCGCTCTTTCTCTAAAAAGGTATTGGATTAAGATTAAAATACCTTTTGCTTCCCACAAAACGGTCGCCAAAATATTTCCGGTGCTTATGTGCCTCCTTGTCCATTATCCCATTCTGGAACGAAGCAGTGAATCCACGTTTCGGTCCGTCGGCGGTCACGAATAGCTTGGCCTAAAGTAGCAAGCGGATTTTTTATCTCAAAAGTTTCAACATTGCTTTCCGAAATGTTGACACACATGTCAGTGTTTGCCCAGCGAGTAACTCGTGCGGTAGCCACCTTGCTTTTATTGTTTCTTATGATCATAAATGCTGATGCAATATTTAATGTATTGTACATTGGCTATCGCCTATCTATTCCGCTATTCCGCGCGGTAGTTTTAATCGGCGGTCGGTCATCAAGGTGGTTTGTAGACTTCTAGCACAGTTCTCTCATCCGAAACTGTTTTTGGCCGTCCAGAACCTGGTCCATTATCGGCGTCCATACTACCTCTTCTAAATAATGAGACAATCCACATAATAAAAGATCTGTACGCCGGTGCATTACTTCCGTGAACGGCTACTCATTCGGCGTTATATATATATATATATATATATATATATATATATATATATATATATATATATATATATATATATATATATATATTATTGTACTATATTAAACATATAAATAATAATACGATATTATACTTAATTACATATGAAGAATATGACTACGAGACCGAGAATTATTCTCAGAGAGCACACACTAGAGAGTTGAGAACATGCAAGAAGAGTTAAAAAAGATGTCCCTTGCATTATTTCTTCATTTTCGTTCCGCATTTGAAGCCCTCAAAAATGTTTTAATCACAGCACAGTAATCGCTCTGCACCATTGTCACTAGACGGCCTGACGTGTTACAGCAATAACAACAAGTATCATGTGAACTGGTTGCAATCCGAGACCAATCCACATGATACTCATTTTCATTACTTATTAATAACGTCAATCTACGGCACCGTAATCGGTATTCACTTTGATATTGTAGACAGGCGATGCTAGGAACTTTTTAATTCGCCTAGTATATATGAATATATAGGGTACCTAAAAGCTTTCGGGCTGACCCTCACCCGAGATTTAATGTCCACGGGGCTGCTTTCTGCATTACTTCATAGACGCACCCTCATAAATACAAATGTGCAACGGTGGGGCTCGAACCCGCGAACCTATATGTGTTCTCCCGTTGCGAGGCGCAGACTAATGCACCACGCCACTAGGCTCGACAGATAGGGTACCTAAATAATCGTTATTAAGTAATAAGCTCTCTTTTAAATATTTACGCGCTCAGCTTCGCTCTCTCTGAGATTTACTCTCTTCAGAAACAGATTAGGGTGGGGCGGCCATTTCCAGAATAATACGTAGAGATTGTGAACATTTATAACAAAAATTAAAATTTTGTACGGGTATGCTGGGAAGTTTTTCGTGCAATTTACGGCCAACAAAACCAACTTTGTGAGAACACAATTCGTGAACTTCTTCAATGCAATGCAACTTTTGCAGGACAGATTGCACCCACAATGTAGAACAATGTTCAGAAACATTGGTTCGGCGCCGTGCCCGATCACTGTGTGTTTTGCGCATCTCAACCGGCTGTATTTTGAGGTCGGATCTAGCTATGTATTGATATATATATATATATATATATGTATATACAGTCACTGAAAAAAATATAGGGCCACCCATGTTTGCCACATTTCACGCATTTATTATAACCGATTGTGTAAAGATCTTAATGATATATGCTCACAGAATAACAGCGGATACTTTTATCGACATTTGGAGTATCGGGTTACCTTAAAACACGAGATTTCGACATTTGGCACAGCTACGCTGCGAAAAAATTATAAAGTCACCACCAAGATGCATGTCTTAGCAAGTGAATTGAGTGGAATCACAACGTTTGGGCTCATTTCACGGCACCTAACAACTATACTTAATATTTAGTGAACTTCTTATTACGTCGGATAACTTCAAAAATGCGGTTTGGTATAGTGTTGAACAAATTTTGGATGACGTCCTGCGAGAGCTCGTCCCAAGCCTTCACAATTGCTTTTTGAGTTCTACCTGGTTCGAAAATTGTTTTTCATCAGTGTAAACCTTTCAGGCGAGCCAGCCCCATACATTCTCGATAATATTAAGATCAGGTGAGACTGTAGGTCAGCGTAGGACCTCAATGTGGCGTTGTTCGAACCAGCTTTCGATCAACTTAGCAGTGTGAATCGGGGCATTATCGTGTTGAAAAACAAAGTCGGGTCCTCCCATTAGCTCAAAATGTGCGGATTGCTCTTCTAGTAGATCCCTATAGCGCGTCGAATTAACACAACCGTCTAAAAACACAATCGGCGACCTTGTATATTACCCGACAGCGGCCCAGATCATCACCGAACCGCCACCTGAGTGCCGTTTTGACAAAAATCGTTCTTCCTTGCGCACATCGTGGAAATAATAGTTAAATCCATCCGGTTATTTTTTAAGTTTTTTTCTCGTGAGCCAAAGTGTCTTCCTGAGGAGGTTTTGCACATTTCGCACGTTCGTTTGCACACCGGCCGCCGCCGCAATTGCCTTTGCCGAGAGCGCAGAGTTCGAGGCTATCTTCAAAATTGCGCGCTTGTTTCGTTCCGAAATGGCATTGGGACGCCCCGGACTCTTTTTTACGCCGTATTTTTCACCCAAATTCACGAAGTTGTTCACTCCTTGGCGAGAACGCCTCAATCGACGGGAAATTTCCCGATTAGAGAGGCCGACATCCTTATAAGCCTTGATTTGGGTCTTTTCGTCACTCGTGAGACGCCGACCCAAACCCATCGTTTCAGCACAGAAAAAAATCTGGTAGGAGGTCTGCTTTCGTTTCCGTCGAGCCGTGAAATGAGCCCAAACGTTGTTATTCCACTCAATTCACTCGCTAAGACATGCATCTTGGTGGTGACTTTATAATTTTTTGCAGCGTAGCTGTGCCACATGTCGAAATCTCGTGTTTTAAGGTAACCCGATACTCCAAATGGCGATAAAAGTATCCGCTGTTACTCTGTCAGCATATATCATTATGATCTTTACACAATCGGTTATAATAAATGCGTGAAATGTGGCAAACATGGGTGGCCCTATATTTTTTTTCAGTGACTGTATATATAATCAGCTGACGCAAGAGCTAAAGCCTTGTAGACCATCAGAAGCGACTAAACATTGCCAAGTGGGCTTCCGAAACTGGCGGAAGTCATCATGATGCAGTGCGATCCTGATTTTGTGAGGAGAATGATCTTTTTCGACAGAGCCTATTTCTGCCTGAATGAAAGCGTGGATAAACAAAACTGTCCTATTTGGGCAACTGAGAACCCTCACGTGATTCATGAAGGGCCGTTACATGCGCCAGATGCGACAGTCTCATGCGGCTTCTGGTCCAAACAGGCGAGCGTTATGCAGCAGGCTAGTTCCTTAATTGTCTTTGGCCGAATTTGGTCGGAGTCGGCACTAGAAAACTTTGGTTTTAACGAAACGGTGCCACAAGCTACACACTCGGCGAGACAATTGAGCTTCTGAGGATGAAGTGTTCCAGGCAAATAACCTCACGTAACGGGGAGGTTTACTGGCTTAGATTTCTGTGGATTTTTTAAAGAGTAAAATGTACGCGAATAATCCCAGGACCATCAGCGATCTAGAGGCCAACAATAAAGCGTGTATCAGCGTGATGAAGCCTGGTTTATGTGGGAAAGTGGTAACAAATTGGATGTAAAAACCCGGATACAACTTGTAAAAATTATTAAGGTCGTTACTTCACCGACATTGTATTTAAGTAAAAATGACACTATGCATGTATTAAAATAAAATATGTTTTTAATGTCCTTAAACACGTATGTGTTTATATTACGTAGGCATTGACCACTTGGGCTTATATCTGAGCTTATTTCGCGAACACCATATACATACAGGGTGTTACGCGACTATTTTGAGAGCAATATAAGAAATTGTAGAGCTTGTTAAAGCAAATATTGTTTTCCAATGCACTCAATCTCAACATGCCCTCCAAAGAATCTAAATTTGTCTTCAATGACGGCTTGCGTTGTCGTAGGTTTGGTACCAAAAGAATCGTTATGAAATGCGCACTTGCCTGAATGCGTTAGCTTTGAGCGCTGTGAATGGTCGTAGGCTTACAATTTTAAGGTATTAGGCAAGAAGGCTAAGAAAATAATTTCAATTTTGCGACTTCTCTTCTAAACGATCATGTCGTATTTTCTGGCCGGCAATATATGTTCTTCGGAGAAAACAGAATTTTCTCACGAATACGACGGTGGCTTATTTCGCTCCTCCTTTTTCTGTATAGGAGGACTGGTTGTCTTGCAATAGCACCACATTTAATGCTCCTATGTTGGGCAACAACACACCCCCTGGGTCACCCACTGTAGCAATTTCACTCTCCTTCCGAAACAAGACTTCCCAGAGATCCCATGTTTCATTGGAATAAATATTTGCTTTAACGAGCTGTACAGTTTATTATAACGCCCTCGAAATGGTCCAATAACAGGTCCCCTCGAAATGGTCCCCCCGGCATATATTTATATAAACATGTGTTTGTATATCTAACTATTCAAACATCGCGCCAGGCCAGTGGAAGAGACCATGTATGGGTAATTTGTTCAATGCGTGCGCGTCTCAGCGGCGGCGGCTGCTGCTGCGGTGCCAAAGGCGGTCGCTGCAGTGGCAGTATAACGCCCATTGCGTAGCTTGCCAGTTCTAGCCCGGATTGGTATGGCATGAAATGAGATGCGACGCGATGGTGGCAATATGGCTCATCGCATCGCTCGCGTGCCCGATGATAGCGCAACCTCTCTGTCCCCCACTGCCGTCACCGTCGCTGCTGCTGCCGCTGCTGCCGTTGCCGGCGCTAATCTTTTGCCGTCGGTTATTTGCGATGTCTCGGCGGCGCAACACAAAGTTTTTGAGGCAACACTCTCTGTAAGCGCCAGCGTCAGATAACGTGTTTAGTCGCTGCGCGGCGGTGGCGACGATAACAACAACAAAAACAACAACGACAACAACAACAACAACAGTCGTTGCGAACCGACAGCGGCGTTCTCGTAGCATCTACGACGGGGGTAGTGAGTGTGTTGTATGCAGTGTCACCCCCTCTCTCCATGTCCCTCTCTTACTTTCCATATATATATATATATATATATATATATATATATATATCTCATTCTCTTCTTGTCCCTCTGTTTTCTCTTTCCCTCTGTGTCACCGACTGTATTCAGTTCACTCACTAGATCTCTTTCCTTTTTCCTCGCGTTTGCTAGCTTCTCCTCCCTCGTTCCCTTCTCATGCCCTTTCTCACTATGCCTCCGTGTGTCCCGACCCACGTCTTCTTCAGAAGGTTCCCGATCTTCGGCTGTGCCGTCCGAACCCCATAGGCGTAAGCGTACGAACACACAGACGCCAATGCACGCGCAAGCACACGCGACACGCCGCCATACAACAAAACCCAGAGAGCAGCTAAGCTTGCAGCGGTGACGCACAAAGGCGCTAGTTAGGGCCGTGGCGATCGGCCGTCCCGATCGGTTAGTCACCTACAGCCCTTTGTTGTATGGCCGGGCCCCAAGCGGGTTTGCGAGCAACGGAAAAGAGCCTTACGCCGTTCCTCATCCAGCCCCCGAGGCAGTGGCGACGAACGCGCGACAAGGATGACGACCTAGCTGCTTCAGTCGTATCGTAGCAGCAGTAGCAGCAGCAGATAGCGAAGGCATGGCAAGCGGAAAACATCGAGAGACAGAGAGAGGGAACAGATGAAAAAGGGCAAGAGAAAGGGAAAGGACAACATAAGAGGAAAACCGAGCCGTGTCGGTGTAATAGTTTCTCGAACTGCTGCTGCTGGTGCCACCGTCGATCGACAGTGATCTTTTGCCAGCGCCCGCAGCGCTATACGGAGCCGACGAAAGCCGATGATAGCGTGTGGGCAGGCGCGAGGGAACGCGGAAACGAGGGAGCGCATACTCGCGTTAAGTTCACGCCGTCGCATAGCAACCGTCAGGGCTTATATATTCATATGTACATCAATTTATTTTTATCCATCTATCTACTTATCTAAACAGCTATCCCGCAACCTATTTATCTAGCCAACGCAAGCTCAAGACGCAACTGAGACGTCGTCGGCTCTGCTCCTTGAGTCCCGCCGTAGGATCGTTGCTTTTGATCAGCGCCTGTAGCGAGATGGCCCGAACGGCCACCTTGGCGGCGGGAACTTTGAACGTTGGACACAAGACATGAATGACGCTGGTACATCGTCACCGATATACGACGGGACGGTCCATCGACAGAACTGGTTCGCGCAGAGACGACGGAGAACGGATCTAAGCAAAGGATTAGAACAACCGCAGGGACCGACCGGGTGGTGAAGGAGAGTCTGGGGTTCTGGCCAGCCCAATCATGCCGTCCAAAGGGGTACACACAGTCGAGCATATGGCTACTAGAGCGCAGACGTATTACGGCGGCAGAGGAACAGGCGAGCCCAGAAGTGCACACGCGCCCATAAGGATCGCACCTCACCGATTAGAGGGAATTAATTTGCAACCTGTCGTTGCTGATGTCTTCGTGGTGGTCGGCTCTTTTGCATCTCTCGAATGAAAAGTGTCCGCTCGGACACCCCAGAGAGTGTATGCGTTAGAAAAGTAACTAAAGCGGCGATGAACCATCCGCCTCATCGTGTGCGGAGATCGACTACTACATACTTGCTGTTCTTGCTGCACGTGCAATGAACAACATGATCCTTCCATGGGCGCGCAAGCGAGAGTTTGTTATTGGGCCCGGAAAAGAGCTCGCAGAATATCAAATACAAAACCTACTGAAAATATCGCTGCGTTTTAGCCGTGGTTTTCGAACAAGGCTTTCACTGTCAAGAGGCCGTTCGTCTAGCAAAGGCTCCGCATAAAAGCCTATGAAGCATCCTGCTAATTGCATACGGCCGCGGATTCTTAGACTCAAGACCAATGACCCTTGACAATAGATAGTTCTAGCCTAATAGTGTAATATACGCTGAGCAGACATTTCCAATATGTGAAGAATCTGCGCTTCCGGCTTTCTTCACAATCAGGTTTCGTCAACATGCGGAATGGGTCTCACAAAAACAAAAACCTGTTTCACAAAGATATATGTGACGTCCATTACTTGTGTAGTTATGGTTGAAAAACGTTGAACACTCACTTAGAGCAAAAAAAAATTAAAGATCCTTTCGGGGCTGACTCTCAGTCAAGACTTAACGTCCATGGGACTGCTTTGTGCATTGCTTCACAGACGGACCCCCATAAATGCAAATGTGCAACGGTGGGGTTCGAACCCGCGCACCTATGTGTCTCCTCCGGTTGCGAGGCGCAGACGCATGCCATCACGCCACCGGGCTCGACCCTCACTTAGAGCTAGTGGCGCTTAAGTTTGCGTGCTCAGCTCAGCCAGTCTGTTACTGGTATAAATGTTATTCGTCTCACTTAGTTTCAACGACTGGCTATAAGATCCGATAATTGATGGCCTCTTACTTGTATCATGCAGCCATTGCAGCATACGAGGGTCGTGCAGAAAAATTCAGCCACGTTCTAAACGTTGACCTCTCCTGGCGTTCGTATATCTGTTAGCTTGTGTGTCATACCCACCAGTAGCTCCGCACTATGAAAAGGAATTCCGTAGTGAGCAAGCCAAATAATTATGTCAGTGTTTTTGCGAACGATACCCAGATGCATCGGTCTGACCTTCCCTAACATTTGACTTAGTGATTAGTTTAGTGCAAAAGACTTGTAACCTACGCAAAACGAATAAATGTTGATCACCCGAGGAACTACTAGATGGTAGCTCTACTAGCGATACAGCAGCATTGTGTAGGGAGGGAGGGAGGGCATTTGTTGTAATACTAAGACGGCTATTGTTGTTTTTGTCGCCGTTGGTTGTTATTCGAAGACTGCCACGAATTGCCTAGACTTGCTTTCCCCATTCTCGCCATAACGCAAGAAGGCCCTAGGGCCCCAGGTTGGTCGTATCGTTGGCTTCGTTCTAACCGTATGTGCATGAGTGATGCACACACTCATGCACATACGGTTAGAACGAAGCACTCTGTATCAGTGAGGCAAGCTAACGCCATCATCCATCAATGGTATGACTGACTACATTCGGGCGACGTCAGCCTGTAGAGCACGTAGGTGTTGAGGGTTCTTCCCTCCTCACTGTGCATGCTGTGCTATAAAGTCCAATCGCCATCGGGTAACAATAGACAACACCGGAAGCAGAAAACATAGATGGCGGAAATGCGACACAGTTCCTACGCGAGGACCTGATGACTTTGCTACCGCGAACACTACAACCATTACGACTGCCTCTACAGCTTTAACGGATATGGTGTAGTCTATGTAATTCAGTCAGATGCAGTTAGCATGGTATTATTCATAGACTTTTTGTTTCTATTATTTTTTCTGCGTTATCTCTTTGATGTCTACATATCACACTTGAAGGAGCTGACCGCAGTTACGCGCAGGCTTTTGCCTCAGTATACTGACACAAGCTACGTAAGCAAACACACGCCCTACGCACGATATATATATATATATATATATATATATATATATATATATATATATATAACGTTTGCAGCGTCTAATAATTTTTGGGTTGCACAAAATGACTTATGCTGAACAGCTTATAAACACATGCACCTTAGACTGCCTGAATATTCCAAAGTTTATATTTCTGTGAATTGATATAAAAAAAGCGGCAAGATTTACGTGTAAAAATAGCTGCATTGATCTGACGTGTGTATAAAATAGGAAGCTAGATAAAAAAATTGCCCTGAGCTTTCAGCGATTTTATCGCACGCGCTGACGCTGCTAAAAAGCCTACCCTAGCAGGTTGGTTGTGAGACTCGCCGCCCACAGCAGAATTTAGTTAAGCGAATGCCCATACCTACTTAGATACCTCTGTTCCTTAAGCTTTATAGCGTGCAATCCCAGGCCTACATTGCAGGTACTATGGGCTGGCATGAGATATGTCAGACGCCACCCGGGTCAAGTGTTTCGCAAGCAATGTGCTATATTACGGATTACCGTCCTTAAGTAGGTGATATCTTTGCCAAGTCGACATATACTAGCACCGCGGCGTACAGCTTATTTTTCAGGCTGATTTCTGACGATTCGGTATGCCGATTTATTTCTCTACTCAGCAAACGTAATTGGCACTAGATACTGCAACTTTAGTCTTTCAAGACAATCTGCTTTTCTTAGCAATTTTTCAACAACAGTAACAATAACACCATAGACGGAATATACTAAACTAGGTAGAATAAAACAAGAAGCTGAGAGAGAGAGAAACGACAAGTGGATTAATTAGTATTCAAATAAAATATTAATAATAAATAAAGAAGAGTACTGTAGAACAGAACACACCGATCCGCGATTTTTTTTCGCTTACTTTAGATTCCCTTCCACAACTTAGGGCCGAGGGGCGAATATTGTCGTCCCGAGGCGCAATTCTCTTCATTAAGTGGAGACCCTGCCGCTCGCAAACTTCCACGTGAAAGCCTCAAAACAGGGCGTGATACTTGCTGTTCCCTCTCGGCCACTTCCATTTTCCTTCTGCTACTGTCTTCATTCTTGCTTGGCTACTGCAAGTAACATCCGAAAACTTCTGTTGTTACATCTAACCTGAAGAACGCAGCCTAGTTTCTAGGGTTATTGCTACGGTAGCCGTTGTTGTTGTAATTGCTGTTGCTGTCATTGTTGCTCTTGCTGCAATACGACGGAATCTTAATGTACAAGAGATGAAAGCTAACAGCAAACGCGGTTTCTGTCATTACTTCCCGGCTTGCTCTGCAGCTGGCTCGCTGGCCGAGCTCACGGCCGAACCGCAGGTGTCCAAACCAACCCCTCAGGGGGTTCGGACACCTGTGTGGTTATTTCCTTCTATGTCGTCTCTCGACGACCAGGCCTGACTTCGCGGAAGCAGAAGACACTTTGCGGTCGCTGACCGACAACTGCTGCGATGAGGACTGGACAACACAACACCACATGTCCTGCCCGGTCCGCCTTTCTCATATGAAGATCGTCGCCGCAAGCATTATTAGCACCGCATGCGGAACCTAAATGACAATCACATCAGCCGCGCTTCTGCTGCTTGTAGGCGTTTGCCTCGGTGTGGATATTGTGTCACCGTATACGTGCATACACATAAGTCGCACGGGTTGTACATAGAAGTTGTACTTATATTGGTACGACAGCTGGCGCCACTGTGTCGACAATGGCAGTGGTAATTACGTACGAAGCGTAGCGTCGTATTTCTGAGAAAAAAAATTTGACAACGGTTCTGACGCATGACCACAACACGCTAACTCGTGAGCTGTTGTCCGACCGCCGCCAAAGGGAGATGACGTGTTTTGAAGAACTCACGCCGAAAATTTAAATTAAGTTCCATCTATATGGTGATGGCGTATCTGAAAAAAAATCTGTGATAAATATGGGAGTCCATGAAAAATTGCCCACCGGATATCTTGAGACAGGCCAAAAAAAATTAGAACCTCGCATCGCCCTCGTGCGCCCAAGAATGTTTTTTTTTGGAAACAGAGGTTGGTGGTTGCCATTCTTATCTGTACAGACGACTATAATCGAAGCCACGGAGTGCGACTTTTCGGTGACTATTGACTGCTATGCAACTAGGTTTTTGACCGAAACTGTTTGCTGAGGTCACGATCACGCGACCGCTCCCAGTTGTTCTACCAGAGCAACGCGCCCATTCATAGGGCTACAAGGCCTAGAAAGTCTTAGAGGACGCAGATATAAAGTCGCGTAGTTAGCTTCTCGCCCGACTTTGCTCCATGTGGTCTTCCTTGCTATCAAAAAATATTTGTATAGAAAACGCGAAAAGAGCAAAGAACGGGATTCGGACGTTTACCTCGGAGCTTGGAAAGCAAGCTTGTTTTACCTATATATATATATATATATATATATATATATATATATATATATATATATATGCGGCTGTATCTGCAGTATTATTAGGGCGCGTTTGGCACTAGGGCTGTCTGTCGCTAGATGCATTAGGTGTTGCAATATCGAGAGCATGCGGCTACCTTTGTTGACGGATGGCTGGCTGCCTGCTTGAGTGCGAAGCCCTTGCTCGACGTCAGCCCAGCCCTCCCATATGATGTGCTGTTATTTTTGCTAATGCCTATTCTTCCTACGCCTACGAGACTGGCCTAGAAACTGATATTTGCCTTATGTTCGAGTCAGCAGTACTAATCTTCAGTTTCTTATATTATGGTTTGACTAGTAATATTACTACTACGTACTAATACTTAATAATACTAGAAGTAATACGCGTAATACTACTTGGGCTAATAGTACGGTTCAACCTCAAAATTATCGGCTTGAGACATTTTTTTTCTGAAACGCCGCATGCATTGCATCATATTTAGAGCTAATGGTTATTCTATTTTTGCGTACGCTTTTTTGTTGTTTTTACGTTACACTTAGAAACTCTGTGGAACGATTATTTTTGGCATCGGTCGGACAAACGTACCAGAGGCGCTATTGAGAAAAAAGGCGCATTGAAAATCAGATCTTGTCACTTGGTTTGTGCATAGTAAGATACAATCTTAGCCGACCGTGTAGTCGGGAATTTTTGTGCACAAAGTTGTTGTCAAACATTTAAGGCAAAATCATTACTTGAACCTTCTGCATAAGCAGCTGCCAATGATTTAATTTGTGTTTTGCTTTACGGATTGTTCGTGATTATCTGCACACATCTGCAATGTTTCGCCCGGCGCAGGGCCTTCTGAGCATTCGTGCCCTGCTGGCCATAAAGGTAGTATCAGGGGTATAATGGAGATACGATTTTTAATATATATATATATATATATATATACGAGGTGTGCTCAAAAAGTATCGCGACTTTTGTGTTTTTTTCAAAAGTTATTCATTTATTCATGAATATCTATTTTGCCCCCTTCAAAGTAATCCCCATGAGATATTATACACTTGTGCCAACGGTTTTTCCAATCTTCAAAGCACTTCAAAAAACCATTTTTTTTTTATCTTGTTCAGCTCCTCCTTCGATGCCGTCTTTATCTTGTCAAGCGTAGCGTAACGTCGTCCTTTCATGGGCCTCTTCAGTTTAGGGAACAAGAAAAAGTCACAGGGGGCCAGATCTGGGGAATACGGTGGCTGCGGCATCATTAGTGTGTTGTTTTTGGCCAAAAACTCGCGCACAGGCAACGATGTGTGAGCAGGGGCGTTATCGTGGTGCAAAAGCCAATTTTTGTTCTTCCACAAATCCGGGCGTTTCTGGCGGATTGCTTCGCGCAAATTGCGCATAACTTGCAGGTAATATTCCTTATTGACCGTTCTACCCTGTGGCAAGAACTCATGATGCACCACGCCCCTGCAATCGAAGAAAACTGTCAGCAAAACTTTCACATTCGACCGAACTTGGCGCGCTTTTTTCGGTCTTGGTTCGTGCGGCAGCTTCCATTGAGATGATTGAGCTTTGGTTTCCACGTCATAACCGTAAACCCACGATTCGCCACCAGTTATGACCCTCTGGAGCAAATTTGGGTCGTCGCGGACAGAGTCCAACATCTCATTAGCAATGTTCATGCGATGCTGTTTTTGGTCGCAATTGAGCAATTTTGGTACGAATTTCGCGGCGACCCGTCTCATGCCCAAATCATTGATAAAAATCGAATGGCACGAGCCAATCGATATGTTTAGGTCCTTAGCAACTTCTCTAACGGTGATTCGACGATTGGCCAATACCATTTTCTCCACTTCATTAATTTTTTCGTCTGTTGTTGAAGTTCTCGGGCGTCCGGCACGCTCTTCGTCGTTCACATCTTCTCGGCCTTCTGAGAACATTTTGTACCACCGATAAACGTTGCTTCGGTCCAAGGTAGCATTCGGAATGCATCAGCGCACTTAATTTCGTTTTTCACACAAAATTTGATACAGGTTCTTTGATCCATTTTTTTGAATAGGTAAAAATCGAAGACGATCCAAAACACGTGCAAGCAAAGCAGCTGTCAACAATTAAGTGAACATTCAAAATGGCCGAGCTTGTCGGCATAAGTGAGAGACATGAGTACCATTATAACGCCACAAAAAATCGAAATTCGAATATACGTAACCCGCGAAAATTCAAAAGTCGCGATACTTTTTGAACACACTTCGTATATATATTAGTTCTATGAGAGATGAAAACGAGCGGCGTGAGCCCGTTATTGGTTATCCTGGCTTACACCATCACTGAGGCTAGTGCTTGGCGAGGCACGCTCGTGTCTTCAGGTTACTGTCGCACGTCGCTGAAATTTTGCCATACCCAATCATTTTGCCTCTTTGCATTGATAGTTCAGGGCGTTAGCTTTTTTGCAGCAATTCTGGTTTTGCGTAACCTGAGATAAGGAACTTGTCAATCTTGTGTAGATCTCTACCTTGAGATGATTCCTCTTATTACGCTTCACCATACGCTGTTCGAGATTTCCAGGTCATAAGCAATCTTTGCAGCGTCTTGCTTTAAATTTATCTTTAACCAGGCTTGCACTTTTTGGATATTTTGTCGGTTAATTGCTGTAAGTTTTGCCTCGCCGCTTGCCTGCCAAATGGAGCGCTATCACACTACGTCACTTCACATTTGTTCAATCAGGCCAGCGCGCCGGGGTAGGGGACACCTGGTTATCCCTATATATACATTGGTGGCCCACTGGCGGTCTGCACACATTTTGTTTTGCCTGCGCGCTGTCCTAAAATAGCAAAAAAAACATTTCCCCTCTTTATTTATTTTCTATACATTCTGCGGTTTATTTAGACATCGATCCTACTGCTGGCGTCTCTATACGGTCATCTGCTCTGCCGTTCTATTTTGTCGTCGGCCCAGCGATGATGTGTTTATCCTGCAGATCGTGTGTGATTGACCGTTCGGTAGGTATCGCCACGTTTCCCCATTGACAGCGAAGCCAAGTTCCATCTCACACCATATGTTTACCATGTATTTCCAGACTCCAGGGTTACTCAGAGACCGGTACTTGCTCCCTGCCTTGTGGTGACTTACTCACACAGTGGCGAATTCTTTAACCTGACCATGAACTCACAAAGTATCGTAGCCCTTTTGATTTTTAAATGCAGACTTTTCTTTGCAGATAACTAGCAGTGTTTCTAGGGCCGTGTTAAACAAAAACGTGTTGTCAGTTGGTGCAACCAGACGGCGTCTCCAGTATTTTTAAAGAATTCTAGTCTGCGTGGGATAAGAGAACCAGTTGAATCATTGGAGTGTAGGTAACTTATCATCCGGATGACCACTTGTAGACATTGCATGCTACACGAAAAACACACTTAATAAACAAACATAAACTTGACTGATCACTTGAGCTAGTCGAGCATTCTGAATAATTGTACACTATACGTACCGCCATACACGGTTATACAATAGATTAGAATTGATGTCATAAACGCATGATACGTGTTTAGCACAAGGAACTGCGGACGCCAGACACCCGCAGTCGAATAAGACAAACGACAGATATGGCCTTGACCTTTCGTTGTTATTTGCTTTGCGAATATTGGGATTGGCGATGTTGTATCACAGCTCTTAGCCGATAAAAGCGGCGATCGATCCTGTTTTCTCCTTGCAGACGGATGCGCCGCCCCATTGTGAGAGCTGCGCCTTAGCAAAACAATAGCTACGAAGCGTGCAGTTATTCCAGTAGTGCTCTGCAGATTTTCAGATAGAGCACGAACGCTTGCGAGTAACCTTGCTGGCTTGTACTGGATAACTATAGATTAACAAATGGGTTCCAGTTTTACGCGCAACAAGATGCATTTTCATAGACTTCATCGGCGATATGGATGACAGACCGTATATACTAAAAACTGACTCTAGTTCTTTGTTATGCACAACGGTTGGCAGCTCCTCGAGGCGATCCTCAATTAAACCAAATATTCTGCTTCTAACCATTAGCGGGAAGTAGCCGTTTCAGGAGTTCGAAGTTTCAAAGCGAGTTGAGGTTTTGGAGTGGAATGCCAGCAGAAACTTTTTGAACCTGTTGGATAGTCTCCAGCGGCTGAAGTGAGTTTACAGCTGTAAATACGGCAAATAATGAAGCGTTTAGTCCGCAAGCACTTCACAGGGCGCCATGTGTACGTAAGTATGAATGCATACGTGTATGCATATGCATGCCTAAACGCGGTGGCGGACGGCTTCTCGGTATTTCATCGTCGTGGTGTCAGTGTGGTCTCCTCCCCTTTACGCTAAGACGGCGGAGCAGCGCATTCAGGAGAACAGCGACAGACATTTGCATCATTCATTTACGCATTGCATTCTTTGCAACCACCATGTTTTTTATCAGCTCTGCTACCGTAGCAGCAATAATACAAAGGAAAGACTTGTTTTTTTAAAACGACTAATGATTATTACTACGAAAACTTTACTTTTAGTAGTAATAGTCATTAGTCGTCCAACTAACTACGCTAATCTAAATGCCATTGCCGGCCGACAGTAAGCATTGTGAGTTCAACGTGTGTCTTTAATGACTATTACTACTACTACTACTACTACTCTAGTTACTTGTCGGTCTGCTAGACAGTTCGATTAGTGGATTTGGCGAGCCCTAAATAGAGCTGCAGATACAGTGTGTGCTGCGGGCGCCTCGTTTGAAGATTCAGTGTGTCATCTTCGTCGTCGTCGTCGTTTTCGTTGCGCCACCTGCTTTGCCTTGTCGAGAGAGAAAGATCTTCGCCTTATCTTTTGCTTGGGTGCTGACTCTCTAGGCTGCCACCCACGGCTTTACGGCAACAACGAGCACAACAAAAATAAGAAAAAAACAACAAAAATAACCGCAATATTTGCAACAACACCGATTACTACTTTCACCACTAGTAGAACGATGAAGACGACAGCGACGACGACCTACTACCTCGTCGTAGTTTCTGTTGCTCGTACGTCTCTTGTCGATAAAAGTTGCCACTAACAAGCAGCCGGAGAAAAAGTTGCCAGCTATTTTAGACCTCGTAGACAGAGGCGAACACGGCCATCAGTAGTATTAGCGTCGGCGGCAGCAGGAGGAGCAGCACGGCTAGAAACCACGATGATAGCAGCATTTAGGTAGCTGCACCTCGCTGTTTGTCCCGTCTGTTCGGGTCTGCAGGACTGTAGGACCCCACGACCGCACTCAGTCCGCACAACCGCCCTAAACCGCCCCCATGTCTGCTGGTTGACCGGTTTGTCGTTGCCCTTGCGTTGGTGCGTCGAGGCGGCGGGACTTGGCTTTGCATCTGGGCGATACAGTGCGTTCTCGGTACGAGTGACCGGCCTGTGTATATGTGGGCGTGTGTGGCTTGAATGAAAGGGTATTAATTATCGCTAATTTAGCGTTGCTGAATAGGGCGGGCAAAAGAGGAGGGCAAACGAAAAAAGTGGGACAGGATCTAAGCAGGATACGGTGACACAAGCAGGCAACTGAAGAGAAGGCAAGAAGATGGAGAAGGATGAAGTTAGAATGTGGTAGATATGAGCGGAGGGGAGAGGCGAGAAGGGCAGGGGAGTAGGGAACCAAACTTTCCCCGCTACTAGTGGTTTAGGGGGCCATGTGGGCCCAAGAGGGCACGGCGGAAAAGGTAGAATAGCTGGTGGTGTACTTGTATTTAGTGGTAGTCGGGCAGCTGCTAATGCCGCTACTGCTGGTGGTCGGGCTGGAGGGGTCAAATTCTCGCTGTGTGCACGGCCCTACATGGTTAGCTGTGGTCTACTAGGACAGCTGCGGCTACTGCTGCCTCTGCTACTGGTACACAAGCAAGAGGCCCCTGCAGGAGAACAGACAACGAGTGGAATAGGCGCAAGCCCGGGACCTTCAACGCCTGTGCGGCGGCGGCGGCGCCGAGGCCTTCGTTAGGAAGAATGAAATAAGCAATCGGGTGGGCGGGCAGGCGGTCAGGCAGACGAGTGGCTCAGCAGGAAAACTAGTGAGCCACTGAATTAGCAAAGGGTGAGGTTCTTGTTCTCGTGATAGTAGTAGATACAGTAGACCTAGTTCTTCCTGCTGCACGGAAAGGTAACGCCTGGCGGTCAACTCGCTGCGCAGCACCCATTGGCAAGGCTGTAGCCATCGGCCGCCCCGTCATTGCTGTTGTTGTTGTTATCGCTGCTGCTGCTGCTGCTTCTGATCGATGTTGAAGCAGTTGACGACAGTGGTGACTGCGGTGCGCTGCCCTTTGGCTGAAGTAATCCTTCTAGATAGATGATCGCTGCTTAGGCGACGTGTCCACGTAGGCTATCGGCTAATTACAGATATTCAGAGGGCGGGGCGAGTTAAGCCAAAGTGTGCGTAGGCAGTAGTGAGAGGTCGGGGATAGGGGATGGCCATATTAATTATTTTCGATCCTCCCTCATTGCTATTACGAAGACGACCGGGGCCGCGAGAAACTCACCTCCACCCCGTTGGTGCCCAGAGCTGTGTGCAGGAGCCAGGACGTGACTTGCTCATGAGGCAAGGATTATTTTAAAGCTATTGTGCTCCATGTGCTCTTCCCAATACTACTCCAACTAGCAGGGCCACTGCTGCTGCTACAACGACATGTTCTACACATTTAGGCTTATCGACATTATATATGCTCAAAAACGATGTAAGTTTTGAAGTCACCCTGTATGGGTAATGCTAGAATTACCAGCTCAGCACCTTGGTAAAATGTTAGTTATATGTTTAGCCTGTTCATTGGGTTCATTCATCTGTTCATAGGCGACATTTAGGTCGGTTTACAAGTATGCTAACATTAAAGCAGCTGGCCTTGACTACTAGAAACACAACAAATACAAGACAAAGCCAAATCGATAAGATATACGGCGCATTCACAGGAAGTCATAGGGCCAGCCGATCATTAGTGTGAGTGGCGCGTTTTTACGTTTCCTACAGTTATTTACTAAGTGCAATGCAGTCGTCTCAGTAATTCTCCCAGGAACACGACAAAAGCCTAAGCGACGGTTCTGCGAAGGATTCAGGCGCTATCCTAGGCTACCCGCACAGTCCAGCTTGCACTACTACTAAAGAAACACTGATCAATCTGGTATCACTACGAAATCTACCCTCTTAGACCAGACCGATAATCTGCAAAGTAAGCAATTTCTTAAACCGCATCCGGAGAGAGCAGATCGTCAACCTTTTTTAAGCAACGGCTGGATATTGATAGAGAACGTAGAAATACTGCCTCTGTTCGGGGCATACTTCTGAAGTAGTCGTTGCCTTGCTCGTTACTCTTTACTATCAGTCAGTCTACACCATATTATAAATTTATTTAAATTCAGTAATTCCTTCTTGAGCTTGAAATTTCTATAACTACACAATTTGAACAATTGTAACAATTTAGGACATTTTGCAGAAAAACATCAATATATATATATATATATATATATATATAGGGTGTTGCAGAAATTTTTCATAAGAGATATAGGGAATTGTAGAGCTCGTTAAAGCAAATATTTTTTCTAATGGAACATGGTCTCTGAGAAGTCTTGTTTCGGAGTGAGAGTGGAAATGCTACAATTTGTAACACTGGTGTTTTTGCCCGACATAGGAGCACAACATGTGCTGTTCTGAGACAACCAGTCCTCCTATACAGAAACTAAGCACACCTTCGTGTTCGTGATAAAATTCTGCTCCATCCGGAATATACAAGGCCGGTCAGAAAACGCGGCATGGTTGCTTAGAAGAGAATTCGCCAAAAATGAAGTTCTTTATTAGCGTTCACGCCAAATATTAGGTAAGTCAAAAAGTTCGTCGGAATTCTGGGACCACATTTTTGAAATTCCCGCGCTCTGCAGCAGGGCCGCCTGAGAGTGCGGCTGGGTGTTTACATTCAGGAGCAGACCCGTGGCGGCGCGACGGTATACCGGTTCCAACTTTACCGTTTCGTTTGCGGAATTGGCATCTGTTTGCAATGGAGGACAAAAATTCGCATTTTCGACACATTATGTTGTTCTCCTACCGTGAAGGCACAAGTGCAGCGCAAACAACCCGGAGGATATGTGCAGTCTACGCCGAAAACGCAGTACACAAATCCACAGTCGAAAAGCGATTCGCCTGTTTCAAAGCTGGAAACTTCAATCTCGAAGATGAACCGAGGTCAGGACGACCCAATGTTGTGGAGACCGACGAAGTCATAAGCCTGGTTACTTCGAACCCAGGTTTGACCATAAAAGAAATTAAAGATGTAACGGGAGTCTCCCACGGAACCGTTTGGAATCGCCTCCATGATGCAGGTTTCTCGTGCAAGCGGAATATCTGGCTACCACACGATCTCAATGATAGGCAGCTTGAAGGGCGAGTCGATACTTGTCACGCACTCCTCCGGAAGAACTCGAATGAGCCATGTTTGAGGAGATTGATAACCGGCGATGAAAAATGGATACTCTACAGAAACGTAACACAGAAAAGAAGTTGGGTCCCCTGAGGTTCTCAGGCCGCAGCTATCCCTAAACCCGAAATTCATCAGAAGAAGGTTATGCTGTGCTGCTGGTGGGACTGTAAGGCCGTCGTGTATTTTGAGCTGCTTCCAATGGGTCAGACGATTAACTCCGTCGTCTACTGCAGACAACTCGAAGATTTGAAGGCTGCAGTAGCAACGAAGCGCCCGGAATTGTCAAACAGGTGGGGCGTCACTTTTCAACATGATAAGGCGACACCACATAAAAGTTTGGCCACCCGGCAAAAATTGGCGGAGTTTGACTGGGATGTGCTGCCACACCCAGCTTATAGTCCCGACCTCGCACCATCTGATTATCACTTGTTCAGGTCTCTCCAGAACTCCCTTGATGGCACAACATTTGAAACTTTGGAGGCTATAAAAAAATCACCTCACTCAGTATTTCGACGAGAAGGACAAGACGTTCTGGGAGAAAGGAATCATGGATCTACCGAGGCGATGGGCGAAGGTTATCGAACAAAACGGTCAATATATCATTAAATAAAAATACTGTTGTCTGCATAAATAAGGCTCTTTAAAATCGGGTAAAAAAGCCGACGAACTTTTTGATTTACCTAATACTTCAAAATCATAACCCTACAACCACTTACAGCGCTCAAAACGGCGCTCAATATATACATATTCAGCGGCGCTCAATATATTCATTCTGCTTAATATTTCCAAAGCTATGGCCGGGCATAGCTTTATAAATATACGAATACGACAAAACGAGTTACTCAATAGAAAATCTCAAAATGCACGCGTGTTCGAAAGAAAGATTCTTCTCTGACGTTCAACTTTTGACTAGCGAATAAAGATTAGTTCTGCAAAAGATCTTGCAAAAACGAGATCCTGTGATACCTTATTTTGTATTAGTCACGTTCCGCACAATTTTGCCGTTGCGTTGTATAATAAGCACTTTTAGTAAATCGCAAATTAAATAGAGATAATTTTGTTGCCAAATCGATGGTGATTGATTTGCAATATACTTAACGTGAGCCCAGGTCATTGTGGGCCCTGTCACAGAATTTGTATGGTGTGTAAAAAGCCACGGGTGTCACTCATTTCACATACTGTACTTCTATACAACGCGACAGTTACGTGATAAATAAACGTAAAACTCACATTATTCACAACGATGCCTCAAGGGGCTTTAGTTGCTATCCCAGTGACTCTCCAGCTTGTCCTTCCCGCTTGGCACTGCTTTCTGCTTATTGGTTCGCTTTATCGGTTGAGCGTAGCCCCCTTGCATGCAAAGTATTGACAGGAATAGTCCCTCTGGACCCTATTAGATGTTTATTGCTATCGCCAGTTGGCTGTACTGTCCGTGTTTTACGTTAGCCAGCAGAGGGTATAGCTGCAACGGTCTTGCCTATCTTATATACAACCATCATATACCGGGTTGTACCGTCGGGAGTACGAATTTCTAAACTCAGCTGTGAAACGTACGTGAAAGGTTTAGAGTGTATTTTTGCGCGATGCAATGTAGGATTTAAGGTATTTTAGTAACTAGTCTGTAATGCGTATTGTGAAAATGCAACCATTGCAAAACTGCAATTCCAAGCTGAACTGCGATATTAAGCTAAATCTTTACTTCTATACTCAGGGTTACGTAAAACGTGATACCTGGCTATTGCAAACACTTTAATATCCATATTGCTGTCAGTGATTCCATACTCTATGTCGGTTTTTGGCGATACTTTCCATTGGCACTATCCATAACGAGGTTTATCACATTAGGTGCTGCCAGCTGATAGAGAGTTAACGCCTGCAACTAACCGCAAGTAAACTTTATTGCCTCACAACGTACGTAAATGTATACGTCAACGGATTCTTATGTTTAGTATGGCACTAGTTTGTATCGACTTTTACGTTTCCGGACATGCCCATTCTATGGACAACTTTCGGGATAACCTTGTTGACATGACAGAATCTAACTTCGTCGCCTGGAAAGCGTGAAAAGTTTTATCGAGTTTCCTGTTCCTGACTTCCTTGTTTCCTGAATGGTGGCATGACTAAGGTCGGTGATGACAATCAGTCGTCGGCGCTATGCTTTATTTTAGAACTTCGTGCTTTAGGCTACGCTTTACACAATAAGTACGGACTCCCGGATCTATTGGTCTCTCGTGCCTGTTAGGCAGCATTTCTGTCCAATAAGGAGTTCCGAGCTCGGACCACTGCGCGTTCACAATACAGTGGACTTCTCTGTTTGATCTTTTGGACTGAGAGACGCGAGAGTGTCGTTTTATTATTTCTATTAATTCTGTAAGATAGCGGATTTACCCAAATGGATGCACTTTTTGTGCGCTCGAGCATTGGTGTACTTTTAGTTAAAAAATTACTGACATCAAATAACGTGCTAGACTGCGAGTCTAATGTGCAAAATGGTTCAAACAATCATCTCACTGAAATGCATTTTACAGCAGATAACATGATAAGCGTTTTAAAGCACCAATTTCAAAGATGCTCAATAAGCCGCAACCCGTTCGTTCCACAACACTTAATACGGATTGACGAATTAACGAGACCCGTCAACAAACCGGCCAACGGTAACAAGGGCACTAGCATCATTGCCACAACTCAACTTGTTAAAGCGGCCAGCAATAGCCGACCAGGGCTTCAACAACAATAGCAACAACCATCACAACAGCAATAAGTATTTCAAACGTGCAAAATAAATATTTAACTAAGATTGCATACAAGAAACAACAGCGAGACCCATCAACGTCTGCGTATTCAGGATGGATCAAAACAACACCGAAGCAGCAGCGGATGTATGTTGCCACCAAACAGAAAAACGTATAGCTAACTGGAGTTGGAAAGAATGGGGACGCGTAACGAATCCTGAGCAGCGTACAACAGCTGGTACAAACAAATTGACGGTGTTGAAAGTTGTAATCGTTCAAGTTGTACCCCAAAGACCTTGCATAAAAGCATTATATGTATGCCGTCTCAAATCATCACACACATGTGAGGATACACAGCAATATGTAACACCAATATTGGGTAAAAATAAAGGTTTTAAAGTGACGAAACGTTAAGGAATGAACCAGACAACTTTAACGAACTACTAAACGCTGAAAAGTGGTCGGAAGATACACATTTTTGTTCGCGCACAACTAAAACCATTTAGAATGCACAAGGCAGGAAAAACGACAATTGCAGAAAAAACGCAGTAGACAAACTAAAGAAGAGAACAGCCCGCAACACAGCAAATACAGACAATAAATTAATACAAATGTATGTTGACGAACGTTGAATTACTGGAATTATGTCATAATAAGTCAGGCAAAAACGACATTATCGACACCGTTATTATGTTTTAAAGCGGAACGGTCGTCACAAACACAGCAAATTAAATTCACGCAACGCAAACATTTTATCATGGACTTGCAATTGAATCTTAAGGGAGAGGCCGAACCAAATGAGATGTGGGTTTTGCTGTCAGAACTACAAAGTGCTCACACTAAAGCATAGTGGCCACAAACAATAACCAGCGAAATGCATTCAACGCCCTGAGCTCATCGAAATCACTACAGAATTACATTAAATTTGCACCGAACCAACAAGCCCAATGCATCATCGGTGCACACCCTTACCCGCTCAATAAACACCCAGATATTACAATCAGCACTTGAAGTCATTCAACCAATAGACAAGACGTGTAACTGAAAAAACTATCTGGTGAGTAATTCAGATTTAATGCACATGAAAATCGTACGCAAACCCAGTGCGCACAAATCATGGTTTGGTGAAGAATGCAACGCGAATGCCATAAAATACACAATGTAGTCACTCGAATCTTAGCGCAGAGGGACTACAGCGACTCGCTGAAAACTGAATTTTAAAAAGCTCAAACAAGAAAAGAAATAAGCATATAACATCATTCAGCGCATGACACGCGTTCAACAAAGCGCCAAAAAACTTTAGATACTCCTCCCAAACGATTCACTCCACCAAATCCATAAATGTATAAACGTGAATGAATACTTAATTTCAAACGCATATACCTCAGGGAGGGAGAATCCCAATGACTACCAAGCATTTACAAAAAAAAAGGTCTCCAGGGTAATCAAATTCAAAGATAGTTGTAAATCTGCCGGTCCCGACCCAATTGTGCATGAACATAAGACAAATATAAATAGTCTGTGCCCGCCAGTACTCATACTGTATAACGCATAGGAATAAATATAAACATGTGAATGTTTAAGTCCACGGCGCCGATGGCCTACTCCTCATCTATCACTCGTGTCCGAGTGGGAGTCTTGCCCCATCCCTGACGCGAAGACGCGGGTCCATCCAGTCTTTCATAGTTCCGAGCAACAAAGTCCGGTTACCTCTCTGAATCTCTAGGGAAAGCCGTAGAGGTCGTTTTACATCTAACGCTGTTGCCTTCCTTTTAGACCACGTAAAAAACACTAAGATCAAATATAAATAACATGTGCCGCTTTTTATCGATTTTAAAACTGCGTTCGACTGTGTTACCCGGGACAAACTCCTCAAAGCAAATGCTTGAAAATAAATTGTCATGAAATTGAAAATTTTCGATACATCGTCACTACAGTCAAGTGACAACGATAGTGTTAGCCTATATGATTAGTTGTAGTATACTATGAATTTATGGTGAAAACACGTAAAACAAAAGTTTCGACTAAAAGCTACAGCAAACTGATAATTTGAGATCCCGCTTATTTTATATATAAACGGCAGGCCACACAACCCCAACCTGCTGCTTATTAGGTTGCGAGAAATGAATGGTGTCCCTTAGCAATCGTTCAGCTCGTGATTGAACATAAATTCTAAATATTATATATTTTCTTTTGCGCGAGGTTTTGTAGAAATGTAACATTACTTCTCTTGCATCCTCGGTAATTTCACAAATAATTTGCCTCATTACATATACGATCCTTGTCTCGAACATGATCAGACAAATCGCAATATCTTGTGTGCGGCTTATATTTAAGCAGCGCAACAAGGGAATTGACCAGACATTAAGTATACGCATATGTAAACGGAGTTATACATGCTTATTACTATACGTATTTATGTATGTTTGAGATGATTGAAACGCGTTATTCAAGGTAGAAATATATAGGTAGATGTACCATAAAGATAAACGATGTTCAGATGAAAAGGTATGAAACGCCGTAACAATCAAACATGTTGAAATTTGAATATGCCGCTTTGTGGTAACGCCACAAAACATCTCGAAACGCGAATGGAGTGCCTGGCGTGGCTGTGCATGTGCAGCGGGCGTCCGCGCATGACAGAGGAGACAAGCAGGTTGTGTGTCTCGACGTCTGAAGTTATCATGGCGTTTTCATTGCAAAATTTGACGATTGAAGAGCAGGCAGGTGTTATTAGATTTCTCACTGCATAACGTGATCAACCACCCTATATGCTTTGCCGGACTGTGGTTACACACGGGGGAGACTGTGTATCCGACAAGCGATTTGCACAGGGAATTGCGTATGCGCCTAGCACTGCAACACATTTTCCGGTATCAAGAAGATTCCGCCTTTTTAAGCGGATCGTGCCGTTGACGATAGTTGGTGCCATAACTTTGAGCCTGGGGATAAAGCGGGACAGCATGCAATGGAAACATGCGTCGTCACCTTTCTTTACAAAATTTCGAAGGCGTTTCAACCCAGACGACGAACTGGAGGACGCAGTAGAGTGCTGGTTTTTGTCACATGTCCGCAAGAAGCCGCACCCTGGGAACAAAAATACTTTGACTCGTCAAATAGTGGGATAGTTCTGCTCAGGCTTCTGGTGATCACTTTTACATTGAGAAAAAACGTTTACTTGCACCTACAATGTACCTTTTTGTACCTCTCATACGCCCTATAATTTTGAACTCATCGTATATACATATTTGCGCATAGACAAAAATTATAAATGCAACAATTGACAATTTATTGGCTAGACATTGTTAATGCATTTTTGTACATCGACACCTCTGTTGAGCATACAGTACGATAGTGTCGACGTATGTGCGTCGTCGTTTCTCGTTTTCTATGTTATACTTGTACGCCAGCGAGGTTATGTGGCAGCAGGACAACAAAAGTCAACTAGACTGACAGATGTCCAGCCCGCGGTGCATTGAAGATATGCCTCAAGGCAATTTCGTCTAGACCAACAGATCGAATCCTGCACTCGGTGCACTGAAGATATGCCTCACCGCGCGATTCCAAGTTCGAAGAGGATGGAAGGTGTGATTTAAAATGAGAAGCAACTTTCTAAAATGTTTTTAACTATATGCATTTTTTATTCTAGACTAAAGAGTTGACTAATAAAACCATACTGCTGAGAGCCAGCGGCCATGCCACAGGGACTCTTGGGAAAACCCTAGATGTTTCAATATGTCCGGCCTTCGGTGCATTTAAGATATACGTCACGGCATTTTCAAGCCTGATTTTTTCCTCAAGGGAAGAAATGATAGTCTAAAATGAAAAACAAGCCACTTTCTCAAACAAGTGAAAAAATCAAAATGCCAGCAGATATAACTACAGTAGCTCTAGCAAAGCCGAGGATCGAGCCTGCCAAAGCAGACCTATTTTTATAGGGTGAACGGCAACCTTTTGAATGGTGGGTTAGCCGTCCGGACTACCCCCGCTACCGTTGCCGCCGTACCTGTTGCAATCTGTTGTTTCGTTTGCGCTTTGTTTTTGTACAAGCAGAGAAATCCGTAAGCTTCTGTACAAAATGACAAATCTGAATTTTAGACGCCATGACAAATCTTTCGAGTTTTGGACAGCATATACGAAATCCGACTTTTCCGTAGGAGAGTATGAGAAATCCGAGAATTCATTTGCGGTCATCATTATTACCTAGATAGGCGTCACGACCCGCTTTCGTGACCTTTTCCACCGCCGTGCCACCATCGACCAACCCACTGACACTGACTACCCCTGGCTGGGCTACACTTACTCACACATTGGCTGGCCACAGCAGACGACATCCAGCCCCCCAGATAATCCCCATTATACACCGCCGTCCCACTGCTGACACGTACGTCTGCTACTACCACAAATACGGTGACGATCACTGCATTTACTATTTACTACAACGCTAGGGCATCCCAGACTTTCGTGAACTATTATAGCTAGCTACTGCAGCAACCATTACTACTGATCGGGGCTGGTCTCACAACTATCACCCTAACAACTACCCCAACTGCCCCAACTACTAATGCCGGCCGGCTATACACACTACCAGGCTTACGGGACGAGGTGATCTGTGATGGCTGCTGCTGCTGCTGTTGTTGCAACTGCTGCTACACTACTATTACTACTACTAATACAACATCACCACTAACCGCCCCTGCTGTCAACGATCGGACACCACGCGATCTACACGGGCTGCTGGGCTTCTACTGGGATTGCTGCTTCAGAAAGAGCAGGAGAAGGAGGAGGAGGAAAAGGAGGCGAGTCGGACGAGACAGTCGTCAGCGGCCGGAGGGATCTACCTCGTTTACCCTATTCCTTTCTTTAGTCTGTTTGTCGTCGTCTCGCTGGGACTACCGTGGCTGGGCCGCCGGATCCCCTTCGTTCGTCCTCGTTGCCATCTTCGTCATCGTCGTGAAGACCCGGACCAGGCAAACAACAGATGTCGGACGGGCAGGCCGGCAGGAATCGGCGACCTAACGTGCCACAGAGCCATTGCAGCGGGATTGCGACAGGATACACGAGAAACGCGAGCCGCATTAAGGTTGCTGCTTTACCTGTTGTCGTTGTTGTTGCTGTTGTTGTTGTTGTTGTTGTTGTAATAATTCCCATTGCTGTTCTTTTTGTGGTAAATATGGATATGTGTAGCACACTACTATGTGCTAGGCGGGCGACAATCAACGACAGAAACAACATTTACAATAACAATCACAATAACAAAAAAACAGTCACGCGAAACAGGGACCGGCGCATTAATAATAATAATAATAATAATAATAATGGAGTATAAACAGCAGCAACGTTAACAGTTCTATAAGGCATATTCATCACAATAGTTGTTGTTGTTATTGTTATTGCTGTTGTTATCGTCATTGATGCTGCTGTCATCGATGCGGCTGCAAGTTGCGTTGTTGTTATCACAAGTACTGCTAACAAGTGTGCTTGTTGTCTTTTTTATGCTTTTTCGGTTATTGTTGTGCTGCTGTTGTTTTTCGTTGGTGTTTTAGTTATCTCCGTTATTGCTGTTGTCGTCTTCGTTCATTTTGTTATCGATTCTGCAATGCTCCTTTGTTGTTGTCGGTAATATTGTTGCTGTTTTTGTTGTTGTTGTTGTTGGTAATATCGTTGTTGTTGTCGTCATCGTCGAAGATCACTCGGCGGTAGAGTGGTAGCGGTTATTGTTCCCAGTTCGGCCGCCGCTGCCGCTAGTCTTGTTGTTGCGGCTACTGTTGTTGTTGTTGTCGTCGTTTTCATCCTCTTGACCACTTTCGGTGTCCTCCGATACCTTTGCCGTTGTCCTCTTTGTCGTCGTTGTCGTTGTTATTGTTACCGTTGGCGGAGAGGCTGTTGTTGTTATTGTTGTAAGCAACAGCTAATGCCAATGCTACATCCAGCTGCGACGACAGCGTTGCCAATCATAGTGCCAAATACTAGCAGCGTGAGCAGCCGCTTTTCGCTGCTGCAACAGATTAGGCGACAAAACCGCGTCTGGTGGCAACAGCGTCGAAGAGATATGAAATCGCATCGACATTCAGTTCCCGGACAGAAGAGGAGAAGGATCTCGACATCATTCCTCATCCGACAACAACAACGACGACGACGACGATGACGACAGGTGGCTGATCGGTACCGCATGGCAACAACAGACGCCCTGCTCACTCTCGGCACACAGTCGCCGTCGGTGCAATCGCACCGCCGATGGCGCTAGGTATAATAATACATCCTGCTAGCAGAGCAAGAGCAGATGTATTATTGTTTTTCCCTCGATACAATTTTCATACGACTGACGACCGAAAGGCAGGCAGGACGGACGAACAAACAGACGGACGGACGGGTGTCGAGCCGACAGCCACCGCTGTCACCACCACGTTGGCGGCGAAAGCGGGTTGCGCCGCCAGCCGGGAGACGAAGGAAAACACCCGGCAACCGCGATAACAATAACAACAACAACAGCGATAGCGTCAGCAACAGCAAGAAAAGCAACAACAACAACAACAAGAACAACAACAGCAACAACAACAATAACAACAACCACAACCACAACAACAACAAGAACAACAACAGCAACAACAACAATAACAACAACCACAACCACAACAACAACAAAAACAACAACAGAAAGAAAAACAGCAATAACAGCAGCAACAACAACAACAACAGCAAAAAACAAAAAACAACAACAGCAACAACAAGAAAAGCAACAACAACAAGAAAAACAGCAACAACAACAAAAACAACAACAGAAAGGAAAACAGCAATAACAGCAACAACAACAACAACAGCAAGAGTAGCAGCAACGATAACAAGAAAAGCAAGAACACAACTACAAGACAACAACAACGACGAAGCTTTCAGGGCCACTAAAGCGAACGAGATGACAAAATGTATAGGATGATGCGCTAAGCGACAAAAATCAAAACAGCGACAAAACAACAACCAAATAGTAGGTTATGACGCGACCCTTGCCGCCGATCCTGTCGGCAATTAACGCATAAAAAATCGCCCACACGGGGCTGCTCACCTCTATACCACCTTGCTTAAAAGATGTACTAAAATTCGCGCTCGTTTGTGGTTGTGTTTTGTGATCTAACTGTGAGCTATGTCTAATGCGACATCGGTCGAGCAGCGGAGTTTCGGAAAGCTTGCCGGTCGATAATAATAATATTAATAATAATATGACAGAATATCGTATTTATTGCTTACAAAGGCTGTGCTGTTTCTCTTGTCGTGGACAACGCCGCACTAATGGAAAAAGACTGCTGATTTTCAACACAATTAAATTATATATATATATATATATATATATATATATATATATATATATATATATATATATATATATACATATATATATATAGCCTTGGCAACCATGAATAGCACACAATCGCAAATTCGAGCCCCGGCTGCAACCTCCATCCTCCAGGTTTCGGAGAAATTGATGTTTTTCGGCGGGCATGTCGAGATGGAATGCATGCATAAATGACCTAGAGTAAATTATCTGATGAGGTACGCTATTTATGCATGCATTCAAACTCGACATGTCCGCCAGGAAGCCTCATATGCTTCGCAACCACGCATCGAATTGGCATAGATATTGCGGTAAGTCAAGTGGTAAAGAGTATAAAGTTCGGTAATATCAGGAAACAACAACAAACAAACAAGGACAAAGTCCTGCAGAGTCCCCAAGCCAACAAACTGCCAAGTAGATTAATTAGGCCCTACCTTTACAAACTAATACCCACCTCAAGTTACGATATATATAAGTGGGTCAACATTTGGGTTAACAATCTGTGGTCTGCCTGGTTCGCTTCGACGGAGTCAAGCATATGCTGCCACAGGTGTGCTAGGGCAAAGACTGTCGATAGGTTCTCACGAAGGCCAAATTGGTCTGACGAGAGGAACTTATGGCCCTTCAAGTAACGAATTATATTGCACTAACCTTCTAAAGACATCTGACGATCTGACGAGCAAGTGCGATTTGGCAGTATCTTAAGGCAAGATACGTATGCGCTTTACACTGGCATAACTGGACTTCGTTAGTAGATCTCAAGCATTTAGGGAAATAGCTGTCAATAAAAGAAAATAGTCAAAGAGCTAACGGGGATTCAATAGCAGATAAAGCTAGTTCGTCCTTACGCCTATAAGTACAAGAAAAATTTAAGAAGCTCAAAGTTTTATATCCAACCGTAGCACAATGTTGATTCAGTTCTTCGACGATACATTTCGGTTCGCTAATCGTGTGAACCCTGCTGAAAGGTAGGACTGCGGCAAGCTCTGCCTTAGTGAGCCTTCTACCACAAGCTTTGTTATTATATTTTTACAAATGCCGTAAGTCCGATTTAATGTCATTAAGCCAATTTGTATATAAAGTCCTGCTAGCCAGGGCATAAGTACACCCTTTTTGTCTCGGGCGTCAAGTGCTTACCACACTAACGGTAAATCTTGTCCATCATATGCCTCAACCGACAATGTCCCGTGGAGAAAGCTAGAAACGTCCAGACTAATAATAGCAAATGCTTTATTGTAAATCTTGCCTACGGTACCTCGAAACGCTTTAAAAGTTCAACACAAAAATAATGAAATAAATAATACTGCTGCGTAAAAGGAACTAAAAAAAGAATAACAGCTTGCGATAGGTATATATGATGTGTACAAACCGCTGAGCTAGAGTGGGTTACTATATTTATTGTGTGAACAAACCCTCTTGCCATAAAAAATATAAGTATTTCATATAAGGAGGATGTTGGAGGACGGTACTAAAAGTACGTTTGATGAATCTGTCATTGCGAACCTACTAAACAAGTGGAGAATTAGACTTAACAAAATACCTTGGGCGGTACAGGCAACGTGACCCGCAAACTCTTCCACAAGGTCGGTGAGCAGCTGAACCTTGTAACCGAAGACGAGAGAACTGCGGCTTTTTTGAGGCAACACCGCGACTACGACCTCCACCGCGGAACGCGGCGTCCGTTCGGGACACGCTGTTGAAGTGGCCCCAACTCACTCCATACGAGATAGGGTAATATTGCCAGTGCACACGTTCGCGGGAGACAGAGTAAAATTGGCTACCAATACTAGATTCCTAAAAGTTGGACTAGACATCGCTGCAGCCTTTTTCTGCCCACGCATATGTATAACTCCCGTTCTCACAATATCTCTTTACACATCTATGTATATCCCCTCTACACTTCTTTTCAGGATTAAATGCTATTTTTAGTGCCTCGTACATTTGGGGAGTATTTGTCATGTACTTGATATCCGACTTTCAGGAATAGATCGGCCGGACTTCTCAGACATGTTCATCTTTGATCTATCCAGGCGGAAATGGCCGCTTTATGGGTCTTTGAGTTGAGATGTGCGCAAATATGGATGCTGAACTGATACACACACACAAGCACACTGTAGTGGGAAAAGTAGTAGTAGCAGTAGCATTTATGCATCTTATTAGCGGCTTAAACTTCACTGCCTCTTAAACGTAAAAGATAATGTTGCAAATAGCACTGCTATCAAAGTAAGGATTTCATTTTTTTAGCTAAAAAAGTACGACAAATAGGCGCTTAGACACTTTTTCTGTTGATAGTTTATTACATTCCATAAAAAAATATGTTTTATTATTCAGCTCTCTAACTCGCTCAATGATATTTTTGTGTCAAATTGCGCTATACGAGAGGCAGCAAACGGGCACTCGCGATGTATATAGTCAGCCCGGAATAAAGAGGCAAGAGACTAGCAAGTCGCACAGAGATAAAGGTATCGGCAATGATAGAAAGAAGAAACCCAAGGCACGCACCCCCTTTTGTTAATAAAAAGGAAATCACACCAGGGGGGAGCAGAACCAGCTTGCCCACAGTGAGCACCAAAATAATCACAAAGACAGTGCAAATTAGCGGACTCTGTCCCTCGGTAGGCGCAGAGACGGTTTTGCATTTTTTTAAAGGCTAACGCCGATATCAAGCCACTCACCGTTAAATTGTTAAAAAAATAAGAATAGTAGAACGGGTCGGACCTTCTACGTTTAGGTTATCGACATAGATTATGATAATCTGTTCGATAATGAGATATGGGCGATGGAACTCATGTGACAGAATAAATGTAGGTAAAATCCAAACATTAATCAGGATTCGTACTCCGCATGACTCGCCAGCAATTATTTCAAGAATGTCGAACGCTCTAACCGTACTATTCCTCGCAACTACAAGCTCACAGTAAGCTAAAATGCGTGTTGATAAACTCCCGATCCCTCGCAAAGAAGATGCCCTCAACTCTCTACAGAATTACCTGCTTGATTGAATTGATGTCTGTATGGTAACAGAGACGTGGCTTTCTGAAACAGTTAAGTCAAAAATGCCGAGTTAAGTCAAGAAGGTACGCATGGAGGATTTCTATGACCAATAGGCAGCTTGGCAACGCGGTTGACCAAGTGTGTCACTGTGCCGATGAACCACGCCCAAAAAGTGCGACTTGCGGCGTGCCAAAAAGCGTAACTTATCAAGTTTGGAAAATGTGTACTAAATATGCAAACACGCCCTTAACTACTTACTTAGCGGGCTAAAAATGGGAACAAAACACACCGGGAACCGCTAGCCAGCCAAGCAGCCAAATCTAAAGAGCGCGTTGATAGAAATAGTCAGGCTTTACGCTCTGTTATTGCTGACTTGTTCCTACCCCCGTCCTTCGGGATCAGCACCGAGCCAGGGTGGTTTACGATGCTCTGCTGCCGCAAGACTCTCAGGCACAAACGAGCTGGTCGACGAGACAGTCTCTGAGATGGGACCGAGTCGATTGTAGTAGTCTGCCAGTCCCAAGAGTGCAATGCCAAAACAATACAATCTAAAAGCACGGCGCTCAGAAGCAAACAAAAGACAGCAATAGTAGTAGTAGTAGTAGTAGTAACAACACCCAGCATCACCACAACAACAGCAACAACAACATAAAAGAACGCAACCAGCGGTAACAGCAGGCGCAACAACAATAACAACAGGTGGAAAAAGTACTCTAACAACAAGCCTTACAGTGGTAGCTGCCGCTATTAAAGCTGTTGTTCGTGGTACGAACTCGAGCAACAGCCTTAATAGGAATGGCAAAACTAACAAGTGTAGTAAGCACCAAAAACGTATTAACAATGTTCAACGAATCAAGAGCATGCCTCTGCAATCAACAACTTGTAATCATCGCCGCCCTTGTTAGAGTGAGCCACTCAAAGCAGCAGAACCTAGCCGCTCCTATGCAAGCTATGGGTCATGCTTCAACGTCTACCTGTTAGGGCAAAGGCGACACCAAACAAACTCAATTAATATTAAAACACCACCACCATACGATACGATCTCTTCATTCACAAAATGTAGGTATTTTAGAAAAAAAAAAGCCTTGTACGAGAGCAAGGATACCTTCTGCCTTCTTGAGTAGGTTTTCGGTGTTTCTGCTGTCTCTATCTCTTTCTATCATGTATGAGCGTATGCTGTCAACAAGGATCGTTTTCTATTGTTGTATTCTGTTCTCTAGCAAGTCAACTTCTATCAAACGTATCTTGCATCGACAGCACTATGTCTCTGTTTGTCGCTGAAATAAATATGTCACCTATGAAGACCATTTGGTTAAATAAGTTCTCCTGTAGATTATCATATATGGCAAGGGTTAGCTTAGTTGTACTTGACTGACCGTGCCTATATGACACGACCCGATAAGTGTGTGAGTGCCGCACAAACTTACCGAAAACGACATAATGAATCGCCAATGTTGCTGAGCTCTTCGTGCTGAAAAAGACAAAAAGATTCCTTTTATGAGAAACTTGATTACGTGAGACTGGGCAGGGAACACCGTTGCGAAAGCATGCCTTTGCACTATGAAGACCCTGCTGTGTGTCTGGTGATATTGAAGTAGGCTTTACGCTCTGTTATTGCTGACAGATCATCATGCACTATGAGTCTCTGCAGATCGCGATTAACAGTGTAAAGAACCACCAGCAACTAGGGAATTTAAAATAAGTAACCTTTTTAAGGCGCCCCAAAGTGCTGTTCGAGCTCGTGAAGAAGCTGTAGTCGTACTTCATTATGAGAACGCCCATTTGCATTCATTGATGACAATCTGCACAGGTTGCTAAATATTGTACCACACCCATCTAATATTGTCCATACATTGCTCCTCTAGATTGTTATCTTCGTGCTAGCAAGTGTAGTTTGCTCTTTATTTAAAAAAAAAAAAAAACTTTCTTAATGAGGAACATTTAGTAATGGTGGCGTGCATATTATCGGACAAAGATGACATTACCTTGCCTTTTAGCAATACAATGCATATGTAAAAAGTTAAATCTACGCGCTACCTTAGCCCAAACGGAAAAATGAACTATATATTAGTGCGTTTACATCACTTTTCTTTTTAATATATGCGGTATCTGCTAAACGTGGCTGTAAACAAAAGATACACATGATCGGCTATTAGGAATTTTAGTGTTGCAGCTGAACAATTTTCACTAATTGTAGTTCTACACTAAACCAAAATGTCCTCCGACGTTAGCTTTTCTATATAGATTTCCTATGTGCTGTCAGTAGAGGTGAAAATACGACAGCAAACGATCAAACACATAGCGTAGTAGTGCACTCGAAAGACGTGCGCAGTAAAAAGGCTTCACTTAGCAGCGCACTCTTAGTGGCCAGTAGAGATACCGAATAATCTTGCGAGATAATCAGATAATTAAGTATAAATAAATCTCGTCTAGATGGAATTGGAAATCACTGTTAGACTTTGCGCTGCCTATGAATTCATTCAAGGTATGTCTGCCAGCTCCGTCCACTTCGAGGTAAAAAAAATGCATTCATTTGCGCACATCCGGCGATCCTGTTGGAAGATAGTGGAACATTTGACACAGGAGTGCCTACTGGCCACATAATACCCACAAAAAGAGCCTACTGCTACGTTCATAACCTAAAAACGCCCAGAATACTTATAGAAGTGACCACATGGGCGTATATCTAGTAGGCCTATGGTTTGTAATTTGCACTCTGTACTACCCATCTTCCCCCCGAATCTCGCTCACGTAATGGGTTGCATACACGGGCCAGCTATCTTCAACTGCCAGCATCGTTTCTACCGGGCCGTCTGACGTCAGACTCTCTTGTTTTATAACTCAGCTCCCCGAAGCAGGCGGCCGTCGATTTTATTTAAAATGCTTGCACCCTAACAAGCCGGCGTGTTTAGTCATGTTTATTGCCTCGCCAGCGCACACCAGTTATCTCAGAAAGGCTGCTTTGCCTATGTGGCACAAGTCATGGTGAAAACATGCATCGTCGCTAGCTGAAGGTAGTCGCCCATATCTCTGCGTAGTCGTCTATACTACGAATGGACGTCTCGAGTTAGTCCTTCCGACTAGGAGTAACTATGACTCTCTTACCGGCTTGGTCTGCTGGTGCGCGACTTCCGCGCGCTGCGGGGACCTTCACGAGCCCCTATGTAAGTTAGTCAGACGGTACAAACTCCCAATAGTAACACCCCCGTGTTTCCATCTAACGGGGGGCAAGGCATACGATAGAGATTGGTTGGCAACGAGTTTATATTGTCATCATGTCGTGGCCCATTCGAGGGCTGTTAAGGCTATTGCCAATACGGGGGGGAATGTGCTGCATAATGGCCCCCGGGCCGGACGGTTAATGCCCCGGGTGACACCCGGTAGGTACCGTCCGGGACGCCTGCTGCCTTGGCTTAATGGGCAAAATGAGTGAGAAGTGGCCACATGAACGCAGACCGCCGGTCGAGAGGACCTTCTGGCCCCGCAGCTGCCCTTCGCGGCGGCGGTGAACCCCTGCGCTGGAGTGGGTCAAACTCCCCTTTGGGGGGCGCGTAATACTCTGGTGTGTAACGCGGAATCGCTAGGTGAACGCGTCTAATCGGTACGGCGGAGTAGTGTGGTACCTCCATTCCGAACGGGGGGAGGGTGGGGGAGCTACTGGCCTGTCTATTCGGGCTGGCGGGCACTCCCGTCAAAGGTTCGCGCGTATTAAATCGCGGGCGGCGGGAGTGTAAGTATTTCTCTCTTTTAGTAGTCCTTCCGACTATTTTGATTATAGTCAATTTCCCCGCTATACGGCTTACTTATGTGAGAGGACTTGGCCCTGCGAAACTGGAGAGTCATGCGCTCTGTGCAGCGAATCATGGTCGTTCTTGTATTTTCGACACTATTCCTTCTAATTAACTTATTTTTTTTCGTAAGGTTCATGCCTGTGTACAGTTTTTTCATATCATGGCTAATTTTTAATCGACTCCGGCATTTAGCTTGTCAAAATTGAAAACCATGTAAACCAATTTAAGAGTGGCCGATCTGGGTCTCGAACCCAGCCCTCCCGAATGCAAGGCAAAGGCTTTGGCACTAAGCCATCTTGCTCAATTAAGTGATGATTGATTCTGTGATTGGTTGAGTGATGATTGAGTCATAAAACTCCGTGAGTGATGACTGATTCTGACATTTTTCAAATGACTTTTTGGAGACACACTGCAGGAAACTCGTAAGTGCATGTGTGGGCCGGTAGTGTGGGGCGTATTCTATCGGGAACTGCCTAAGCATAATTTCAAACCTATATGTTTGGACTAGGCTTCATAAGACGTATGATGTTTACGAACATTGATCTAGCAATGTGCAACACAGTCATTTAGGTCTTCCTCCACCGGCGAGCCGACGTAGCCTGTTTAGAGAAGAGTGGGATTATTGCTACTGGTGGCATGATCAGACGAGTAATACCCGTAGATGCAGAGCATTGGGCACTCGTATTTGCATGTGATTATGAGCACGTAACTGCATAATACCTTGGTCTAAGGGTGTCACACATCAGCATTCTCGCTCTGCATTTGCTAGCGAAATAGTTCCGCCACAAACACTTGAAACTAGCGTTTTCTTGTGTCACCAACTATTTGCGTCCTTCAATCGACAAGACTGTCTTGCATTGACTACTCTGCTGTTAACTGTTTTTTTAGAGTACACATGAGTTATTTACAGTCGTAAGTCTCGTCTCAAACGCGAAGCTTTTTCTATTATCGCAGGTTTTCGAGAGGGGTTGCCTACCAACTTCAATATGTGGTTGGATATTATATAATGTAGTATTGTACGCCAACTATAGCACGGATATTGCTGTATTTGGCGTATTCGCTTTTATAGTCGGAGGACAGGGAAGATTGGATAATTTTTGGACTTCTACCAGATATCTTATAAAATCTATCATCCTCCGTATTTGTTTTTTTCACGAGAGCTATTTGGCCTAACTCTTCTAATTAACGACTAAACAAACGGTTACTTTGAGTGAGTGGATATTATATGGCACGACACAGAAAATCCGTTGTACGTATTGCCTAAAGAGACGAGAGCTTGCACCTCCTGGTATAATATTGAGAACAAGTATTTAGTGAACGCACTCTTTTTTTATTTCGTGGATATGTTCGCTGGCATCCACATTGGTCGATCCGACGCGATTCCTTGATTGTCTGGAGTGTCACCTCGAACTGCTCCGGTTTTAAGTTGAGATGAAAGATTTCACGGGCCGCGGTTCTAACGAGGCTATATCAAAGCGGTCTGGATGTCCACATGACCTGCACTTAAGATTAACTTAACACGTATAGTTGGAAGGAATACAATACAAAGTCTTGATTATTAAATAAGGGTGTTGAAATTACATTGCAGTCTTTACAGTCAGTGGGCACGTCGCGAAACTCTCCATGCAAACGCGTTACTCACCACCTCGACATTAGCAACTTCCGGTGGAGTCTGACGCACCAATACGAAGAGTATTTGGACGTACTGTGAAAACGGCACTAAAGTTATTACTTCGGATTAGTTGTTTAAGAAGTCTCATGTCAACTTGCATTTGGTACTCTCTCACGTTTGGGAGTACGAGGTTCTCGCATCTTACAAATGTATTCTGCACTTTCCGGAGCAGTTCTACATCTTTTCTAAAAAAATGTGCTCACACGTTTTACCCTGACCGGAAAGCTTCTATCAGTGAGATAGGCTTGGCACCAATTTCGAACCGTAGGTCGATGCCTAGCGATTTCATCTTCCTCAGTCAAATTTGGTGGACAACCCGATCAAAAGCACACGATTTTTTCGAGCTTTTTTTTAGCACAAAAAAGGGATGGAATTCAACGTCGTTGAGTGTGTGGGCAGTTTGCGTGATTCTTCTGGTAGAGACGTTTTGAGACTGTATGTAGACTCTTTAAGTAGCTCAGCAGAACCTCAGCTTTGTGACCATCGTCGACTGCGGTGCCTCTTCAATGTATAAGCGGCGGTACCCCGGACTGTAATTAAGACGGCGGCCTGCATATCGAAAGAAGTCCCTTGCATCGCGGATATTCAAATTGATATATATATATATATATATGGTTTATTTCGCAATAACATTGCATTTCAAAATGGTTCATAATTTCAATACAATTAATTCCTTTTATACAATTTAAACACTTCAGCGACCGTCCCACCCGGCGAAGAAGTGCAAAGACCGCCGATGCTTCTGGCAGCTCGCTGCGTGGTATTTAGCGCATATCTGCGAGCATAACCGGCAACGACATTGATCGTTAACTTGGTGAAATCCTTGGGTCGAACATACCAAGTGATGATAGCCATGCACAATGTATCTTGTGTACACGTGCCGGCTAGTGCATGCCATTCCATCCCAAAGCTCCCTGGCGAGGTGCACATCCAATTGCGCTACCTCTGCCGAAGCCTCGGTCACTTTTCCCTGCCACTCCAACAGAAATTGCTGAAGTGGTCCAGTAATATAGTGGATATTCAAATTAGTTTCCTCCAAGCGCCGACAACGCAATTCTGTACGTGCCAAATTACGCTAGATACGTTTATGGCCTTGAGAGGAGGGTACACTACTATTCAGTTTTCGAGTGGCTCTGTCCGTGAAATCCTGTAGGGATGATCGTTGGATCATCTTCGGAGTATACCCTTCTACAAGGTCAGACATGATATCTAGGAAAGAACAATACTGATCTTCTACGGATTGGCATTGCGCAAAGAAGAAACGCCACTTGGTGACTGCCAGGATCGCAGCCATTGCAATAATTGTCAGCTTTATAGAAGTTTAGAGATGGACCTTCGTTACGTTCTTGTCTTTTTACGGATAGTTTGAAGGATATGGCCAAATGGTCGGACTTTACTGAAGATTCACCTAGAGTAATATCCGTAATTAATTCTTCATTATCTCTAAGGGTCTTCTAGCCTTCCCTATTGTTTTAGCGTCACCGTCGAACTTCAGAATTATGTTGTTATTTTGTGGAATGGTTACTGTCTGAACGTTTGACTGCGGTGATCCAGAATGCCACGCGAAAATTGTAGGATCGCGAGGAATGGATCTGGTTGCTGACTGAAGACCTTTTCTTTATGTAGAGGTTCTGTAGCCTGCTTCTAGCAGTTGCACATTCATTCTACCGCTTTCGTATAGTTATCTTCGTTCATTAACTTGAATGACGGTCGTTCAATCTTTAAGTCTAGTTGTTCAATTTAGACTCGCGGCATGCTTATATATATATATATATATATATATATATATATATATATATATATATATATATATATATATATATATATATATATATATTATATATATATATATATATATATATATATATATATCGCTGATAGCTTTGACTTCTACTTTGACTATCGTGCCTAGACACTCCACCTTCGTTGTCGATGCGAGACGTCAGCGCAGTACGCGACGCGCTGCTTCTAGATCATTGAGTTAAGTACGGTCGCGTGTTGGCTTGCTGGACATTCGTGTTACCTGGCTCCACTTCCAACATGGCGTATGTTGCCTACGTTCATTTTGCTTGCTCTGAGGTTGCGTTCGGGTTTGCGGGCCAGATTACCTTTTGATCCACTCCGACTGGCGACAACAATTTCTTTTCTTTTACTCCAGACACTAATAATGTCGCGAGCTCGCCGCCACTTCCAAACTGCCAGTTGAAGAGGAAAACACTTATTGATTATGACGGCAGGGTAAGTTAGTGCAGGTATGCCGAAGGCCTATCACGGCCGCTTCTTAATGCACACGCACCCGCCTCTGCACGGCTCAATGCTTGACGAGAGAATGTGATGTGACATGACCTAACCTGCCTGTACCCTTGAGCTGCTTTGCTGAGTGCCTTTCCAGCGCCAGCGATCGCGATAATTTATTTCGATCTTTTTGACGCTCGGATCGCCGGTGGTATGGCGGTGGAGTGTGAAAACATTTAATTTGAACAAGATCTAATACAGACTTCTATATAGCATTAGTTCATCAATGTTTACTCTTCTTTACTTAGCATTAGTTACTCAATGTGTAGTAACTGAACTGTAAGAGAGATCATTTAAACCTCCATAATGATTTGCCTATGTTTGCTAGTTTATTTGCCAGTCACTTCTCAGAACTGATACATGTATTTTGTAGACTTACCAAAAAATCGCTTCAAAATGGTATGCAGATTGCGGTGACGTCTCGTACCAAAGTCACCATCTATCTTCTCTACTTCCGTTCCACAAAATTGTTCGTATATCTATTTAGATGGCTCTTCCTAGCTAGGTAGCGCTAGCGCGCTCGCTGCCAACTTCTTCTTCGACACCAAACTCCGTGGCATCCTCCTCTACGCCGGCTTCTTCTGTTTTTGTTTCTAGTACACTCTCACTTGTCACCGTTGGTTGTGATAGGAGATTCGTGTTGTGAACCGTAACCCTCAGCTTTTTTAGAATGTAGGTTGCTAATGGCAATGCTATGTGTCGCCACAGTAGACCGAGCAGAAACTACTGCAAAGAAGTAACAGCTCGCCGCGCATTCTCTACAATGGCGTTCCGGAAAGCCGCATTCTAGAGGTGTTCTAACACTTATTATCCTGATGATCTAAGGGTTGGCATCTGGAGCAGTATTCTGCGGTTTATTCCGCTTTAACATGCTCTGCGTAGAAAAAATGGTTTACTAGAGTATCGATCACGAGTGACACTAAATTATGACGACTCTGTAGATAACTAGGCTCCAGTACCACGAAATGGCAAACAATTATCTTGGATACTAGTCTCACCGGCTCGAATCCGATTAGTTGTGTACCCGTCCTTATGGGTTTGCCGCTCTGTCGAGAAATCGATAACGTTGCCGACGTTATCGATTTCTCGACAGAAAGCGATCAGTACCGCCTAGACTGTTTTTGTAGGTGCCCAAAGCTCGTTTCTGAGAAACAAATCCCAAGGGCAAGTCAGGTCAGCCGTAGCAATATATAGTAACCCCATTATGCAAGTGAGCGCGAAAAATACCAGATGACGCTAAAGCGAGGAGCCTCATTTCATATCTTCTCAGATCTTCCAACCTTCTCAAATCTCACCAGTTCTTTGGATTGTCAGCCATGTTATCACGGTTGAAGTGATGATGATATGCTTCAGAGGGCGTACTATTACACACTAACGGCTAAAATGTATTTTGTCGCATATGCATGGGTATATATTCAGCACACGAGCGCGTATTTAACAGCCTTGTCAGTCTCAACATTTCAAGCGACGTATTCCATTCTTTACGCGTATATTTCACTTGTCTCACGGCATTGCGCCCATGGGCTTGCTGTAGCGTCGGCTGGTTTTCAGAGTTAGTATTCTGGACAGGGTTTTTCGTCTGTTGTAACACAGATGTCAACACTCGATTTGTTTTCTTTTGTTTCTGTCTCGTTGACTGTCGCTTTGATTTTAGTAAGCTAGCTGGTCCCCGCATAAACAATGCCAACATGCCAGAGTGGTTTCATGATGCGCCACTCCGTTCTGCAGTCAAAGCAGGGAGTGCATACAACATTCTGGGCATTGCTACACCACGCTTAGCGATTTTGGTACAATGGCGCGTACTGCAGTATCGGACTATATAAGGGTCCAACGAAGTAACAGTACCTGCCATTTTCCAGTGACTCGTTATAAAAACCAGTTCTACACAATATAAATATTGAAAAAATTAGTACATCTTCTGCAAAGCATACGTTCGCTTACTTGTTCGAATCTGGGGAAACGTGTTGCATTATGGGCTGGTCATGCAGCCTCCCAGGGCCAAGCCGTTTCTAACTAATTATTGTGAAAATATACGATCGAATGATGACTGCTGCGAGGGGAATACGTTGAACGGGTTCAGATGGACGCGCGCGAATTTGACACTTCTGCGAACACAAGCCCTTTAGCCGGTCGCTCGGAAAGGGCGTTACCGCGCGGATTATACGAGAAAGGCAATCCTCAGGGACCTGCCACACTAAACGCCACGCAAACAAGCGCCTAGAACCGACACTGAGGTAGCTTAGGGACGCGGGCCGAGTTTTGAAATAGACAAATAGATGGTTTTCAGTGGCGCGGATGCAAGCCAAGTATCCACTCAACTGCCTTCCTTCCTGCTGAATTTCTCGTCTAGCAGCGACCCGAACGTTGGCCCGCCTTTTTCACTACGTACTACTGGTGGTATCCGGAGCAACATGACTCCCCGGGGAAACGTCAGCAGCGACGCATCTCTCCCGGCACCCTGCTGTCCTATATCTATCCGCCGCCTCAATCTCTCCTCTTCTTCCTTCGGAATGAGTCGATCGGTCCTCTGAGGAGGTTGCCTTGAAGGTTGAACCTATATTCGACGTCGACGGCAGTTGTCTGTTCTCCAAACGAAAGACGAGACGACTCTACTGCCATGCTGAGTCACAAACAAACCAAACGGAGACTGTCTAAGTTGTCCGTCGTGCAGCTAGCCTATCTACTGGAGCGGCATTCGGCATGGGCAAACACGCGTGTCCCCACTTGCTCGTGACCTCTAATTCTTCTTCTCCTTCTTCTTCTTCTTCTGCTTTTAATTTTTATGATTCCCCTATTCCGGTTACTCTCAATGATTACAGATATGATTACACACAGCAACTGTGCCAAGTCAGACAGGTCGTCAAAAAAGGGTCGTAGTCGGCCAACGCAAGAGTGAAGCACCAGTAGGTTCTCGGGTTCTGAAAACCCGCCTGCGTCTACGCGACGAAACTTGGACGCCTCCGCGACGAGTCGCACTAACAGCGAAGTATCAGAAGCAGCACTTCGTCCCACAAGTGAGGACAGCTGCGCTCGTTGTTCTCCGCCCAATCCGCCAAGCTGTTGGCTGGAACTGCGCAGCTTCAGCAGCCGAGCGAACGATCAAAGCCGCCATTTTAGCAGCTGGTCGGCAGATCGGCAGCAGTTCGAGAGTTTCTTCATTGATGGTCTGCTGGATCGCTGAACGGCGACGCCCGACGCCCGAAAGACACGCGAAAAGCAGCCAGCACCATTCGAGAGATAAAGCAGACCGAGAGAGAGACAGGGGACGACGGGACGACTAGGCTAGGTCAAGCCAGAAAGACGACGGCTGAAAAGAGCCCTCCCTCAACTACGGCTCCCTACTGAACCTACTAGCCATGTCCCGCCTGCGGCAAGCGGGGCTAAAACAATGATTTATTGGCCTATTTCAATCTCGCTTATATTCTCTCGCAATTGCTTCTGCTGGGACTGGCGAAACGACCCGAGCGTCAAAGTCTTGACATATCAGTCGGAGTGGGTCTGTCTTGCATGAGCGTATTGCCCTTGGTGGTTAGAAACTAGACTAGAGCATATGTATGTATATATATATATATATATATATATATATATATATATATATCAACACAAAGCACCGAAAATGTCGAATTGGTTTGAAGATGTTTATATATTTTACGTAGAAAATCTAAAAATATAGGTGGGTCCGAAATTTTAAATCAGTAGCTAACGTAACACCCAAGTCTCTATAATAAGCTAAACTGAGAAATGGCTTAATTTTCATTTTAATAAAATTCAACTGTGTTGCAAATATTAGAAATAATGGAAATTCTATTAGACTGAGAGACCCGTGCGTACAATTAAGATCAGCTGCCAAGTGCCGTTCTGAGGTATGCAATAAGTTAGGACTGCTATTCTCTACCTCACATATCAGCACAACGCGTCGAAGAACTTTGGACTAGCCCTTTTGAGTTGCATCAATACGCTTTTTCCAAATACGACCGCCAAACGTCGCATCCATAAGATTATTTGGGAAGTACAAGACAACTTTCAAGGCGGTCATAAAACGCTAGAAATTTAATAATTAAACAATACAATATCATATTACATATAAAACTAGCAAATTTAATAGTTGGCGTGATGTAAATGTTAAGATCCTGCCCCGAAGCTATCGTTACGCAAAGGTCACGAATATGATTTACACTATGCATTTGTTTACCATTAAGTGTGTTAGTGTAATTATCTGTATTAGATAACCCATACAATGTACAATAATTTGTGTAGAGTTTGTTCTTAATGATTTTGAATGTAAAGTTTTTGAGATCTAACATAAATATGCAGAATATTCGTAGACTTAGATATGATCCTTGAGCCTTAAAACATGTTCATATGCTCAAATGCCGCTCCTGTACTAAACAGCGGGTATGAGCAGGAGGGCCTTCTTTTTGAAAGACGTATGGCAGTCACTTAGATACTTCTATCCACGGTTTTATGACAGTTTGACGAACACGAAAGTGAACTTTTTGTAACGATTCTTCTTCTATGAAGAATGTACGATGGCTTGGCATCTCCTTAACTGGGCACCACACTCAGAAAGTGAACACTGACCGGGCATTTGCTTTTTGCCACAGTGGGGACATTATCTGGATAAAGGCAATCCATCGGTCATTTGTGTGACTGATGCATGTATTTACGGTGAACATTTTTTGTCAGAGGAAAACGAAGACAGCGTATAGTTTTGTGTACGAGGGAAGAGAAAATGGCATCGGGCAAGTTTATTGGCGTCCGCGGCCTCAGAGAGTATTTGCCGGACTTTGATGCCGTTGAAATTAATGCTGCGATCCTGGTGAACGCATTATTTCCTGCCATGGCTAACACGTACTCTGAACTGAGCTGAACTAAAAATGAGCTGCTGTCTGCTACCCACTAATCGCATGAGCGGATCTTTGATAGAAGAGGATTCAAATTGAAAAACGCGTCAGTTTTGACGGAACACCCCGTACTAATTAAATCTAGCTTTATTTTTAGATTTGCCGGTGCGCAGTAGTAAGAACCACATAAGTCAATGTATTTTTGGGGTCTCCATTTGACGTTGTTAAAGTTGAGCCGCTTTCATCCGATAGATGTTTGTATTAAGATACATCACTTGAGCTTATGCCATATTCTGGCCCAATTTGCTGTACTGCGCCTGCTGCGTCCACCGGTGGACGCGTAATTTCAGTTACTTGTGGATATAAGTCATTGGTTGCCTGCTTGCTATGTGCTTCTTTGTGAGATTCAGTCAAATCTCTCTCAAAAACAGTTACCCCTTTACGCCGTTTTTGTCGATTTTAACTCTGCCTTTGACTCAGAGCTGCATTCTTCAAACGCACCCTGAGCGTCCAAAGAATAACCCGCAACCTGCTTGTCTATTTGGCGGCTGGGACACCTTTCTTCATAGAGACTTTGCAGAAGCTACATCATTGTAGTGTCTACGTAGGGGAAGAATAAGGACACTCACCGTTCGAGTTACTGGCTCAACCAGCGTGGACGCCAAAAAGGCTTTCTAGTTTATTTCATCCCAATTTATAGACATTGTTAGCGCCCCCTGGTGGTAAGCATTCCCCTACCCCGGGCGGTGCGCTTCCCTCTATCTAAATCATCATAGATCATCACAATCATCAATCCATCTCATACACTACACTCTCCCTCCCTTCATTTTTTTTTCAGTTACTTACTACCTATGTTTGTCTTACATAATCATCTAAATATTTTGGTGCTGCTCTTGTTCTTTTTGACCGCCTCAACTCAGGTTGCTCGTTGTCACTCTCTTCCGCCGAGATGTATTCTTCCGGTTCTGACTGTTCCGACGATTGCTCCCCCGATTCCGCTTGATCTGATAATGACTCTTCCTCCGATTCTTCTCCCCCCCTGACCGGGACCGTCGGTCCGGCCCCTCTGCCAATCAGTGGCCCCTCTTGTTGTTGTGGTGCTATTTTAGTCGGTTGCTTGGCGAGCGCTAGTCTGTTCCGGTGCCATACTCTATCATCGGCCAACACGTATGTATCAGCCCCCCTTCGTTCCTTTACCTGGATCGGCTGGCTGTACTTCTTCTCTCCCTTCCTTACGACTGGCCGTCTTTGCGCACCCATTGAAGTCTCCCCCCAGCTGTTTGGCAGTTTCGAAGAATCCCCCCAGAGTTCTGTTGAACCTCTCCACCAGGCCATTTGCCGCCGCATGGTACACAGGGGTCAATCGATGGGCCACGCCAAATTTCTCCATGAACTCGGCGAACGCTGTGCTAGTCATTTGCGAGCCATTATCCGATATTAGATATTCGGGCACCCCCTCCTGATGAAATAGTCGGTGCAGGAAATCCACTATCTTTTCTGTGGTTGCCTCTTGGACGAGCTCCACCTCCGCCCATTTCGAATAGTAGTCAATTACCACTATTGCGAACCGCTGCTGGGCTCCCACTGATATGTCAGGTCCACGGATGTCTAGCGCTAACCTTGTCCACGGTTGCTTCGGCCGCGGGGTCGTTCGAATCGGAGCGGTCACGGGGCGTGCCGTTTTGTCGTGTCGAGCACACAGTCCACAGTTTCGGATAGCTTCTTCCACGAATTTATCCATTTCGGGCCACCAAAATCGCTCCCGTAGTCGTTGCTTCGTTCGCACGATTCCTTGGTGCGCATCGTCGTGCGCCAACTTGAACGCCTGTAATCTGCACGCCAAGGGTAACACAATCCTGGCTCCACGCATCATTACTCCTTGCACTTCTGACAATTCATGTACTACGGAGGCCCACACTCTATCTTTTGGCGAGGGTTTCCTGTGCCGCATCCACCCCCGTACTTGTGTTAGCTCGGAATCTATTCTAGACAATCGTGCAATTTCTTCCCAGTTCAGTGGTTTTACTTCTTGTGTCAGATACGATACTACTATTTCTGTGGCATCATTCACTTCAAATTTACCAGTATTTGGTAATCGTGACAACATATCCGGGATGTGGTTAGATGCTCCCGCGCGGTATTCTATTGAAAAATTATATCCCCTCAATCGCTCCACCCAACGACCTATTCGCATTGGTGCTCTGCCCGTTCCTTTTGCTCCTAACAACGTAACTAATGCCGAGTGATCGGTACGGAGTCGAAATCGTCGTCCAAATAAATATACATGCCACCGCTCTATCGCAAAAAGGCACGCCAGCGCTTCTTTCTCCCCTGTGGAATACTTTTGCTGCGTGTCTGTTAATGTACAAGACGCGTACGCTACCGGTCTTTCACCTTCTGGGCCCCTCTGCAACAACACTCCCCCCAAACCAATATTGCTCGCGTCCGTTTCCACGATAGCGTCGTACTCCGTGCTAAATATTGCTAACGGCTTAGCTTGTACAATACTTTGCTCTATCTCTTCAAAAGCCTCTCGCTGTTCCTGTCCCCACGTAAATTTCGCTTCTTTTTTTAACAATCGCCTCAATGGCTCCGTCATCTCGGAAAATCGTGGAACGCATCTCATATAAAAACTTGCTGCCCCCAATACTGATCTCACCTGTGCTGCATTCTTTGGTTCCGCTAGTTCACTGATTGCCTTAATATTATCCATACACAGTGTAACTCCATTCCTACTTATACTGAACCCCACGAAATCCACTTTATCCACTCCAATTACACACTTTGAATTTAATGTCATCCCCGACTCTGCTATCCTGCGCAACACTTCCTTAAGTCTACTATCATGTTGTTCTCTAGATTCTCCGTAGATTAGAATGTCATCTAAGTACACCAATACACCTTCCAATCTCTCCAACATGTCCTTCATCATTTTCTGAAATGCGGCTGGTGCTGATGCCAGTCCGAAGCACACCCGTCTGTAGCGGAATAATCCCCACGGTGTAATGAATGCTGTCAGATCTCTTGATTCCTCCGCTAGCTCTACCTGGTGATATGCCGACATTGCATCCAACTTAGAAAACCACTTTGCTCTCTTCAATTCTGCTAATAAATCCTCTAAGTGTGGTAACGGAAACACCTGAGGGATTATAGCCTCATTCACTTGTCGTAAATCCACACACACTCTCACCCCACCACCTTTCTTTGCCACTACCACCATAGCTGATATCCACTCCGACGCCTCTATCGGCTCAATTACCCCCAATTCCACTTGTCGATCAATCTCTTTCTTCACTGTATCCACTGTTGCTAACGGCAGTCGCCTTAATTTCTGTTGAACTGGCCTAGCCCCTTGTTTCACTTTCACACGATGTCTATACCCCCTTACTAATCCTAGCTGACCTGAAAATAACTTCCTATACTCCTTCACTGTCCCCAATTTGTCCACTGACGCTACCACTCTTCCATCCACCGCACACTTCTGCCCCTTACAATCCACACACACTTCCAACTTCGCTAATGCATCACGTCCTAATACTGATTTCCCCTACTTTACCACAAATACCTCCATCACCACAGCTTTCTTTCCTAGCTCAATTGTACATTCCACTACCCCTAATGCATCAATCACTTCTCCACTATATGCCTTAAGTACTACTCCTGTTTCCTTCAATCCTTTCGTTTTTCCACTTAATATTCCACTCACATCTTTCCAATTTACTATTGTCACTGCACTCCCCGTATCCACTAAAAATTCTACTATCTGCTTATCTACTCGTGCATTTATCCTAGTTTCCGAGCTAACACACAGGGTATAGATTTGTGTAATTTTATTTGGCCCACTCGCCTGCGCCTCCTCCGGCCACGCTCCTTCCTTCTCCACCAACCGCACCAGTCGCTTGCCTTGCACCGTCGCTCCACACGCCCTCTCGAAATGGCCCGTTCGGTGACACTTAAAGCAGGTTGCTTTCCTGGCCGGGCACAGGTGGTACCCGGCCAGGTGCGTGTCGCTACCACAAGCCGTGCAGGGCTTCCAATTGCCGCGCTCGAATTTGGCCGGCTGTCGGCGCCGACTTATCGCCGTCACCGCGACGTCTCGCTCTAGCTGCCTTGCCTCCGCCATGTTGCGCTCGAGGCGGATTCCTATTTCCCGCGCCTGAGCCAGCTTAAGGTCGTCGTCTTCTAATAGCAGCCGCTCGCGCAACCTTGGAATCGACGTCCCCGTGGTGAGCTGTGTCTTGATGGCTTCTTCAGGCGTGAATTGCTCAAACTTACATTTCGCTGCCATCCGCGTCAGCTCGGCCACGTATTCTTCCACTGGCTCTCCCGGTCGCTGCCGTCGCCTATGAAATTCGTCGCGGGCCGCTGCCAGCCCCTTCTTCTGTGCAAATCTGTCCACCAGTCGCGCTTTCATTTCTTCATATTCATCACCTTCGGCCTCCACTGGCCTATCCTTGATCACTTTATATTGTAGCATTCCCTCGAATCCTAGTGCATTCTTAAGGAGCGCGCACTTCCTTTTTGCGTCGAATCTCTCCGCGCCTGGGTGCGCGTCCAAATATGCATCGAACGCCTCCAACCAGTCTTCTATCGCCGCTGCTGGCGGCCCGGCCACCGGCATGAATTGCGGCGGCGGTACTGGTCCGTATGCTGCCATCTCTCTCCGTTCCTCCAACCGTCACCAACTCCGTCACCAACTCCGTCACCAACGCCTGTCGTCTCCACCACCACCACTCGCCGTCTCCACCGCCTGTCGTCTCCACCACCACCACGCCGTCTCCACCGCCTGTCGTCTCCACCACCACCACTGCCACCAACCACCGCGTTACTCTTTATCGTGCGTTGTCCGTTCTGTCCGCTACTATACGACTGACCGCGAGGTTCAGTCAAGTCGACGTGCGTCAATGTAGTGTCTACGTAGGGGAAGAATAAGGACACTCACCGTTCGAGTTACTGGCTCAACCAGCGTGGACGCCAAAAAGGCTTTCTAGTTTATTTCATCCCAATTTATAGACATTGTTAGCGCTCCCCTGGTGGTAAGCATTCCCCTACCCCGGGCGGTGCGCTTCCCTCTATCTAAATCATCATAGATCATCACAATCATCAATCCATCTCATACACTACAATCGTGCCTTGCACTAAGGCATTTAAGCAGCATATTGAGAATTGCAAGGCGAAAATAGCCGATGCTGGTCCAGCTTCTTCATAACGCCTACTCTCACCTCCGACACGTGAACGGAACCCAAAAATAGAAAATCCTCATCTTACTCTTCGATTTGCTGTGCATGGATTTCGGCATAAAAGCTGTGGACGATTTGGCCACCATGAAGTGAGTCATGCACTTATCAACGTTGCGGTCAGCAGTGCACGACATATCATTTACTTGGATGCTCCAATCCGGTTTCTGTAAACCGTCTAATATAACACAATATAATACCCGCTAGTTGGTCAATAAACGAATTATATTAACTTGACTATTGAATTATCTATAAAAAAATTTAAAGTGTCAGTCAGTCTACCTACGTCTAACCATGTTTTGGTTGTGAAAATTATATACGTATTATGTAAGGTGGTATATGAATTGAGAAACTGAACACCATCATCCATTTCAGTCGAGCGTGCATTGCAGAATGAACAATTCAGTGCGCCGTTAGCCACGGGGCCAGCGTGGAAGGTCTTTCGTAAATGATGGTTTTATAATTGACTCCCGGAACAGAAGTTTTTGGGAAACCTTCTTCATAGCTGCGTGCAAACCTAGATACCAGCGGCTCTGCCAACACATCCGCTAGTTTGGCAGGGTATAGGTGGCGTACTGCCTGGGGTCGGCTATACTTGCGTTCAACTTCACTTAGGTTTCCGTAGACTTGTGTTTTGAGTGTAAACACAATGTCGTCTAATACGGCCTGAAAGGCATGTTCCACTGAAGGGTATGTAAAAACATTGACGACTGAACGAATACGCGTTCGAACCGAGCAAACAGTGGCGATCTCTCCACCTTTTACCGCCGCAATATTGTTGGTAACAAGCAAAGCTATCACACATTTAGCATTTAATCTTTTGTTGCCATAACGGAACTGAGATGCATTGCAGAAGTTCAAACGCAATGTTTCCTACCGTCTTTGAGGCTGAGAATTGCATGAGGGTTGCACGAACATGTTTGCGTGAGAGTCGACAGTATGCATCTGAAGAGGTCATTTTTGGAAGTTCTTGCTAAGCGCTGGTTTTAAAATCATTAAACTATGAGAACGTATGTCTTTTTAGGGGTACAAACTGCGCTACCAGATTGGTTACAGTTTCGAACTAATGCAGCGCATTTCCAAGCCTAAAAGACTGCGAGGAATACAGGTTTAGTGGGTGTGTGAATTGCACACTAGTTGCTGTAGACATTTAGGGTAGCAAACAGGTGTAAGTACTACTCTGAATTGCTCTAGCATTTTCCACTAGAAGACAGACAGGCATATAAGATCATTGGGAAACCTTAACGTTGCACATGCTCAAGGCTTATCACAAGGGGCTGGTCGCCATAACGGTCGTTGTAAAGCTGCAAAACCATTCGGCTGTTGAGAACGATCGATATTGCAACGTTTGCAGAACGAACAGCACGCTTCAAGATGGAAAGCAACCGCGGCGGCGGTATCTGCGGCATGATGAAGGATCTCTCGCGGCAGCAAGTGAGCTCAAAGTAGAGCCAGCAAGAATGGTAACAGCAGCGCCAACATTAGGGTATTGTGGTTGGCCACCAAGTTGATTTTTTTCAACAATAGCAACAACAAAACAACAATGGCAGCAACGACAACAAAAAATATTGCAATATTGCTTACAAAGGTGAAGTCTACGCCAGCGGCAGAAGCTGTACCACCAGCTGTATATCGTAGTAGAACTAACGATTCTTTGCAGCAACAGCAGCAGTAGCTCCAGTCATAGGAACAGCGGGGGCAGATGCAATGCTGCTCCTCGAGGATGTCGGTAATCCGCGGTTTACCAGAAAAAGTGAACGTGACGCCGACCGTTGAATAAGTCGCCATTGGTAGGTCGCCATCCCGCTACGGCAAGCTGTTAAGCAACACCTGCCACCAAGGATGGCATCGTCGCCCATCCTTTGCCCCAAACAGACAACAGCCAACCGAACGACAAACAGGTCAGCGGAGAAAAGGTAGACTGAGAAGTGAAAAAACGAATGAGATGAGCCAATACAATTCGAATAATGAAAATAGAAAGAACACGAGAAGGGAAAGAATAAAAAAGGTGAACGAAAAGGAAGCAACGATAATGATGATGATGACGACGTCGCAAAACATTGTGCGAGTGATAAGCACTTGGACAAAACTCTAGTGCCTCATCTCGTGTGTATTATCATCCTCGGCCGGGGCCTACTTTTCCCTTTCGGCCTTCTTTGTCACGGGTGCTGAGATGAGAGAGAAGTGTTAGTTCGCAGTGGCTCGATAGGTAGATATAAAGATAAATGCCATCTCCCCAATCTTCACAAGTCAGCTCTTATCTATCTGTCTATTCGTTTGCGCCCGTATGTTTCTTTGCTTGTGTCTCTCGGCTTACGTGTAGCGTATGTGCGCCCTCCTCGATGATCAAAACGATTGCTGCGAGGCATCATTTCACTACGCCTCTGTGTAGAGCAACTAGCACATTTGGGGGCATCAGTAGTGGCAAATTTACAAACAAAAGAAGCCTCCCTTTGTCACACGCCCGTCTGTTCCTGGGTTGAGAGCTCCCGAGCGATCGTCCGACTCTGTGGTTTGGTGCTACAGGTCGAGAGGTTCTATTCCACCTTGATACTCATAAATAAATGCGTCATCATTTATTCACAGTGCGACGTCGTTCGCTCACAAAAAGCTGCTGCGCTTAGCAATGAAAAAGGCTGGGCAATGGACTGGGTGTATGTGCGCCCGCCTGGCTTTGTAACCGGACTATTCAAGCAATCATATTTGTTTCACTCAAATAGAGTATGCACAAGATAGTTTATGTTATTAATAAACATAATATTTGTTGTCCTGCTGTTCCACCAAGAGAACTGTTCCACCAAGAGAAAAAGTGTAAAGATCTTCGTAGCAGTGCCGGACAACCAACCGCGTGGTATTTAGCGCATTGTTGCGAGCAGAACCGGCAAATACACTGAGTACTATAGTCTTCATGACTTCCTACGGGAGCATACGAAGTGATGGAACCCGTGTACGATGTGCCTGTTATATACATTCCTGTCATCGCAGGGCACCCCGGCCCACAACCAAGGAGACTTAAAGACGTCGAGCGTTCTTACCTCCGTCGTTGCCTCCGTGACTTTGCGTCACCACTCTCTTAAGAATTGGTTAAGTGGCTTCGACACCGGCATCCGCAGCCTAAGCCGAAGCATCGGCGCATAGTTCGACAATGCATACGCGAAGCGGCTTCTCGCCTTGACTGAAAGGCAGAGTACTCGCTTCATGTATAGTGTGAAGCACTTTTCAAGCAAATATAAGTTCGTTTGAGATAAGTGTTGCCACACTCTGTCTAAACTTTACGTCAACTTTGGCGGAGTCTTTAGCATAAATAGACGCACTGCCGTACTCACGGACAGTCGCCGTACATCTCCGACCCCTCCGTAGAGAGCTGCCAGTGCCAAGTTAACACTGTCTTTGATGTGCAGTGAACGATGTTCCCCTGTAGTGATTCCGGAAAACCAAGCATGGGAAAGAATTTAGAAACACCAATGGCATCCCGCAACAAAGAATAACGTCGTGTGCAGCTAAACGGCTTCCGTGACGAAACTTAATTGCCTTGGTTTTGCGTGAGTTTATTTCCAGCTTTTTCTCATAAGATACGTCTCGTCCATGGCAGTAACGCGCGAGATGGCACCAATGTTGCGATACGCAACAACGATGTCAAGCCCGGTGGCGTATTGGCATACGTCTGCGCCTCGCGACCGGAGGAGACACTACGTGCGCGGGTTCGAGCCCCACCGTTGCACATTTGTATTTATGGGGGTCCGTCTATGAAGTTAATGCGAAAAGCAGTCCCATGGACGTTAAATCTTGGCTGAAAGTCAGCCCCAAAAGGATTTTTAAGCAACAACGATGTCATCAGCATACATCACCACCACGGCATGTTGAATTCTTGACGTACGTATTGAACAAGATCGACCAGAAGCAGCGTGAACGAGATGCAGCTCAGTGGGTCTTCCTGAGAAGTCCCAACATTCTGCATTAGCTCAAGCACGCAAAAACGTCAACACGTAGATTGCGTCGCGGGTCCCCGTGCTTTTTCTGGATCCAACATTTGCAGTCCTTTCAATGATCCGCCTACTATTTTCCTAAGCGTTTGCTTCGACGCCACTACTCGGTACATATTTGGGTCAGTCTATCGTCGCCGTATTCACCCTTGAATAACAGAGAACTATGGGCATCCGCCCTTCCTCCATAATTATATTAAAGAAATCACAGAGAATCTCCTTCACGAGCGGCTCCGATTGCACTCACTGTTCGTAGTAGGCACGATATTGGCCCACTACTTTTCAACCTAGGGATCGGATAACTCGGCACACTTCTTCTTCCTCAAAGGAAAGATTCATTGTGTGCTGTTCAAGTGTAAGTGAATACTCAACTTCTGCAGCTGAGTTTTTTTTATGTGAGGGTTGAATAGCAGATTCGTCAAGTGACGCTCTACCTGTTCGTCACTCAGTGAGTGCCGTACCCCTCACGAGAGCTATTTATGTAGGCATGGAGCTCCCCTTCTGCTCACTCGAATAGACGGGCTTCCTCATGCCTAGCATGTTCGGCCTTATAGTCACGGCATAGCTCTATGTAGGACTTCCTACCAGACACATAGTTCTGTCTTCGCCTTGCTTGGAGCTGTGGATCTGCTCTGGCCTTTGCTAGTTTTAGCAAACCGAGAGTAGTCTATGTCAGAGGTAACACGTCCGTGTGAACCGCGGCCGGAATCTCCGCGGCTTGAACTTTTCTACTTAACTGCTCTCTGCATCGCTTCTTCGAGAGACCGACAACAAGCATCCACACCACTTCCGACCAATACACTCTCAATATCGACTCAAAGCGCGGCTAGGCAACCGGATCATTGATGGACTCCAAACCAACAAAATCATCAGAATTTGAGGAAGGTTGACATCTTACGGAAACTGGTTTGATCTAACATGCATGACCCAACAAATCCACTTGCCCAAGGTGGAGATCAGAACAGTCAAGTTATATTGTTCAAACTAGTAAATAAAAAGAGCAATAATGATTATTTGGAGGCCTAAGAGCTGCATCAGTAATTCGTTTGGTCAGTCGCATGTAAAGATATACTGTTCTAAAATCTATGTTCTAGCTTGTTGATTGCATTACCAGCAAGTATTTAACACATTCCCAATATATATAGTATCAATCATCATTTAAAATGAGCGTGTAATTTTATCTTCTTGACCTGCCGGACGCTGAGTTATCGGACTGCCTTCGCCACCTTAGCTCTCAACTTTTCCTATTGATGATTGATCTGCGATTGACTCAAGTTTTGCTATTATTAGAGAGATCGGATGGAGAATACCGATTTATCAAACTTGTTTATGTCCGATTGTGGTTGTGTAGGTACGTACCGCGATCTTGGGTTGTTTAACGGAAGGTGAATCTACTCGTTTATACTTTCAAATGATTAAAAGTTATAGCTACTTGCGCTTTTTAGGCAATATACGGGCACGCATGTGTGTGCATTTTGCCTTGTGCATTCTGGCTTTTGCCAAACTTGTCTGGGTTATGTGTTTGGTGTATTATTTCGTCGCAGCCTAACTGTATCTACGATGTATACTGATCCACACCTGCATTAAAAGACACTCCACTTACTTGTATGGTTTTGGACATTCAGCCTATCTCCTGTGATTGACAATGACGGGCTGGCTTTCGCGCCTAATGAGCAATGACGGCAATGTATTAAATGCCATTTTATTTTAAGCACTGAGCATTGACAAAAAACGATATTGCTTTATACATATAAAAATCACCGCAACGCTTTCGAAAATTCGCGAGTTATTGTATTATACTTTCCTCATTTACATATGATTATACCCTAAATGTTCCAGGTCGGAATTTGATTCGTTTTTCCATCAGGCCTATGTCCAGTATCTTTATATTGGTTAGTGCCGTATTGAGCTAGCATGTATTGTCCCAATGGTTCCTTGTGATATATTTTTCGTCTCCAAAAAAAACAAAGAGCTTATTCTCCATAAAATTCCCCAACCCAAGCCTCCTAGCTATAGCCTTTAGCATTCCGATACATTTAAAGGTTAGGTAACTGTGTTTTAGTTAGGCTGTTCTAAATTGCAGTTGTGCTCTATCGTAAATTCCCAATTGACACTATAATGTTGCTTTTGAGCAAGTGTATCCGCATTCCAACACACGGTCTCCACATCGTTCCAGGCTAGTTACTTTATCAAAAATCACTGTCGACCGTTTCTTTTTTAGCGTGTATGTGTGTGTGTGCACCGTGTGTATTCTATGCGAAAACATGTTTGCAACCTACAAGTATCAATGGTCAGCGTGAATTAGCGTTGCAGTCTAGGAGAAACGCTAAAATACGCTTGCCTTTGCACAGGCAAGCCGCAACGATTTTAAGAACCATCACGTGGTTGTGACTTCGTAATGAATTTTCATTTCGAAATAGGTCTGCATTTCAAGATGGCATATAACGATAAATATACAATGCTCATCATATACAATTTGAACATGTCAACAACTGTCCCACTTGGCGAAAAGATGCAGAGACCGCCGATACGTCTGGCAACTCGTTGCGTGTTACGCTGCGCACGTCTGCGAGCAGAACGGGCAACGCCATAGATCGTCAACCTGGTGAAATCCTTGAAGCGAATACACCAAGTGATGGTAGTCATGCACAGTGCACTTTGTGTGCACTTGCCGTCTAGTGCATGCCATTCCATCTAAAACCTCCCTGGCGAGGTAGACATCCTACCTCTGCGCTACTTCTGCTGAGGCCTCGGTCGCTTTTCGGTTCGCCACCCTAACAACCCTTGTCGAAATGGTCTTATAATGGGTAACCTGATTCTAAGTAAGCCTGGCTCTAATTGTTTCCTCTGCCGGTTCGCAAGCTACGAACAAAGTGATATCTGGCCGTCCACGGCAACCGACGAACATGCTTAATTTATTCTGTAGAGCACTTTTGAAGTTGTACAAAACTTGGCGCTGAAAAACGGCCCCCACACATTTTCAAGACTGTAATTCAGTATTGGTACAATCTTAAGCTTAAAAAGGCGCTGCCGCGCTCAGAGACAATCCTTGAAGGTCTTTCATCTCTCCGTGAATAAAGGCAAGAGACGAGAGGGAGAAAGAGGCTTGACAGCCGATTTGCTCGGTAAAGGTCGTTCGCATATAATGTTGTCTCAGACCCAAACACCGAAAGGAGTTGACAAACTTTACGGTTGGACACAACAAGTATTTCATCTGCTGCAGCCAATCGACCCCCGGCTCATTGTTTCATCTTCCGCGATGTTTTCCGCAAGTCCCTACGGTGAAAGTAAGTTTCTGTCGCCAAGCTGTTTCGACGGGGCACTAATATGTCATCTGCATACATGACGACGACGGCGCTTCCAAACCCCTTCCGCACATGGCGGGCTAAGTCTGTAATGAGTGAGGAAAAATGTAATGAGAGAGCCCCGTTAGGGGATCCCCACGATTTGACACCGCTGTATCGTGCCCTCGCGCTTTACGTTTTCTTTAAAACGGTCTACAACAAAAAAGCTGAACAGTACTTGTAGAAGAGAAGTAACTATTGCAGTGTGTCTAGAATTAGAACTTAACGGTGGCTTTGCTAAAGGTCTTGACATAAACAATAAAGAAAGCTTACAATTGACCCCGGTGACAGCCACCATCCGCTTAACTTCCGACTGAAGTGTTTGGATCGCGCCCTGTGTAGGTCAATCCTTCGGAACTCGAATTGCTCCGGGCCTTCAAAATATGTAAATATTTTCTCAAGAGTGTGCTCTGCCGCTATACCCCGGTAAACATTTGGACTGTCTACGTTGTCGCCGTTAAGTTCCTTGGTGCGTCCACTACTCGCAGGCAATAGTACGTACTAGTATTTAACTCTTATCTGCTAAGCAAACAAGCAGTTTGTGGACTTTCACAAGCAAAACGACTTGTGTAAGTTGTCTAGTAGCTGATGTTAGTATAATAACAATAATAGCGGCAAAAGCAGAGTAAGCCTGCCCTTGTGCCATGACTGGAATGTGCGTCTCCCGCTTGATCGGCTTGAGTGCGTGACCAAACAGCTTATTACACACCTGCCCTTGCTAAAACATCAACCCAATGTTCGTAATAGATTCTATTAGAACAGCCTTCATTTGCGCGTTAGTGCACCTTACACAAATAAGGTGTCCATTCTTCCCGCGCCCCCTAGAGTTTGGAAATGTAAGACACTACTTCGAGACCGTGGGGGGGATAGCTTTATGCTCCACTCTCATGGATCTCGAGGCATCAGCTCACGAACCCGAGATCATATGTCGAGTCGTTCTACGGAGGGCTGGATTGGTGGAGGCCCGTGCGAGGCACGCTCATCTCGTCCACCCGGTGGCACCCGCGAACCCCTGTAGCGCGCGTCTTAAGGCCGCGTCTTCTCGCGCATAATAGCGTTTAAGAAATAGACTATTGCCGCCTGTGCGGCGGCATTCTCTATTACGTGATAGCCAATATATATATACCTTGTCGATCCCCCTGCATGGCAATACACCGAGTTTCTGCGCACCCGGGCCAGGGCGGAGCAGAACAAGAGTGTAGGTCAACATCGTCCGGCTGTTCCAACGTGCAGAGCGTGCACGCGTCCACCTCCGGCTTTCCAACTCCAGCACCATATAGGTTTGGAATTGGAGGCGGCCCGTTCGTGAGCCCACGTGTCTAGCGTTGCATCTCGAATTTGCGTAAAATCCGTTGCGCCATCCGTCTTACGCTAGTTTCTTCATTAGCCCAGGCGATCCCAGGGAAGCTGGCTAAGCCAGGACGAAGGCCACCTCTGGGCACAACGTCTAGAACGCCCGTTAGAGCCACTCTGCGCCGCGCGTAGAGCTACTTTTGTTGCTAGCGGCGCGTAGGGCTTTATCAACCCACGTCGCCGAGGTCTTCGCGGCAGACGCTAGAAGCCGGCGGCGTCCGGAGACGGGCTTCTCTCCCGAAGGAGAATCCTGGACAGATTATAAGCAACATTGCTGACCTTCGAGGTCGATAATGCTTCTTTCGGATTGGCTAACGTATGCAAGTTTATCACGTTAATTTGCAAAATGCAGGTCTCTGTTCTCCAGAAGCTACGGAAGTATATTTCCATTCCTGTTAGTTGCACCCCTATCAATAGGACAGTTAAAGTCACCGCCAGCAAGAATATGTAGCTAGAGTTTTAGACCCTGTATATCTGCATTGGCAACATCAACATCATCGTAATAAGGTGGCAGGTAGAACATGCGAGGTTGAAAGTACCTGAGGTGAGTATCGTCCAATACTCACCATAATACACACATTGCCAGCAACTGGTCAACCTTTTTTGGGAGATTTGCTAGCAACTGAAAACCTCGCATTTATCAAAATGCAAACTTCTCTCACGTGAAAATTTCGGTCAAGAGTACAATGTCCACATTTTCACACAAGCGTTCCGGTGCCAGCTGTAAAGCCCCAGACAAATCTTCAAAGCAATAATTTACAGCTGTGAGCAGCATGCAGCTTTCTTGGCAGATGGCGTCATTGCTCTCCAGCTGTTAAACTATGCTCGTCAGTAAATTTCTCACATACCCCAGTCTGGTTGTAATTTAGTGAATTACCTTAGACGTCTACTCCACGCAACTGTCAGCCTATAGTTATTAGACTAAACAGACAAAATTAATTGAATTGCACACTAGACAGCAGTAGGCAGAATACAGACTCACTAAAGAGAAGAGTCAGTTCACGTTAATCAGCAGGTTCAAGCACCACAAATAACCAGACACGTTTACTACATCGCACGGTATAATACAAACCGTGCACTTCCGTCCCTCGGGGTGACTTTTCTTTGCGGTAGCTCATTTCCGGCGGATGACCTGCCTCTGCGGCAGTAACGTCCTGTTTATTGCAGGACATTTTCGAAGCTATAGTCTTCATCGCTTCGTACACGACCTCATTTCATGTTCCAAACGTATACATTATTGACGTCACTCCCGAAACTCTATATTTATTTGACGTACACATGCCAAGTACACTGCATGTTGTGGTCCTACTGATAAAGAATTCATAACACGTCGGCGTGTAAACGAACATCTCAACATCCTCACGGGATGACTCAAAGTAGGTATTTTTTGGTCTGTATGAATGTAAGGCTCTCTAACAATAATGATAATTGGCCACATAAAGACCTGGTTAAAAGTCATAAGAGAAATGCTGATGCACTATGAATGAACAAATAAACACATTTTTATTACATATAAATGAATATATACGTATATACACATTAATGTGTGAGACAAAAAAGGAAACATTTTGGGTGTCATTATTTTTAGAAAAACGCTAAACGCGGGCGACGCTACCTTGAGAATAACTCAGTTAAGTCATAGAAAGGCTAAATATACACTAGCATGGTTGCGCACGATACACAATTGCCAAGCGTCCATACAGGGGAGTCGATTTCATACTAATTTTATCTATGGAACTTAAACGATTGCAAATAGCATTACCTAGTGAAATAAATTTCTAAATTTGCGTTTTCAAGGATGTATGTCCAAAGCCTGAAACACGCTATTCGCAACGCAAAAACTCGGTTTTATGAATTCGATGCATAGACCTAAGTATTCAAGAAGGCTTACTAATTCCGATTCCTAGTCTTTGAGAACGAGTGAGTTGGATAGGTACCTCTTTATCCCTTTAGCAAGCTTCTAGGGCTTCCCGCTCTGGGCTACTAAAGAACGCGTTACAATATGCTAATATCGTAGCATATCATCATTTAATAGAAGTTCATTAAATATGCATAGCGATTGTTCCTCTAACAGAAAACTGCCTGGGCACAATTCCAGTAAAGGGCTGTAGTACACCCCAAAGACTCTCAAAGGACAACTAAGGTTTGCGAAGGAAGAAGGTTTTTCCAGAAGACCCCGGAGGATGTCGTAACTTGGACTCTATATTCGTAGATATATACTGCCCAGCTAGTTGAAAGGGCGTCTTCCAGTTACTTAGGTTAACGTTCGTTCAGCATTTTATGTCTCGCGTTGGGACCGAACCTATGACACCGTAGTGGAAGACTATATTTTACTTTATCAACTTTAGGACCGTGTTTGCTGTTAAACGAAAGACTTAAAATTAGGGCTACTCGCTTTATAATTCGTTTAGTTGTGCTTTTTCTACTATCGTTAGCTCTCCTCCTATTTGATAGCGCTAGCAATGCTTGTTGTTGGCGTCGTTGTTGTTGTTGTTGTTATTGTTGTTATTGTCATCGTCATCGCTGCTAGCCCAGCTATAACCATCGATCCTGTTATTGCGCCGCAACTGAAAAAAGCCAACGGAAAGCTAGTTGAAGTGCGCTTGATGAGGATTCCGCGTAATATGATCGGTTGAGGATTTGCACGCACACACCAGGGCCCCGTGCTTTTATACAGAGTCTCTGTAGGAGGCCGCCACAAAAAAACGCGCCTGACAGTGCCAGCGACAACAAGCGGGGCGAGTAAACATACCCGCAACCCCCCCCCCCCCTGTGCACCCCCGTGCCACTACCGCCACCAACCACTACCACCACATAGAATGCCAACGCCGCCTTCGATGACGACAACGACAGTGGCCAACTGAGGTGCCCTCGAGGGACACCGATGTTCGATGGCCGGTCGGTTGACAGCTGCAGCAAGCTGTGGCGATGGCCCCCGATGAGGCCGGAGCGGCGGGGCAAACAGTCGTTCCAGCTTGCTCACGCTTGCCCACCCTTTCTCTCCCTATCTCTATTTATTTTGTTGTGTATATGTATATACATGCATACGAACACACATACAAACACTCCGCTCCCCCTTCTCCGTATGTCCCGCTCAGCTGCAAGGTCGAATCTTGTCGTATGTTGCAAACGTAAGAAGGACGGCTAATGAAGCGGCCCACACACACGCACAGACATACGAGCAGAGACGGGCCACATCGCAGTAGTACAGCCAGGTGGAGAAGTGTCTGAGGTGTTGTTGAGGAGAGCCCGGGGGTAGTGGCGGCCGGCGGCCTCGGGCCCATCGACTCAAGGAATCCACATGAGGGTTCCATATGTCTCCGCCGGCTGGAGGATTGGCTAGACCGCAGGTTCTGAACCATGTTGATAGTAGCCTCATAAGACCAGCCAAGCTTTGTCCCGCCGAGACTGGCGACTGCACACTAAACTGACAGATTGCTGTCATTGCTACGTCTTCGTCAACAATCTCGTCATCAGTGGCACTATTGTATAGAGTGGTGGATACCTAATGGTGGTAGCGGCGCAAGCGAACTAAATGCATTTAGATGATCTTGCGTGGTCAAGTTGCGTGCCTAGGGCTAACCGGGTCTAGCAACTACAGGTTAGTGAGCAAAGTAGCGATGCACAATCTGCCTTCGTTATGCACACGATCAGCTAGAGGTTGACACATGTATGTATGTATATATATATATATATATAATTGAAAATTTCAAATCTATTACATATGTATAAAGGCATGCATTGACATTCTTTAAGTATATAATATAAATGTATACGTGATTTTTTTACATAACATATAGCCACTTTTGGTAGCGTATAAAGCGGTGTATTGGTACAATGAATAATTATGTAATATTATTGCGTGCAGGATGTAGGTACTCACAGCGTGAAAACATTAGTCACCGTCAATTAAGTAAGCACAATTGTGGCCTACTACTTGGCCATTCGGCGTACAAGCATGTCGGCCTTTTGTAAGCCTTATACGGGCCACGTCCTTAAGAGTTGCGAATTATGCGTGCTGCGGGTACTTTCTTCGCAAATATAAAGTCCGTCAGATGTGCTAAACTCCCTAATAGTAACATTCCCTTGGCCCCGTTGGCCCAGGGAAGCAAGGCATACGGCATATATTATATGGCAACGAATCCATATTGTCATATTGTCGTGGCCCATTTGAGGGCTGTTGAGGCTTACTGCTTAACGGATAGGTGTCCTGCTGCACTGATTCCGGCCCCCTATTACCACTGCATATGCCACTGTGTCACTTTTCACCAGGGTTTATCCTAGCTGCACACCCTGTGCTACTTTTCACCAGGGCTTACCCGACATGGAGGCGACATCTTGGCAGCTATCCTTACCTATTCTTTATTGGTAGGTATTCTGTTACCGTCTGCTTCGTGGCGATCCTTGTTCCAGAAATCGTCGCTAGCTGTCAGGCAGACGACGCAGACGCTCTTACGAAGTTTTAAAACGAAGGAGCTAAGATTTTAGCTAGCAGAATAGTCGGTGACCTAGGGACTTTTCTTCAGATTGGTGTCTAGTATAACACGCGCTCCGACCTACAACATCAGGCAACATTAGGGCAGGTCTAGTTTCATTACTGAGTCGGAGCAGTACAGTTAATGCGTTGGTCAGAGAGTCGAAAGAATCACCCCGCACTAATTTAGGCACATAGTTTGCGTCTAAAAATAACTCATATAGCTGTAACATAGATCACTAAGCTAGGCTGTTTCCAGTTCATCCAGTATAAAGGTCATCTAGCGTTAGCAAAGCACTAAGATTATCCACTAAACGTTATATGTTAGGCAGGGCCTGCTTGATTTGAGTTAGTAACTTGGGGCACAACATACTTTACTGTGATAAGCATGCTATACTCACCATAGGCTGCCTGTGCAGAATATCAAAACATATTCTTGCTTTGCGCATTTCTGAATCCCACTAGATAGGGTTCCAAATTCGGTCTGACGGTCTATGTAAATGGCCAAAAAGTTATAGTCAATACAAATAATGTAGAAATAACTATTTTAGCTCTTGTTTCTTTGTCACGTTATCAATAGGACAGGTTTTCTTGTAGTAGCTGACAGAGCTGATAGATCAGAAATGAAAATCTCCTCACTTTGAACGATGCATTCTTCGATTGAACGTTGAACGCACATTTTTTAAACACTCTTGCTGATGCGTTTAAGTGTCTCGATTGACCTTCTTACAGTGCTGCGTTCAATTACTCACTTAACATAAGAAAGAGCTTCCCTATACACTCGAGCTATTATACTTTCATCAAGTGCTGATAAGCTTCGGCGGCTGGATTGCTCTCATGGGAAGAAAGCTAATGGTCGTGCACTGAAAGCATGATGACTTGCGTGGCGTGTCGATAGGTAGAGAGGCGCTAAACAGAAAAATGGTCTAGAATCCGTCATCTTAATTAACAGATGGCAGACAGCAGAGAACTCAGTATTTAAAGCGCTTCGGAAAGATTCCGGCTGATTTGTGGCGTTTCCCTAGGTAACCAACAAGTGCCAATCACATCATACGACAATAATCAACTTTCAAACTTACTGATATCAGTAAGATGATGATGATGAGTGTTTCGAATTAGTGTTGCCCAATCGTTTGTAATGACAAGACTTGTTCCTCTCAGCCTTGAGTGCAACGTGCAGAATGAGCGGTAGGCGAAAATTAAATTCACGGAGGGCAATGTCCGCTCTGTTGCTTGGCCACCACTGTCCTCAGACATAATGGCTCCACATACTCAATTCATCATTTTATTCACTCATGTTGAGTAGCATATCAACAACATATAACAGGTAAAATGAATAAATAAATAGTAGTAATTTACCGATTCACTAAACTCTTATTAATTAGAGCAATACAACCGTGATGTTTTTTAGATGAAAATCATACACAATACACTACGTTTTTTTTAGTTGGTAATATATTAACAACATAACAACTCTCGAAGTGGTACGGGTAAATTAGGATAAAAGCCCTCATGAGCGGGCGAATTTAGTTAAAGATTGCACAAACGGTGTGTTATCTAGTTGATCTAATTTTCTTTGAGCGATCCTGCGGCTATGCTGCCACAAGGACTGTTGGGGGAACTCTAGATATCTTAACATGTCCGGCCCTCGGTGCACTTGAAGACCTCAGGTTAAGTTACAAGCCCGTAGGGGACGGAGGATGGTCTAGAATTAAAAACAACCTCCTTAAAAAATGTTTTAATTCTAGACTACATAATGTAAACGTACCGACGTTCACTGGTTGTCACGCCAATACCTTGTGCGTGAACATAAAAAAAACGCACGCGAAACAATTGCTGGCCTTTCCGCATTGTTTAAGTATACCACGGCTGTATTGCTGAACAGAAGGTAGCCGCCTGTTTATTTTTTGTATCATAATACCGTACGGCACAATACGTTGTGCGCAGATGTGGCAACATGTGCTACTGGATTTGTATTGTGCTGCTGCTGCTGCCTTATATCCAATCTTCTTTGGCCATGCTCGTTCGTTCGCCGTTTCTCTCTCTCTCTCTTCTCTTGCCTGTTCTCTTTGTCTCTCTCTAACTTGCTCGGTCGGAGAATCTTTTAACCGAGAGGACAGACGACAACGAGAAGGCGCCAAAGCAACGCCGAACCACTGGAATGGGAAATCCCTCTAGGTGCGCTATAAAAATTGCACTCGACGCGGGCGTGCCGGGCCTTGCCGGGCGCTACCAGACCCCTTTCGCGGAGGTCGCGTTCTCTATTACCCTTCCTATGGTTGGAATGTTGTCTGCGTCGATCCCCCTCCCCCCGTCCGCCACTTCTAACTCGAGAATCAAGAAGGAGGCTAAACAGGAGAAGAGTGAGGTTGAGTGGCCATTTTTTGTCAAACCTATATAATTGGAATGCGTGCATCGAAACGGATTCAGCAGTGAGCAGCGTCCTCTAGACAAAAGCTCTAGCCGCTCGAGGCTGAGCCGCTATACTAGAGCCGGCAGCGTTGTTTGCCGTTTTCGGCCGATGTCTGTTAAGGTATCTTCATGTACACAGACCTATTAACACACTCTAAGCGGCCGTCGGAAGTCATGCATCTTGCCTTAATGCGGACTATCGAATACATATCAGATAGCTTAAATTAAAGGCTAGGTAGCGAGTTCAGTAAGAAGGAAGACATAGACCCATGGACTTCCGTGAGCCAGGCTAGGCAAAGATGGCGCTGCAGCCTCGAACAGAAAAAGACATCTCTGGCTTTAATCAAAGAACATTTATAACCGTAATAGAGCACTAAAATGTACATAATACGTATTACTTCAACGTGCTGATAACACTTAGTACCCGAATACGTATAATAGGTGATACGCTATTTCATTTAAACTGCCATCTTAGTCAGGAATGTTTCTAGTATTCATTGTGTAGTTGCATAATTACACGAAGGGTGAATCGTTGTCAGCTGGTCAGCAATGCCGTCGCATTATATACCATTGTGTAGTATCCTGGCGTGTCCACGTGTATTTACGTGCATATAATGCAAGGTGTAGTAACTAAACATCTTGCTATATATGCACGCGCAGCCTTCGCCATAATCAGGAATAACTTCAGATTGACACAGAATGGTGAAAGCTCGCAAATAGCGTTCTAAGTAGTGGTCTGGCAATTGGAGCGGCATTGCTCTAGGTCTTCATCGTTCTCGTCTTGAATAATTGTAATTCTACCACTGAACCACCAACGCATACACTTGACTTGCGTAATAAATGATTGTTTGGTATTAATTTTAATTAATTTTGCAATATTGCCTCATTACAGCTCAATGCGACCCAAATTTCGATGCAGAGTGAAAGGTTAGTTTAAAGGAAACAAGTGTGGTGGGGTATATTCTACAGTAAATCAGTTTCTCTTTCAGGGCTAGATGAATAGCAATGTCATCATGTGGGCTAAATTATCAATTGTATTTGACCCGATATTCGTACTGAAAACATTTTGTGCTCTTCATCGGGGAAGGCTCCTTTATAGCTGAGTAATGGCATAAACCGGTGTATTACTAAGCTTGTTACTAATTCGTATTGAATTCTTATTTAAAATCATAAAACTCCTTATACACGTCAAAGCCAAATGTGAGGCCTCTAACAAGCAGCTTGTTTTGTCTTTTTTCCTTATAGAAGGGTTTCGTGCATTGCGCACTTCGCGTCTGAATGATACCTAAAGTTAAGTTATATATAAGTATATAGCATATATTATAATAGCATTATGTGATACTCTGAATCGTACATTGCAAATCGCCCATATAGAGATGGCATTTTTGGGCTTGTAATTGTAAATGTATTAGTAGGTTGCAACTGTGGTATTTACGTTTCAGTGCTCTATTCTCCGCCACGAACATGTCTGTCTTGATCTATCTGACAAACGATATGTCCCAAACATATATATTGTTTGTATCTTATAAACTGTTTGTGGCCAACACATCATTAACTAATCTGCCTCTAAAATCTTACAGGATTGCTATACCTGGATTGATATTTATCTAGAATTCCAAATTCGCCAGGGCTCTTTTGAGGTTAAGCGCTCGCTAGTGTACCTATTGCCCGGTATTGTACTGAGGGAGCCGGTAATGGCGAATTATTGATTTTCTGTGCCTCGTATCTGCATGCATCAAGTAAAAATGACGACATCAAGGCCCATAAAAATACCAACAACAACAATAACAATAAACAACAACAACAACTAATACTACAACAACAACAATAAACAACAACTACAGCAGCAACAACAACAGTTACTAACTCCCACCATGATAGCAGCGACGACGACAGCTAGAAAGCGGCCGGAGGCATCGTCGTGTTCCCGCGTATGACGGGCATGGATAACACGCAACAGAAGTAAATTTACCCTGGCAACCTGGTGGGCTGTTCTCGGATGTCGTAAATGTAGAGCAATACCATCGGCAGTAGTGAACAAGTCCGTCATACACGAGCAGCGAATTAGCAGCAAATAGCGGAGATAAAAATTACGACATCACGGCAGGCTCGCAACGCCGGCAACCCGACGACGAGAACGGCTGTGCCAGGGAAACATCACTAGAGACGGATCGCCCATGCCCCCCCCCCACGCGTACCCCCGGCAGGAAGGTCATCACCACTGCCGCCGCAGAGCAGCTGAGGCGTAACGTGGCAAGAGAGGAATGGGGACCCGACATAGATGCCAAGACCTCTAAGCTTTAGTTCTAGTGGCGGTGGTGGTGGTGGTGGAGGTGGAGTGGTGGTGGTAAGAGTGGTGGAGTGGTAAGAGTGGAAGTTGTCATAGTAGAATGTTTCAATTGGACGTGTGCCAATAGGTTGGCGTCGCCCCATGACGAATATGATTTGAGTCACATACCTATCCCGCATCCCTCTGTGCGTTTGTCGGTGTGCTCTCTTTTTCGTTCTCCTTCTCTCTCGCTCTGTCCCGTTTTGGTCGTCTTAGTCCAAGGAGCAAAAGGCATGGTACCATTGACGGACTATTTCTGCTTCGGCTTGTGCCGCTGCGGGTCTTTGACTGCTGGCGCGGCACATATCATCATCGGATCCGTCAAGACGGTGATGACAGCAACAACAACCACAACAACAATAACAACAACGATAACAATGACACCATCAACAATAACAACGACGATGACGACAAGAGCGGCAACGGTGGGAACGGCCACCGCCGCCATCGCTAGCAGATCTGAAATGAAAGGGTCTACCACTATCCGCCAGATGAGCCAGCGCCCACACCTCTGATCACGAGGCTCGATCCAATGGGTGTCTGCTTTAGAGGCGATATCTCTTTTGGCTGTCAACTACAAAAAAAAAAAAATTATATATATATAGTAGATATATAAGGTATATATCAGAATATTAGAGATGCGATGATACTATAATAGTAGAGTAAGAGATGATATGCATATAATGATAAGAGGCAAGCACGGATGAATCACAGCCAAAGGGCGGGGATGATAGGAAAGAAAAGTATATAAGAGAGAACATATATAATCTAGAGAGATGAGAAAAGAAGATGATATCCATAGGTATGAGAGATAAGATGCAAGAAGATAATAGAGTCTACGAGAAGATGATATATATAATCTATATGAGATATATATATAGATATATATAGAAATATATATATATTATATAATATCAATTATATATTATATATATATATATATATATTATATATTCTACTATATATATTAAGTGGGGGGCTCCTAATCACAAGACAAATGTCGATGCAAAGAATGCTGGAGTAAATGTGATAAATACCACGGTTTGTCCGGAGGTTCGGTCCATAGCAGAACTGGCACAACACTAGATCGATTGTTGTGTCGAAACACTGTGATGTAACAGAAACACACTTACCCAGCCCGGGTGTTAATAAATAAATTACTATTATTATTAATATGTATAAGTTGAGACTTATACGAAGCATTGTATGTATATTGCAAGATATGTGTTTGTCAAATGTGACCATCCATCATCGCGTTAGCCATTCAAGAACAATATATACAGTAACAGACGAGGAATTTGTTGAGCCAGTTGTTGCGTCACACGCTTTTCACCTGTTACTCATGTCATGTCGGATTGACAGCCATCTCACCTGGTCCCCCCCTAAAAAAATGTTTGTCGTCTGCTACTGGAGTGCAGCAAAAGGACCTCAATGCCTCTTCTCTTCCCTCTGTTCTGGGAGGCCCAGGGCTATCAGTCGATGGCCTACAAAACCTTTACTGATATTGTTCGTTATGGAAACATGCAGTAGCTGAGGATCCGACGGATGCTTGACTTCGGTGTAATACCCCCTTGCGGTCCAACCCAGCAGATGCATGATACACTGTTTGGCCCTACGCATGAGGCTTCCTCTGATTAGGGGGGATGTCCTCTCCTTCTGGGTACCCTTTCCTTGGCTGACCGTAGGCTTTATTGCTTAGGACCACTTTTTGGCCTCAAGCCTTATCCACCTCCTTCGAAAGGCAGACCTATGTGATTAAGCTACTTGTAATAGTCTAGTAAGTTGACTCTGTCTACCTGAGTCTTCTCAAAAGAACGATGTTTGTATCTAGCTGTAGCGGATATCAGCCCGTGCAGGCGTCACTTCACCCGCTTACAAGGATAATCTTAAGGTTCTGATGCGGTGTTGTGCCTGACAATAGTACCTCTACAACGTAACAGGAGTGGCTCTTAGTATGACAACGGTATAACGTCGCATTATCAGCAATGTTCTTGATGATACCACCAAAATTCGTGTGAAAGCAGTTTTCACAAAGGGTTCCGCTCTCGTCAGTGTGTTCATAGGTACCACACCTAGTTAGCCCTCATCAGTTTTAGCATGGTCACCCGCTGATAAACCAGGACTCTGCGGTATGTTCTGCACTGTGAGCACAAAATGGCGCCTCGGATATGCTGCTGTTAATGACATATTGCGCAGGTCATCCGTGCGTACTAGAGCCGGTTAGGACTTGCGCGAAAAGCAATACGCGTCTAGATGGAATGACACTCAATACTTTTTGAGCGAGGTAAAAGGCTTGTTTAGGATGCAACCATCGCTAACCATAGCTGAGAAAGTACTCATCGCTTTGACTAAGCAGCTGATTCTAAAGGTTGGAAGTCTCTGAGATTTTTGTCCGAGGATGACAGCTCCTTGCTTAACCTTCTTTTGAAATTCAACCTCGACCTTGACGTTCAACGTAAATATGCCGCCTCATAAAGTACCCCGGGTCTAGAAAAAAATAGACACGGGCTAATTAGCATACACGCCTGCTAAGCAAAGTTGTTTTGTCTGTTAACCGTTATACGCATAATATATACTTAATATAATACAAATTAAAAATACTTTATTTCAATTGAGGATGAGGGAAGAGGGGAAAGATTAGAAGAGCTGCAAACGACTGCTGGGAATGAAGCCTTGTCCAAAACTTGTTAATTGCTGGATTTTACTGTGGACACATTGATTCCCTCGATAAGCCCTGTTAGAGATGTAAAAAAAACTGACAAAACGTGTTGCTTATAAGAGTAGCAACCGAGAATGCCTTAAAGACACACGTCTTTTTGGTAAATCACTGGGGTAAACAATGGGCTTTGGAAGTCTTCTTATGAATATGAAGGTCAAACAAACGCCCACATTTTATAATGGTACAAATTGAACATAAATGGTAATCTCTAATAAGAGTTTATTATGTAACACAATTGCTAATATATTCATTATAATATTGTAATTGTTATTATTGTAATGGCAAGAGTAACTATTTATACTATAATTGTTGTATGTGATTCTACATGGCAAGAGAGACCGTACTTAATATTAAATTAATATTCTCTATTTTTACAACTTGTTCTCGCGCTTTAATAGCAGAAAGCGACTCATCAGAACGGGTTCTACGTGGTTAAAAATGTTTACCATTCATTACTAAAAATAAGCTTTTGACGGTGAATATAATCAAAGAATGCTGTGCAGTGACCGTTGATAGGCATGTGAATAAATACCAAAAATATCAAAAGCGTGCTGAGATCCCGAAACTGTACCCCAGAATGTCTTCGATGGTTGTTCCTCTGGCGCGACAGCGCTCCCGCCAACACTTCGTATTGCTTACCAGCTTCTCGAATGGAAAAAGACATATCCGCTAGCATGTAAGCCATATACTTTGTGGAAAAATCGAGACCCAAGTGTTACGGAGCAGTCGACGCCGCTGATGAATGACTTTGCACACAGAGTTCAATCAGACATTTGAGGCGTCAGAGGTATGGATTGCCAAGGATTAGTGCAAATGCAATCTGCTACAGCCTTTTATAAAGCGATCAGCTGTAAACATAACCTTTATTTTCAAATGCTTACTCAATATTCGATAATGGGGGTCAATATACAGGGTGTATACTATATATATATATATATATATATATATATATATATATATATATATATATATATATATATATATATATATATAAATATATATATATACAGGGTGTGACTGAGAGGTTTTTAAAGCGATGCACGGAATTGTAGAGCTCGTTAAAGCAAATCTTTTTTTCCAATAGAACATGGTCTCTGAGACGTCTTGTTTCGGAGTGAGAGTGAAATGACTACAATTTGTGGCACTGGTGTTTTTGCCCAACATAGAAGCACAAAATGTGCTGTTGTGAGACAACCAGTCCTCCTAGACAGAAACTAAGCACACCCTTCGTGTTCGTGAGAATTTTTTTTGCTTCTTCCGAAGAATATACAAGGCCGGTCAGAAGATGCGACACGGTCGTTTAGAAGAGAATTCGTCAAAAATGAAGTTCTTTACTAGCTTTCACGCCAAATACCTCAAAATCATAACCCTACGACCACCCACGTGTTCAAAGCTAACATATTCGGCATTTCATGATGATCATTTTGGTAAATTTATGGCAATGCGAGCTGCGGTTGCGGAGTAATTACGATTTTTCAGTGGGATGTCCAGATTAAGTGCATGTAAAATGACTGTGTGGCGACGTTCACTACCGCCAACGTGTCGCGCGACAGCCGCAGCGCGTCATTTTTCATGCACTTAATCTGGACATCCCGCCGAAAAATCGTAATTACTCCGCATATATTTGGCACCAAAAAGATCGCCGTTGAATTGCCCATTGGCTGAATATGTCCGTTTTAGCGCTGTGAGTGGTCGTAGGGTTATGACTTTGAAGTATTTGGTGTGAACGTTAATAAATAACTTCATTTATGGCGAATTCTCTTCTAAGCGACCGTGTTGCGTCTCCTGACCGGCCTTGCATATTCTTCGGATGGAGCAGAATTTTATCACGAACACGAATGTGTGCTTAGTTTTTGCCTAGGAGGACTGGTTGTCTCGCAACAGCACATGTTGTGCTCCTATGTCGGGCAAAAACACCAGTGTCACAAATTGTAGTAATTTCACTCTCACTCCGAAACAAGACGTCTCAGAGACCATGTTCTATTTAAAAAAAAATATTTGCTTTAACAAGCTCTACAATTCCATGCATGCTTTAAAAACCTTTCAGTCACACCCTGTATATATATATATATATATAGCACTTTGAAACGGTTTTCATATGATGATCTGAAAAAACGAAGTATTTACACAAAAGACGCGTGGTTTATACAAATAGGAGCTGTGGTTTTTAAGCAAGAACCGCCTTTAATCGAAAAAGCATAGACCATTTTTACTAACCTTTATTGTTACTGTCTGCGGTATTATCTAATGTCTAACATAACCTCTACATATAAAAAAAGCACATATCGTATAGCACGACCAGCTTCTGAATTCGAACCTGATAGAAACCAACCGCCTGATTTGCTCACTACTCCAGAGCGGCAGCTTTGTTGGCGTTCTAACGCAATTTTATAGATAGACTTGTTGAAACTTGAGGAAACGCATTGAACAATGGCAGCGTCTTGTAGCGTCAGTTTGGCCTAAATAAATCTTTGTATAAATTGTTTTTTTTATAAACTCTCCGCGCTAGGTCATTAGCAATGAGGTGGATCGATTACTTTCATTTTAGACTTGTTTGGATGGCCATCGTTAAACGATCTGAGCCATAGTCCTATAACTTTAGCGACCATAGCTTTTTGCCTATTATGGCGATGAATATTAGTCACTCTGACGTCCGTTGTATTTGAGAAACGAGCAAATATTACACAATCTGGAGGGACACGTGGAGCTTTAATGATTTGAGGTATTTAGCACGTGCATAAGCAGCAGGTTTGCGAGTCACTCACTCACATATAGGGTACATCACGCAAGTTCTTCCTTCTCATGTATGCATCATCTATAGCAGCTAAATCTGCTAGAATCTATCTGCTAGAATGATATATTACTAGAATAATTCACACATACATTTAATGTATAGTGTCGATTTATGTGCATTTGCCGGTATGCGCACTAGTTTAGCCCTGTGACGCGAGCGGATGGCTCGACACGTTTTGACTGCGTATCTTAAGACGACGAGAAGAACGTTTATGTGAGCAAATAGTTCCGTGATGGTGTCTGTGACTAGCTAATATAATCAATGCCATTTCCGCGCATGGGTGAAGCTGCAACTGCAGCGCTGCAGCAGACATACAGGTAGCTCAATAAGTTCTTAGAATTAGCTTTTTAGAATTCGAGTTTTGGCGCCAACTGGATTAATGTGTTAAAAGAGGTCGCAAGAGCACCGAGAATGAA
>QVRM01002750.1:0-56441 GCA_003439945.1 Dermanyssus gallinae
TGTATGTCTGCTATTCTGTCCGATCTGAGGCGTTGGATAATTAATTATGCACTGTATTTAGAGCGCTGGCACTGGCGACAGAACGTGGTCGGCGTGCTGATGTACCCTAGTCAGTCGCCGCAAGCCCATGATTATGTCGCACTGCTAAAAATGCAACATATCGAAATGCGCTGATCCGTAGATGGTGATGGCCAGAAGCACGCAGCACAGGGTCAGACGTTCCTTGGTCACTCGGATCGAGCACAGATCGGCCGTCAGATCAAAACTCGCTGTATACACGACCAACGAGTCAAGTTCCTGAAGCGATGTCTCCTGAAAATGTCCGCAATCACGAGCACCACGACACGACACATGTCGCCATTGTCAGCGTTAAAACAGATGCGCGACGTCAAGCGACATTGCGTAAGCCGGTCGGTAAGTATTGAATATTGCAGTGCAGAAGACGGATACAAGAATAGTCGTACTCTAGGGCAATTATCAAGTTAGTTTCTTAGGTAAGTAAATTAGCACTACTATCATCTGCATTAGTGAGTGGCCTATGCGCAGATACCGCATAGTGAAACGTTATAATAGACATTTTCCGTTTCAGTTTTCCGGTGAACAAATGTAATCATCTGTTTCGGTGTCGCTGTTCCTTTAAATTGCCATCACATGCCAAAAAAAAGATGGAGCCATGCTATTATCGCGTGTGTACTTGCGCATGCTACAAGCTCTATCGCTCTTACGAATTGCGCATATATACAGTCCCTAAAAAATATAGGGCCACCCATTTTTGCTACATTTCACGCATTATTATAACCAATTGTGTAAAGATCACAGTGATACATGCTCACAGCGTAACAACGAAGTTTCCATCGACATTTGGAGTCTCGGATTACTTTGAACCTCGAGACTCTACATTTTCACAGCTACACCGCGAAAACAATGATGTCACTAGCAAGATGCATGTCTTAACGAGTGAATTAAGCAGAATAAAGACGTTTGAGTCATTTAACGGCTCGACAGAAACAAAGGCAGACCTCCTATAAGTTTTTTTCTTTGTTGAAACGATAAGCTTAGGCTGGCGCCTCATGGGTGAAAAAAGCCCATATCAAGGCTTATAAGAACATCGGCCTCTAATGGCAAAATTTCCCGTCAATTGGGGCGTTGTGCCAAGTAGTAAATAACTTTGTTAATTTAGGTAAGAAGTACGCTGTAAAAAAAAAGAGTTTCGGGCGTCCAAATTCTATTTCGGAACGAAACAAGCTGCAAATCTGAGTAAAGCATCGAACTCTGCGCCCTCGGCGGGGGCAATTGCGGCGGCGGCCGACGTGCAAACGAACGTGCGAATTGTGCAAAGCTTCCTCAGGAAGACAGATTGGCAAAAACACAAGAAAAAACAACGATTGACCGCTGACCGATGAAAGCTCGTCTTGACTTCGCCCACGATAAAATGTCATGGACCACTGAGTGCCCACGATACGATGTCATGGAGTGACACAGAGTGCTCTTTCCGGATGAAAAAGTTTAATTTTGATGAACCGGATCGATAACTATTATTTGCACGATGTCGCAAGGAAGAACGAATTTTGTCAAAACGCCAAACGTCTCAGTGGTGATCTGGGCTGCTGTCGGGGATTATACAAAGTCGTCGATTGTGTTTTTAGACGGTCGTGTTTATTCGACGCGCTACGGGGATTTCTAAACGAGCAATCGGCGCATTTTAAGCTGATGGAGAGCCAGACTTATTCGTTTTTACACTCGATAACGCTCCGATTCACACCGCCAGGCTGATCCGAAAATGGTTTGACCAACGTCACATTGAAGTCCTTCGCTGGCCTCGCACTCTCACCTGATCTTAATATGATCAAGAATGTGTGGAGCTGGCTCGAACAATAAGTTCACACTGATAAAACCATTTTCGAGGCTTGGGATAAGCTCTGCAAACGTCATTTAAAATGTGTTTAACGCTAGTACCAAACCGCACTTTTAGAAGTTATCTGACTTAATGGGAATGAGTATTAAGTATAGTCGTTAAATGCCGTGAAATTAGCCCAAATGCCGTTAATCCGTTTAATTAATTTGTAAACCAGGTATCTTGCTAGTGGCCTTATAATTTGTTTGCAGTGTAGCTGTGTCAAAGACATCTGTGCTCCCTGTTTTGTTCGATCATGGCTGATATTAGTTCACTCCAACATTCACCTTGTCTAAAATAAAAACAAATTTACGGGAGGTCGTTCCATGTCTTGAGCCAACGACCTCCCGAATGCAAGGCAATTGATTTGCGACTAAGCCACCTTGCTTGGTAAAAGAAATGGCCCATATTCAATTTAAAACATATGTGTTGGTTTGACAATGGCGAGTTAGCATTAAAAGTCTGAGTGGGCACGCTTAGTTATTGGGAGTACATTTTAAGCTCTCGTATTGTTTCGGAGGAATTGCAGAGCATCTATACGGAAATGTCTACCTTCATGGCATGCCAAATTTTATAGTGAAAAATGCAACTCGTGCAAACTGCAGCTGTCTGCTGTCCTTAAGTTTAAGTCAGTGATTAACGGAACCTACGGACAATCTACCCGTTAAACTTGCACAAGAAGCTCGCCGCGTTTTAAACAAAAAAAGTCCGATGCTTTGGATAATCCGGTCAGCATTGATGTCTTCTCACGCAGCATCCTAGAAAATAGGAGTCGGTTTGTGGGCAGATTATGCTCTACGGGGGCGACCCAGTGGTGCAGGCTCTTGTTCGACTGGAGCACTTGACTGTAACCCTACAAACGTTGTTAGTAGTGAAATGAAGCGCCTCTTTTTGAGATAGTTTAACTGATGAAAGTCGCAGGGCGACATGTCCGAGTTGTTGGGCGGATGCTCAAGCTGCTCCCACTTGAACTTGGCCAGCACACTCTGCGTGAGCCTGGAGACGTGTGGACAACGGTTATTAAGGAGCAGAATCACTTACTTCCTGAGCAGCCCAGGCCGTTTGCTCTTGAAGGAGATGTTTTTTTTACTGCTGAAATCTCTCAGCATTACTTTGGGGAATTACGGGAATCCAGACGGACATGCGCCAACCCAGTCATGGTGACTAGTCTGGGACTCGCAAACCCAGTAAACCCGCTTCCCTTCAGGGATCTGTAACCTGCGTAGGCATTGCTTCGAATCCATGGGAGTGGTGTTGCACCAACTCTTACATTCTACTCCAATCTGGCATCATCCGGCGTCTCATGTCTGTCTTGGTGCAGCTCAAACGCGTCAGCCAGAGCGTTAACGCCTTCCACAGCTCCGCCACCTGGGGATGCGTCGAGAGTCATCGCCTGGAGCGTCCCTGGCTGTCCCTGCCTAATCCCCAAGCTGGTTTGCCTTTGCTGCCTATTTCCCCTTCTTTCCCTGTCACCTACGGGCGCTCCCTCTCGACTGGATCGGGGGCTATTGTTGAAACGAGCTTTCCTGGCAGTTCCCTTGGCCACCTTTAAGGACATGATAGTCTCGAAGAAGGCACAGGACTCCCTCCACGCTTTCGCCGAATTAAGCATGTGTGCTACAACCTTCTTGATCGGATTTCCTCTCACGTTGGGCGCACCCGCGTCTCTGGCTTCTTGGAGAGCCGGACACCGCAGAACTGTGTGCTCGACATCGTCCGTCTCACCCGAAATGCATAACGCGCAGATGTCGACACTCGCCTTGTTAATTCTTACCATGTACGTTTGGAACTGGCCGTGTGTAGGCGACGAAGTGTCTCACAGTACACATCACCGTTAAGGGGTTTTCTGTGCTCGAAGAATTCGATGAGTATCAGACCTCAGACGAAAACAATGCTAAGCATTACCTTACCTGCTGAATCTTAAAGGGAAAGGTGACGATTCATGCTTCCATTGCATGCTGTCCTGCTTTCGTCTCTGGTTCAAAGTGATGGCATCATTTAACGTCATCAGTGACGATCCGCTTCAGAAAAGCGGGGTCTTCATGAAACCGGAACAGAGCTAATAGCAGTGCTAGCCTTACACGCAAATCTGTTGCGATTCGCTGAGCTTCTTTGGATCCCATTGCAGGTGTACATTTCGGTAAACCACTGTGGCGTGCACAATTGTCCACACTGCTCCAACGCTGGCTGGCCCCCACCACCATTACCAGAATTGGCACTGTGACAACACAAGTCGTTCACCGTGCCGTTGAGTTCGGCGATGATGACCGTCTTTGCCTGGCCTGATCATTCATCATTCAAACACTCCGGCCTTCACGAAAACGAGCACTCCATTTTTTCAGTAGCTTGTCGGACACGCAGTCTACCCCGTTTACCCCTTAGTGATACACCGTCTGCACTCATGCGCAACCACGCCATGCTCTAACTGTTTCAGTACGTAAGCGCTAGTAAGACTATACTGTGTTTGTTACTTTTTTTGACCTTTTTTTTGTCGTTCCGTAAGGCTAATGGTAGTGTACGATTTTTTTATTGTCATAAGTGATTTTTAATCGACTCCAGCATTTGCCTTGTCTAAATTGAGAGCCATGAAAACCAATTTAAGAGTGGCCGGTCTGGGTCTCGACCCCAGGCCCCCCGATTGCAAGTCGAAAGCTTTTGCCACTAAGCCATCTTTTGCTCGGTTTAGCAACTAGGAGCATTAGTTAGATTTTGGCGAAATGTTTGCCAATTTCTATGTGATTGTTGAGACGATGAAGCCGTGCATCGAAGCACACCACATAGGCACGTGTTTCGATTTTTTCAAGCCCCACCTTGATGGCTTCAATGCCCGACTCACTTGAATTGAATCATCTTCCTCTCAAATCGTTTTCATTTTCAGAAAGACAAGAAAACGTACGTTGCTAATTCAGGTGAAGAAGCTACGTGCTTCATCAGCTCGATTCCATATGCGGCGAGAAGAGCCTCAGTGCGTTCAGCCCTGTAGGCAGATACGTTGTCGTGTTGAAGGAACCATTGCTTAAGAGACACTCTGCAGCTGTTTCCGATGAGTGCAGTGAAAACTTTTGGTTGGCATCCTGTAGTCTACCAATTACATTGTCACTGTACCACTTAGTTCAACTATCACCTCGCCAGCCGACCGTTGGCGATTTAATTTTGTGGGTGGAAGTGCTCCAACGCCTGACCACTGCAAACTCTGAAACTTGAGTTGAGGGTCCTAACTAGGTAGTCAAGTCTCTAAATCTCTGAAGAGTATCGAGAATAGAATTCTTTGTTTTAACAAACATTATTTAGCCAAACAAAGACGCGCCTCTCTTTGATCCTGTGACAAATTACGAGGTTCCATCGAGCAGTTTTTTGACGGATTTTTATGAAGAGACACTATATTCAGGCCCAAGTTTCTAGCGATGTACAGTCCCTGAAAAAACATAGGGCCACCCAATTTTGCCACTTTTCACGCGTTTATTTTAACCAATCGTGTAAAGATCACAGTGATACATGCTCACAGAATAACAGCAGAGACTTCTATCGACATTTAGGGTCTCGGATTACTTTGAACCACGAAATTTCCACATTTAGCACAGCTACAACGCGAAAAAATTATAAGGCCACTAGCAAGATACCTGTTTTATCAAATGAATTAAGCGGATTAACGGCATTTGTGTTTTGGGTGGCGTTTGCAAAAGCTCGTCCCAAGCCTCAAAAATTGTTTTTTTTTCGGTGTAAACTTATAGTTCGAGCCACCTCCACATATTCTGGATTATATTAAGATCCGGTGAGAGTGCAGGCCAGCGAAGGACTTCAATGTGACGTTGGTCGAACCAACTTCCGATCGGCCTGGCGGTGTGAAGCGGGGTGTTATCGTGTGTAAAAACGAAGTCTGGCTCTCCCATCAGAAATTTGTATAATACCCGACAGCAGCCCAGATCACCACTGAACCGCCACCTGAGTGACGTTTTGACATAATTCGTTCTTCCTTGCGGACATCGTGCAAATAATAGTTATCGATCGGTCGATCCGGTTCATCAAAACTAAACTTTTTTCATCCGAAAAGAGCACTCTGTGTCACTCAGTGGTCCATGAAATTTTAGCATGGGCGAAGTCAAGAGGAGCTTTCATCGGTCAGCGGTTAATCGTTGTTATTTCTTGTGTTTTTTGCCAATATGTCTTCCTGAGGAAGCTTTGCACGTCGGCCGCCGCTGCAATTGCCCTCGCCGAGGGCGCAGAGTTCGACGCTTTCTTTAGAATTGCAGCTTGTTTCGTTCCGAAATAGAATTTGAACGCCCGGAACTCTTTTTTACGGCGTATATTTTTACCTAAATTAACAACGTTATTTACTACTTTGGCACAACGCCCCAATTGAAGAAAAATTTTGCGATAGAGGCCGATGTCCTTATAAGCCTTGATATCGTTTCAACAAAGCCAGCCTTAGCCTATCGTTTCAACAAAGAAAAACTTCTGGTAGGAGGTCTGCCTTTGTCTTTGTCGAGCCGTTAAATGAGCCCAAACGTCGTTATTCTGCTTAATTCACTCGTTAAGACGTGCATCTTGCTAGTGACATTATAATTTGTTCGCGGTGTAGCTGTGCCAAATGTGGAAATCTCGGGGTTCAAAGTAATCCGATCTCTACTTGGGCACAACGCCCCAATTGACGGGAAATTTTGCCACTAGAGAGGCCGATGTTCTTATAAGCCTTGATATGGGCTTTTTCACCCATGAGGCGCCAGCCTAAGCCTATCGTTTCAACAAAGAAAAAAACTTCTAGGAGGTCTGCCTTTGTTTCTCTCGAGCCGTTAAATGAGCTCAAACGTCTTTATTCTGCTTAATTCACTCGTTAAGACATGCATCTTGCTAGTGACATCATTGTTTTCGCGGTGTAGCTGTGTCAAAATGTAGAAGTCTCGAGGTTCAAAGTAATCCGAGACTCCAAATGTCGATGGAAGTCTTCGTTGTTACTCTGTGAGCATGTATCACTGTAATCTTGACACGATTGGCTATAATAAATGCGTGAAATGTGGCAAAAATAGGTGGCCCAACATTTTCTCTGGGACTGTATATGTTAGATCGTAATAAAGTTAGGTATAGAGTGTACGGTATAGGGGAATTAAGCACACGAAGGCAACGGAGTAATAAGGACAGACGCATGTTTTAAAGTTGCCATATAACTTGGCGAAACCCGTAGATTTCAAATGCGAGGAATCCAAAGGCCCCTGGTTTGGTGTAAATTGCACTAAAAGTACAACGCTCTAAAGCGTGGGGCTTTTGAGCCTGCTTGTAATGTCACTACGTATTCATCTACGTAAGCGATCGACTCAACTACGTATATCATTATCTAACGACTAGCGAGTCACAAAATTGTCCTCTTAGGTTTTGTGGTGACTAGACAGCGGAGCCGCACAGAGCGCTAAGAAATGATCATTCTTCAGGTGGTCGATAAAATGCCGAGCAGTGCCACGCCTGGAAGGTGGAACAATCCGGGTTGATGAGTGTTCGCAGACACAGTTGCATTGAGGAAAGTAGGTGCGATCGGGCTGTGCATGCCCATTTCGCTAATGTGTATAAGTCCTTTATTTGCTTGTATATACACGTATCAGTCACTAGGATATCCTGGTGTACTATACACACACATTTCGAAGAGATAAATGCTAGGGTTTGCAGATTTAGGTAAACATTGTCATATATAAAATAAATATATATATATATATATATATATACAGTCCCTAAAAAAATATAGGGCCACCCATTTTTGCCACATTTCACGCATTTATTATAGCCAATCGTGTAAGGATTACAGTGATACATGCTCACAGAGTAACGACGAAGACTTTCATCGACATTTGGGATCTTATTACTTTGAACCACGAGATTTCTACATTTGGCACAGCTTCACCGCGCAAAAATAATAATGTTACTAGCAAGATGCATGTCTTAACGAGTGAATTAAGCAGAATAACGACGTTTGCGCTAATTTGACGGCTCGGCAGAAACAAAGGCAGACCTCCTACCAGAAGCTGCAATTCTGAAGAAAGCGTCGAATTCTGCGCCCTCGGCGAGGGCAATTGCGGCGGCGGCCGACGTGCAAACGAACGTGCGAAATGTGCAAAGTTTCTTTAGGAAGACACATTGGCAACAAATACAAGAAAAAACAACGATTGACCGCTGACCGATGAAAGCTCGGGTTGACTTTGCCCACGATAAAATGTCATGGACTACTAAGTGCCCACGATACGATGTCATGGACCACTGAGTGACACAGAGTGCTCTTTTCGTATGAGAGTGAAAAGTTTAACTTTGATGAACCGGATTATTTGCACGATGTCCGCAAGGAAGAATGAGTTTTATCAAAACGTTACTCAGGCGGCGGTTTGGTGGTGATCTGGGCTGCTGTCGGGTATTATACAAGGTCGTCGATTGTGTTTTTAGACGGTCGTGTTTATTCGACGCGCTACGGGGATTTACTAAAAGAGCAATCGGCGCATTTTAAGCTGATGGGAGGGCCAGACTTCGTTTTTACACTCGATAATGCCTCGATTCACACCGCCAGGCTGATCGGAAGCTGGTGTGACCAACGTCACATTGAAATCCTTCGCTGGCCTGCTCTTAATATGATACAGAATGCATGGAGCTGGCTCGAACATTAAGTTTACACCGATAAAAATAATTTTCGAGGGACGAGCTCTTGCAAAACGTCATTCAAAATTTATTTAACACTATACCAAACCGCAATTTTGAGGTTATCCGACTTAATGGGAAGTTTACTGAGTATTAAGTATAGTTGCTGAATACCGTGAAATTAGCCCAAATGCCTTTAATCCGCTTAATTAATTTGTTAAAACAGGTATCTTGCTAGTGGCCTTATATTTTTTTCGCGGTGTAGCTATGTTAAATGTGAAAATGTCGTGGTTCAAAGTAATCCGAGACCCCAAATGTCGATAGATGTCTCCGCTGTTACTCTGTGAGCATGTATCACTGTGATCTTCACACGATTGGTTATGGATGGACGATTGGAAAAATGGGTGGCCCTATATTTTTTTAGGGACTGTATATGGTATGTTTAAACTTTTGCTAATCGCAGTCCTCACACGTAGTTCGAAATTTTTATTGCAACCGTATACACTTCTCAGGGATTAGACTTCATCCCCAATAACCAATCAAAGCTCTTTAAAACATTCTAGTGCACTTCATTATCGCTGAAAGTTGTTCAATATAGCTGTGCGTAGCCCAATTTTAGAGTACTGTTCAATATAGCTGTGCGTAGCCCAATTTTAGAGTACGGTAGTTGTGCCACAAGTACGCCAATGTCTGCCATTTTACCACACCGCTTTGTGTGAAAATATGAAGTCGATTTATTACCCTAGAAAACAACGATGACGCTCTCTGCCTTTTGGTTAAGTTTTAACTCGCATTCACTACGGGAAAATACGAGCCTGACAACTCATGCCGATTTATCTGTTTGTGCTTTTTACTATTATGAGCTACCTGTGTACCTGAAATGGAACCGGCGTTCCTAAATCCTTATACTAAAGTAAAGCTTTCGGGCTGACCCTCAGCCAAGATTTAACGTCCACGGAACTGTTTTTCACATTGCTTCATAGACGGACTTCTATAAAAAAAAATGTGCAACGGTGGGGCTCGAACCCGCGCACCTGTCTATGTGTCTCCTCCGGTTGCGAGGCGGAGACCTAATCCACCACGCCACCGGGCTCGACAAATCCTTATACTAAGTTGGGAGTAACACTATTGTACTCTATTGTCTATTAAATAATTGTTTCCAAAATGCACATGCTATGCTTAGCCGTTTTTTAACCGTTCAACTTAGCGTCGTGCCAAAAAAAGCACGTTGTCTGCAAACAACAAATCAGCTACTCTAGATGATTCCATCGAAACGTAATTTGAGTCTGTATTTCTATGCCTAGGTTTCAATAAGTAGACCGGCTTAATAATCACATTTACAATGATCAGATTGGCCTTACACGCCACACGCCTGTCGTGTAAAATTTGGTAATTTGTACAATTGGCACAATAGGAGCGCTATTGTTTCTCATTTAATATGCATCCATCCTATAATCACACATCTGTATGTACGGTCGTACAGTCTCTGGATAAATGTCTTTAACAGGGACATGTTTAGATCATAAATATCTAACAATTTTGAGTTGAAAATTCACGATGCTTGAATATAGATTTTAGTTTTAGAAACAGAAAATAGCAAAAGAGATAGTCTCTGGAAGTCACATTTGTTTCCTCCACAAACTGCTTCACAGTAATCGCCTTGTAAAGTGTTGGTCCGAATCTAGAGTGGGTACGTTTTTCCTGTTTGTCGCATAGAAAAATTTGTCCTAAAACATACAGGCCGCGGTGTAGTATGGACTGCATATATATGCGCACTGTGTAAGGAAACAAAATGTTCTACAGATTATGATCAGCACACTATTATTCATTATGGAAAAGGCTACGAATATAACTTAATATGCCTTCGTATATTTACGTAATATTTCAAAGACGTTTACTTATCGCAGCTAGGCGAACAGGCGACATTAGCGCCAACAACTCCAACTGTCCGTAATGCACAAAAGTGCACTTCAAGCTGGTAGTAAAAAGCGATGTGTTCCGTTGTGTTCTTGCGTCCTTGTGTAACACACATCCTGACCATTGGCGCCCGTTGGCTACTATGCGGCAGCCAGGACTAGACATACGGGTAATCACACTGCGTTTATTTAATCGACGCTGCTATCGCATTTAAACCCGGCGAGGACTAAACGATTCAGCATCGTACACGTTAAATGACAACTAGTTTATTGTCTAAGCAAAAGGTTTTGCATCATGATTTTTTACAAGTCTAGCCTGATAGCGGTGCGGAGAAGTTGTAAATAAACGTGATATATATATATATATATATATATATATATATATATATATATATATATATAATTATATTGGGGGACTCTTGTATATATATGGTACGTGATGGTGGTGTCTATCACATTTGCTCCAGCACGACATCCACCCTGTGGTTTACGAAAGCCCTCCACGTTGCACAGAACGTGATGAAATCCGAGGGCTCCAAAGGCCGTAGTTTGATGTCGTTCTTTTACCCCGCTAGCCCGCCATTCAGTGCTTCTCATTGCTGCTCTTCCATAAATCCGTATGTCCACCTCACCTATTTTCGTTCGCCAGTTCAGCATATAAATGTCAAAGGCGCACGTTTTTGCAGATCCTCCGTCAGCAGCGGGCCACCTATATATATATATATATATATATATATATATATATATAATGTGTCTACGAACATTTAAAACTGAATTTTATGTTCGAGTGTTAGACACGTTTTTAATAGGCCGACGACGGAAATAGTTGTAATCGACATTGACGCCCTGTTTAGTGTACGTACGATTATCAGTGTTTGTGTCGTGTCCGATTGAATGTCAGAGTTGTGCCAAATGTCCTTGTCATGGATTCGAATGAGGAACAATGAATAGAAATGTGCAGACTATTATCTCATCCCAAATATAAAATCCAAATTGAAAGGTCGTGTTTCCGACTTGGTATTCAGCAAGGCGTGACGCGATTTCAAAAGAGGATATTCACCTCACAGAGACTGTATGACTGTACGCACAAGCATGCAACTGTGGACGAAAATATTTTAAAGTAGAATCAAACATTTGTCATGCTTTTCCTATAAGTATTTTACCATACTAAGTGGATGCATTTTGTCAAAATAAATATATACAATCATTCTTATTTAATTTATTGTGACGTTTTCATATTTTATGCAGTACTGTATGTGGCATTGTGCAAGCCTGATTCAGTGCTGTGAAATGGGCGCAGACGTTTGCTTATTGACAACGTGTAATTTAGCATAGCCCTCCCTTTTGCGCATCCTACTGTGCCACTAGTACAGGGTCACCGCAATTGGGGCCACTCCGCCACTATGCTTAGTACCGCGGCGGCGTTTCTTCTCTCAATATTTTGAACCGCTGAGAAAGGAATAAAAAAAAGGAAAAGTCATCGTCTCAAAAGGCAACTGCATGCAATTGCAATCCTGCGCTGTCTTGGAGTACTACTGAAGTTCATTCTGAAAGACCCGCGTAGCCGCGTACCCCGAACAGAACTCTCCGCGATCGACAATCGAGGCGACACGCTAGGTTTCTGCCGTTCTCAAAATGTACTAACGTTAAACCGCACGGGAGGCGCTCATCACTCCTTAAGTAGCCAGGTTAGCTATCGACTGCATTTGTTTTCTTTGCCGAATGCGAGGCTCGAATCGAAGTGCCGTTGATGGCTGTGTGCTTTGGACTATATACGAGCGCATAAAATGCCGTGCCGTTCAGGGCAATTTACGACCAGATATATGGCTCGCGCCACGAGCGTCGACTCTGAAGGGTACATATACGTATTATATGTAGATATTTTTGCGGCTGATAGAACTATCGCATTATATATCACACGCTCCTAGAGATCCCCGCTGATTTAGATGTAGCTAAATGCTCATCAACGGTGTTTGCTAAGATGAAGAGACGGTACTTCCAGCGGAGTCTCGAGTGAAAATACGTCCACCACAAAAACGGCACGCTAACACGACTAATAAGGCGCAGGAGTTATTAAGTACAGGGGGGTCAAAGTAGTGCAGCCAGTTATTGAATATTGTATTTCTGTATTGATGTTACATACTAAATAGATTTTCTGTACGCACCCTTTATTAATGCGTTTGCAGGGTCGTATGTAGATATATACAACACGTATTATCATATCATTTATGATCTACGGTTACCAGTGGTTGGTTTACACATAGATGTGTTGAGATAATATTTTCTACAGAATTTTACATATTGGAGGTGATATATATTGTAATGCTGATGGCACAGAATACACCAGCCTGCTGTTGAAACCTTGTTAAATGTTATTGCACGCATTTTTTTAGTGAGAATTGTGGCGCCTACTGGCTTTCACGGAAATCTAAGAAGAACGGATTTTTGCCCTTCCTGGTGCAGTATCCAAAGCAGCCTTAAAGCCCAGAAACATAGCATATAGGTACTCGCGGCTTAGGCAGAGCTTACTTGATATCCTCAAGAAGAATATTACAGTCGAGCGCATCCTGCGAAATCCATGCTGTTCCTTTGAACTATATGGATACCGCGATCAGAAATCTCCGTTACCCCAGCGGAGATCCGCAATGCAATTAGGAGTTTCCCTATTGCTCTAGCGGTGGCCCCAATGGACTCTGCCCTCTCCATTTTAAGGATCCCATTGGCGGCCAGGATGACAACAGTAATCCTTTGCTGCTTTCCCTGTGTCGTTTTGTTATTCTTGCCATCAACGGACAACTACCAGATTTTATGTTGCCAATATTTTACGGAGCTTCTCTGATTGCTCTCCGGAAGAAAGACGGCGGAATACGGCCAATTGCAGTATGACTTACTCTACGAAGACTTGTTGACAACGTCCTCGTCAAGAAATCAGTCAAGGATATGGTGGAGTTAGTTGCCCCACTGCAACTTGGCTGTGTTATTAAGAGGGGTACCGAAACCGTTTACTGCACAGATGCCGACCGTGAAAGAGCCACTAGGCCTTAGCATCATTAGTGGGTTACGACCGGACGGTAAAACACTAGCCCCATAGAAGCGAGGCCGCCTACTTGTACGGGACGTCACTGGTTCATGTACATTAGTTAGGAACTACGTTGCTCGAACTAGCCAGAAAGCTGGTGCCTCTGCTTGTCTTGCGGAGAACTGCAAGTTGGTGAAATACAGAGAACTCAGCCCGCAGTTTATCGTTCAGCCTATCGCCATGGAAACTTATGGACCCATGGGCCAAGAAACGGCAACATTTTTTAAAGAGCTTGAAAAAAGGCTAAACGCGAGCACAAAGGATCCTCGTTCTGGAGAACATATACTGCAGCGCGTATCGATCGAGCTTCAGCCGGGAAACGCGGCATTAGTCGAAGGGTCCCTTTCCTCCGCCGTAGGGCTCCCTGAGATTCCGTAGGAAATTTGATATTCTAAATACTATTTTGATGATTAAATAAAACATACTTCACTAAAAAAAGGTTCGGTGTTACGATTATACAACACAAGCCATAGTTGATGCCGAAGGGTAAAATATCTGGCGACAAAAGCTGCATCTTTATCGACGTCTTCTCCATCGATGTGACTCAGAGGCTCTCACGCCTAACGCACGTAGATGACATCCCAGCAACCGCCTCTTGCTAAAAGTTGGCCGCGGTTTAGATCAGGATTCAGAGTGTCATCTCTTCTGGCGATCAAAGAAGCCTCTGCCAAAAGTTAACCTGTCTGTCTGCCCTGACCACAATACAAAGTCATCCAGCTGCCCGCGATTATTCGACCTGACAAAAAGGGATCTGGTCTTAATGGAAGCCAGGACCCTCCACCAGTTTAGTGTTACTCACCCGGATGCATCTGTCAACAAAGTCTTGGTAGCGTCTGAACCCTCAATACAGGGCTTAAATGTCTCCGGCCTTGCTTCTTGCTCCCCGCAGGGGGAAATATATGCCTCGGCGGTGCCGCGACATTGCGGCCAGTGGAGACGCCACTCGGCAGCTCCTTCTGTCTTGGCCTAGAGCGTCACCCAAACAGCGTCATCAAGCCAAGCCACGAAGAAAGGTCGCGCGCATTCGTGACCTTTGTTTAGTCCTCCTCCCCTTTCTGCAAGGATTTCGTAAGCCAGTGGCTCACGGGTCGCGGCAGCGTCGTTACAAGAAAACCCCTGGGCAACCGGCGGACTTAGTAAGGCCCTACCGAAGGTAATCGACCTGCTGTGATAGAGAGTGCTTCCCCCCTTTGACAAAATTAGGGTGCATTTGAATTGAATTGAGAGCTCCGCATACAGGGTAGTGTCCCCTTATGTTCGAAGCGAGGCTGGTTGCACTGAAGAAGAAAGATGGCTCGTTTAGACCTTTTTTTTTTAAGAGGCCTAACTGGAAAATGCGGTTGCACACGCGGGCATCGCAGCAAGGGAGCTCCCTGCAAGTGCGGGCCGGTAGTGTGGGGCTCCAACCCACGAAAAAACCAGTGTCGTGTCCCCGTCCCCCACGCTGACTGGGAACCACTTGCGCATATCATCCAACAGTCAGGGGGGGCGAGTCTACTGCTCCAGGCGGATGTGTTCCCCGGGAGCCTCGGGGAGGCGCGGGCGGACTTGAAGGGAGGCCCTTGGCTTCTCTTGCAGTATGTTCTTAAAAGCTTGGGTCACTTTGTTCCATCCTGATATTGATTCCGTCATTTTCATAGTGAGGTCGTGTAGGTTAAGAGCTGGATTGTTACTTAAAAACTCCGTTAGGCTTGCGCGCTGCTCCGCCCATGACGGACACCTAAGCACCGTGTGCTCTGGAGTGTCGTCGAGTTCATCGCCGCAGTGGACGCACGTGGGGCTGGGGACCTTTCCAATCCTGAACAGGTACGACTGGAAGTCGCCGTGATTTGTGAGGACTTGGGTTGTGTGGAATGTAATTTCCCCCCGGCCGGCTAAGCCAGCTTCTGATATTTGGGATCAGGGTGCGGAGGCTGGCGCCTGGGGCACCCTGTCCGAGGCCTTCCCACTCCTCCTGCCAGAGGTCGATTGTACGTTGACGTGCCTCGTCTTTTTTGAGGCCTGGGTTATCGCATAAGCGGCGGCGCTCGGCTGCCTTTAAATCCCACGGAGAAACAACCACATGATCGTTCCGGCAAGGACGAAGGCCGCCGCGGCGCTGACCGTCCTGTACGCTGAGATTACCCTGAGAGCTCCGACCCTCTGGGCCCGGCGCAGGCGAGTCCTGTTCGCGGCGAATTTTAGTGTGTTGGTGGGCCAGGCCGAAGCTCCGTACAGGGCAACCGACTCGGCCGCGGACATAATGATTCGTCTTCTCCGCTGCCGTGGACCATATGTGTTGGGCAGGAGGCGTGCGGAGTCATTGGCTGTCTTCGTTGCCTTTTCCGTCACCCGCCGCACGTGTTCGGTACCGCGGATACCCCTGTCAAGGGTAACCCCGAGGTACCTTACGTGGTTGACGAGTACGATCTCCTGGCCATCTAGGCGGAGGTGAAGGTTGGGGCATGTTCTTCGGCCTACCAAGAGTATCGCCTCGCTTTTGGCTGGGGCAAGAGCGAGCCCCGCTTCTTGCATCCAGCGGGCGACGTCGCCAAGTGCCTCGTTCGCACGGCTCTGCAGCAGATCCGCGGTCCGAGCCTGGACAAGGTCGTAGGCGTAGGCAAGGAGGTTGACGCCGGGGGGGAGATCCCTCAGCCGCAGCACGTCGTCATAGGTTATAATCCATAGCAGGGGGGCAAGTATGGATCCCTGTGGCACCCCTGCAGTCATGCTAAAAACGGACCCGTGGGACTGGATTGTTCTGTCATGTAGATAATTTGATAAAAGCTTCCGAAGATAAAAGGGGACCTTTTCCTGTGGAGAGTCCCTAGGATGACTTTCCACGGTAGGCTGTTAAAAGCGTTCTTGACGTCCAGTAAAATTGTGAGGAACAAGTTCTGTCTTCTAGGCGGGGACTCGCGGAGGAACCTGCGTCTGGCGCCGATGGTTGAGTAGCCCTTGCGGAATCCGTACTAGGTGTCGGACAGCAGATCGCTCCCCTCCGCGAAGTCCCGGAGGCGTGCCTCCACGATGGACTCGAATGCTTTAGCCAGGGCGCCGAGTAGGCAGATCGGGCGGTAGGAGCCGGGGCCCTTAGGTATGAGATCGAGGTTTGCGGCCTTCCATGCCGCAGGAAACGAGCCCGTCCGGAACATCCTAGTCGCCGCGGCGGCTACTGCTTCCGGGTATTCCGTCATTAGTAGCTTGACCGCGGAGACCGGAACGCCGTCGGGGCCTGGTGCCTTTCCCTCCTTGAGGCGTGCCGCCGCTTCGTACACCTCTGGCAGGGTGACCTCTGGAGGATCCTGTTCTTCCGTCCCTGGGGCCTCCATGTAGGGGGCGCGGTCAAAGGGAGGATGTTTTGGGAAGAGGACTGATATTGCCTCTTAGGCCTCGTCCGACGTGAGGTCCACTCTCCGTTTAAAAGGCGGGCACCCCTTTACCATCTTGTATGGACGGCCCCAGGGATCGTCCTCCAGTTCTTTAAGAAAGGGTCTCCCGGAGCGTTCCTTACTTCTAGGGATCTCCCTGCGTAAGAGGGTCCTCAGCATCTTGTACTCGGCGCCATGGTACAGGGTATACCTCCCTTCGGGTGCACGCCTCCGGGCACGCGTAAAAAGGCGCCTCTCTCGAAGGCACCTCTTCCTTAGATGTCCGATCTCCGCAGTCCTTTGGTGTGCCGCGGCGCCTAAAATTCATGCCACGCCCCAAGGGAACCCTGCACGCGGTCTCTAAGAGCTTCTGGGGTCCCGTCATCAAAGCGGGCGGGCCATCCGGGCCTATGCAGGCCTTAAGGGACTCCCGGAGTTCGGCGGTTCCCTGACGCCTCATAGGCGGATGCAGCCTTGCAGATGATTGCTTTAAGCTGGTCGTCACGTGAAATTCGATTATATGGTGGTCACTAAGTGATTCTTCGTCATTTAAAACTCTCCAGTTTAAAATCCTGTGGGCCTCTGTCCGGCGTGTGATAGTTAGGTCTATACAAGAGGTGCGCCCTGCCCTGTGGAATGTAGGAGCACCTGTGTTAAGAACGACTAATTCCATGGCCGCCAACCATTCGAGGACTGCGTGTCCTCTCCGGTTCGTAGCGGCGGAGCCCCACGCGCCGGCGGAGGCATTAAAGTCTTCAGTTAAAATTAAGAGCTTGTCACATTGGTTAAAAGATGCGGTTAAGTCTTCTAAAAGTTTGATAAGATCTTCAAGTGGGACGTTAGGGCTGCAGTACCATGAGTAAAAACGCCCAACGTTCGCCACGTCAATCCAAGTAAAACCGTGGCCGCTGCCATGTCCTGAGATCCGGGAGTGGCAGCGACGGTCAAGTACAATGCTTGTTGCCCTCTCGCCGTCGGTAAACCGGTCCGGACGGTTCTCTTCTGCCCACCGGACATTGGGCTCGCTCAGCAGCAGCACGTCTGTTTCGGCTCTGCTACTGACCTCTTCAAGCATTGCATATGCTGCCCTGCTACGGTTGCAATTTAGCTGTAGAGCTTTAAGAATCTTAGTCATTTGTTGGGTTAGGAGAGAGCTGGGTGTTGGGGGCCTTGGAGGCCCGAGGGTCCGCAAGGGGTGATGACCCTTGTACCCTCTTGCGGCCCCTCTGGGTTACCAGGGTAAAGCCCTCGGAATCCTTCGCGGCACTGGGGTGGCCTCCGGGAGTGGATTGGGCCGCTGTGGGGCATGGCCTTGGGGCGGCTTGAGGCGGAGAGCGCGGGTGCCGCTCGGGTATTGGTTCGGCCGCCGCGGCGACCAAGTTCCTCAAGTTGTTCCCGAAACTTCGGGCATGCGGCAACGTTGGCTGCGTGCCCGTCTTCACCGCAGTTGTAGCACGTCGCTTTACCCGTGCACTCCCTGGAGAGGTACCCCAGCTCTCCGCATTTATGACAGCGCTTGGCTTTGACTGCGTCAAAGGTGCATGAGGGGGCAGAGTGCCCCACACGTTGGCATCGTTGGCATGTCGGGACACTGATCCACTCCGAGATGGGGCACGAGGACCACCCCATTTAGATTCGCTTAATGCCGAGAATCTTGCCGGCATCCGCCGGAGCGACTCGGACCAGGGCCGTCCACCGACCAGTAACCCCTTTTTTGGGGGGGTCGACCGTCAGTGGTCCCTCACATTGCGCCGCCTTGCGGAGGGCTCTTTCGATGTCTTTGGCAGAGGTACCCTCAATGATGTTCTTTACAAGGAGGCGTTGCATGGAGGGCTGACTGCAGGGCTTGAGGGAAGGTGCTGGCCCCTCCTTCTGCCGCCTCCGCAACTACCAGCCGCACATCTCCGCTGGGCAGTTGCATGACGCGGTTGACCCTGACGTTGTGTGCGTTAAGGTCCACCCTAGTCCCCAGCTCCTGGATCATGTCCGCGTAGGTTTTGCCTTCCTTTTTTTTTAGAAGAAAGGTCGTTGTCGGAGGGGTCGTCCTCCCTGGCCACCAGAATCCGAAGGGGACTCTCCTGTAGAATGCTCACTCCGAGGTGTGTTATCCTCGTGTAGTTGTTTGAGGTCCTCCTCCGTGCCGCAGGCGTCTATTAGCGCGTTTATTTTCTCGGCCTGCCCGTTCATTGCACGCTCGCCGGGTGCACTGGCACCCGAAGTCGGTAGTCTCAGGAGCGGTCCAGGTGCCGACATCTTTTCGTTGTGTCCTGGCCTCTTTCACGGTAACACGGAGCTCCTCCGCCAGGCTCTTAACCATAGTGTCCAAGTTTTTTCTGTTGGCCGTGTGACGAATCAGCCTATCCACCAACTCTGTAATCTTCTCCAGGTAGTTCCTGGATGCCGTTTCGCCGAGGTTAGCCGTTTGCTCGCCAGGAGTCGTTACTGTATCCGTCGAGGGTTGCGATGCGTCGGTCCCGCTTTTGTCGCGCACCTTGGGCGGCGGTTGGCGAAACATGTTTCTTAAGGCCAGTCTTGTTTAAAAGTCAGTAATTGTAAAAATGAGCATTAAAACCTAAGTAAATCTAAAAACAATAATTAAGTCAGATAATTAACTAATATAAATTTTAAAAGTTAAAATTGTAAATTGTAAGTTTAGAAGTTAAAATTTTAAAGTGTAAACTGTAAAAAAAACACCGGGGTTCGAACCCAAACCGATCTTGCCTCGGTGGGTTTTCCAGTCAGCGGTGCTGTCCACTCTGCCACCCGCTACTTCTCCGTAGAGGTAGCTTCGTGCGCACCTGAAGGTTGTTGGTGGTATATATACACAAGCACGTTACTACACTGAATGTGTGTGCGTGTTCACATCCTACATACACAGGCACGTTAGCTTACAGAGTGTGTGTGCGTGTTCACACCGCTCTGCACCACTATATGCACGAAGCTCGAACGACTCATAGCTTCGTCGTCGGACTCGGAATCGTCCTCTCCACTTCATCGGAAACTCACAAAGGCAACAAAGCGATTTCGCATCCTGACGGAGTTGAACATAAACGTCAAAGACAGTAAGGCTCTATTCCGATACGCCAATATGCGTATCACCAGCAATGAAGCCCTTCCAACTCTGGAATCAGACGTCTGCTCCGCATCGGAGAATGAAGACAAGGCTGAGCTCCTCGCATCGCATTTTTCGTCTTTGTTCAACTCTACGTCAGCAACCAGCGCATCCTCCACGATAGCTGTGGATAGCTCGACAGTTCTACGCGACTCACCAATTGTTTTCAGCGAACGTGACGTTTACTTGCAATTGCTGCGTCTAAAGCCCAAATGCAGTCACACACCTGACGGCATCCCGCCAATATTTTTTAAAAAACTGGCGATATTCTTAGCGGAGCCGCTAAAGTTGATTTTCGAACGATCGTATAACGACTCCAAAATCCCTACGTCTTTTAAGCAAAGCATTGTCACCCCCATACATAAGAAGGGGCCCAAGAAACGTGTCGAGAATTATCGCCCCGTGTCGCAGTGTTCCATCGCCTGCACTGTTTTTGAGAGATTCCTAGTCAGCCACATCACCAACTATATGACTGTAAACAAGTTATTCGATGTGGCACAACATGGTTTTGCGCCTCGTCGATCTACGTGCACGCAACTACTAGAGATGACGCACGACTGGGCGCTACACATAAACGCCAACAAACATTTTCATTGTATATATTTCGATCAGAAAAGTGCTTTCGACAGAGTCGACCATAAGCTTGTAGTCGACAAACTAAGAGCGCTCAAAGTCCACCCGCAGACCTGTAAATGGTTTGCAGAGTTCTTGCGCAACCGGACATTTCGTGTCAAGGCAGGGGACGCTTTAAGTAGTCCACGCCCAGCACCGTCTGGCGTGCCGCAGGGGAGCTGCGTCTCTCCGCTTCTGTATACAATTTTTGTTTTAGACATGAAGCACTACATACCACCGAACGTAAAATATCTTTTGTACGCAGACGATCTTAAAATATATAGTTCACTTGACTCAGAATCAGCGCACATAGCACTGCAGTCCGCCGTCGACGGTGTCAGCCGGTGGTGTATTGACAATGGTATGCAGCTCTCCGTTCATAAATGCCTCGTTTTGAAACACGGCTCCCCAGAGCTAAACTATTTACTCGATGGCTCAACACTGCCAACGGCAAACGTGACGCGGGATCTTGGAGTCTTAATCTCCACAGACCTCTCCTTCTCCGCACATATCAAAGAACTAGTCAAAGCAGCATCCATACTTGTGAATATGTTGTTTCGTTGTTTTATTGTTAAGGAGCCTTCACTGTATATTCGTCTGTACAAATCGATTGTGCTGTCCAAACTTTTATACTGTTCACCCGTATGGCACCCACATTTGTGTAAACACATAGGTATGATTGAAGGTGTGCAAAGGAGATTCCTAAAGAGACTCCGTAGAAGATGTGACCTTAAGCCGAATGACATTGTTTTACCGCCCTTAATGGACACACTCAGGAACAATGACAAACGTGTTCTAGCTCAACTTATAGGTGCGAGCCTTATCGATCATTTTTTTGAAGTGCGGCCAAACAATCGCCGAAGCCAAATAATGTATGTGCCCAGATGCGTTGCAAGAACGGAGCGCATAAACAATATGTACGCCTGGCGCGTTTGCCAGAGATATTCACAACAGGACTGAGCACATCCCTTCTGCGACCAGTTTTTTTTTTTTTCTCATCACCCTTTACGACACGAATAAAGGAGTTTTCTATTCTATTCAAAACATCGATCACGTATATACACGGCGGTCCCACCGAACAGCTGATGTCACAGGCCTCCCTGTAAACAATTCGGCCTGTAAACAAACGAGCTGCGGTGCCACCGGCGTTCGTTTTTCGAACGTTTTAGAATCACTGTTAAAAACGTTGCACTCTGTTTCCTTTCTTCGTCTGTACGCGGCACCGTTAGCGTGTCTTTTCGCGCACATTGTGCTCCCTGTCGCAGCGGCTATCCAGTGCGAGTGGTCAGCCCGTTATGGGCCTCGGGTTCCCGCGCTTTTTAGCCACCTTTCACGGAGAGAAGCCAAAACGTGACCGCACCTGACGACTGCCAAAGGTAGACTGGCTCGTTTAGACCTATCGCTGGTTCAACGGTACTACGTAGAGTCGCAGCAAAAGTGGCAGTGAGGGACTCTACAGATGTTATTAACTTAAATGCTCGTGTGATTCGCGACCGTAATCGATTTCATAGCCCTTTCAATGGTCGGTACTGACGCAACCCGCTCTGGACACGCGGCAGCCAACGAAAGCACCCAAGTACAAAAAGTATTTAGGCGTCGCTTACCCACACTTTTCTCATCTCTTGCGTTCGAGACACTGGGGACCCTGGGGTACTCACGAAGAAACTGCTTAGCAATGTTAGGAACAGATTGGTGCTTGCTAGATCTTGAGTAATGCGCCGAGCAGGCTGTGCACATGTTCTTGCATCATATATATATATATATATATATAGAAAACCACATTCTAATTAATAATGGAGTGTAAACAGTTATCCCCCAGTGAACGTGACAACAAACTACATCAGCCCTAGGTCCAGGCCTGATGTCGATTACCTGGACAAGATGCCTAGCACCGCCGTGGCGTTACCACGTTGTATATCCAATGACAGCATTTTTTTTAAATTTTTTTCACCAGCGCGTATGTCCCCCGTGGCCAATCTAAAACACTTGCACGCGGGTTCGAGAACACAAGGGTAGCCAGAAGACCTTAGAGCACGGGCTAGGGTATCATTCAAAGCAGCGTGTCTCGTCCTACGGCCTAAGCTGCGGATGCAGGATAAGCCATGGTGACCTAGGGGTGAGACCTTCCCGCCACAGTTGCACTCGTGTTCCTTGACTAGTGGGATGCCAAGGCGAAGACCAACGCAGATCTTGACAACAAAGTCCTCTAAGAGAGTTCCAACAGGAGCACATGGTAGAGCATTGATCCACGTACCAGCACCACGAGATGAAACTGCTCGAAGCCTTGCTTTGTCCACCTTGTCTTCTGCTGAATTGAGAAGATTGGCTGGTTGTATATCCTCCAATGGCGCGGTCCAGCTTGCCTGGGAAATCGAGTTCTCAGGAGGGGGTGCTCCAGTGCGTGCTAAAAGACATTGCTTGGAATTCTGTAGTACAGTGCGTAAAGCTTCGGCAGCTGGGGAATCTAGCATCCCTAACGCCCTTTGCCAGGCACTAGACATTGATGCGACCACCGTGGGACCTGCGACCAAGACAGCGTAAGGAATGCCTAGACCTCCCTTTGCCACGGGCAGAAGGGCTTGTCCGCAAGCTGCCTCTAATAAAATTGAGTTAAATAACGAAGACAGGGACTTCAACGTGTGAGAGTTCAATTGTTGTAAAAGGTTTATATATTTCGTTAAGTCAATCCCACGGAGCAGGTGGTTTACCCGTCCTTATTAAGGTTAATCGCCTGTGTGCACCCACGAGACCCAAGCGACTTGAAGACGATTTTAACTTCTCCACCCAACCAGATATCAGATTTTTTCTCCCGTCTTTAAAAAGTGGCTCGCCTAGTAAGGTAAGATTGGTCTCAATTGTTCTGATCCAATTGTAGACCCAATGGAAGGAGGTCGGTTACCAGTCTGACCGAGGAGTCGGATATTGATAATATATACATATATATATACTGGTATCACTTGTTGCAGCCTCAAGTCTACGATTTAAAAATCAACTATCGCTCGGGAGCAAGAACAACATCAACTATAATAATGATTCTCGTCGCTTGGCTTCGAGAGTAGTCGTACTCGGCTCGACGCGGTGGAAATGTTGTTTTTCTCGCGGACGGACCCTGTGGTGAGTAGAATAGACAACGCCTTTATTCTAAAGGTAAAGGGTGGGAGAAGACCAGGATGCAGGGAAGCTAGCAAAGCCGCCTTGATGTGCGATTCCCTGGCCACACGCCAGACAAGTATATTCTTGATCATTTCAACTCCTCTTGTTATACATGCAGGTAAACGCACTATTTGGCTCATAAAATAGTTTATTCGCACATCAATAATGCGGTATATAAGATTTAAGCTTATAAGCTATGGGGATGTCTGTATGTCGCAGTTCTGAAACAAAGTTGACAGGGACAGACTGTTAACAGCATTAGCTCGATATCACATCTTGCGCGGAGCCTTCCCACGAATCTTCTCTGAGCATTCTCAATCATACCTATGTGTTTGCACAAGTATGGGCTCCACGTGGATGAGCAATATACAAGTCTAGATACAACAATTGCTTTATGCAGACCTATATACTATACACATTTGGATCCTTAATGATAAAACGACATAACAGCATACTTTCAGGTACAGATGCGCATTCGAATCTCTAAATCTCTAGTATGTGCACACCTAAATCCCGCGTAACATTTACGATAGGCTGACCCGTTGAGCTGATAGTCCAGATCGGGAGAGCCATGTTTCAGAACGACACATTTCGGAATGGAGAGCCTCATCTCATTGTCACTGTGACGAGAAGTGTATATAGCAAACAAATATTGAATTACCTTCTACTAAAAAAATACGTAAATGGGGACACTTTTAAAAAGCCCAGCGTCCCCGCTCGCCCGCCTTAGTAGCACGGGGGGTACTGATCACCAATATCGGGCGTCCCGCACCTCGCTGTCCATGTCGTGCCTCGGAACCAGCAGACAATCCGGCAAACACAACAGCCACTGATGTAAAGCGACAGTGTCATCACACGACAAAAGCATCCGCAAAAAAACAGTGGCTTCAACAGAACATCAGCGCAAGAGAGCTAAACTAACAAAGATGATAGTGAGGGTGACGGACAACGAACCTACAGGTGGGGAGACGAAGCAGGAACCGCCTAATTTATATAACGATATCCTCTAGTGCCGCCAATGGGTGAAGCAAAGTCCGAAAGCGACAAGAGCCGCAGCCAAGAAAGTAGCAAGGGCACCATTTCCATAACTACAGAATACTCACGGAGAGCTGCTATGCGACGGCCTCAAAAGAACGTTCTTGTTTTTTTTTTCAGTTTTCAGATCAACCGAAATCACTAACATGTCTAAGTGGCCCGTCGTAAATGGAAATGCATAGAGAGTGCCTTCCTGCATTCAATGCGCGCATTACGGCGCAAAGAACACAACAGTGGTGTTGATCCGCCTCAGAGATCAAGACCAGCGCTTTCGTGTTAGCCACCGGTTAAAAGACAGCAAAGTTTGGAAAAAGGATTGTAAAAAGGGTAAATCAGGGATGCCTACAATGTTCTGAAGAGCCGTCTGCAATGTCCGATGGCGATCTTACGCTCGTGTGTAGTATGGAAGTATGCAAGCGAGTAAGTACTAAAATAATATATAAAACATGTGGAGTAAGCGAACTGTAGAGACGCCTATGCCTGTACTAATAACTCATAGAGTAAGGAAAAAATACAATTAAACAGAAAGAGTAACACATTAGCCGATATATCCTCACGTCTTCCAATTCAAGACAATTGTCCTTAAATTGTCGGATTAGTGAAGGGACAAGCCCGGATTCTGCTGATCAATCGCAGCCAGGAATTTAAAAAGGCGTCCCTTTGGGGTGAGCCTTCTTTTGCCTTGTTATTTCCAACTTAGTGTCGGGCTTATAGGGTTCTTTATAGATATGGCACCGAGATGACGCTATCCGGTCACTGACTTGCCAGGGTTCCTTTTGACCCAGTTCCCCTGAAGAAGCGTGTCAACCAGCATATTCTCAACGCATACAACAGCAGAAAATATGCTATATAGATGATGGAGAACTTTACATGACCAAGAGAACATGCCGCTTTCCGGGCGGCACAGCACCTTTTTAGTGGCGTGTAGTTTAAGGCTCTGCCCTTAGGCCAGCTCGTCACCTTACTACCATCTGCAAACCTTTTTCGTGTGCATCATGTGAGGAACCGATTGACCAGACGGTCTGCACCCACAGTTGTCTTAAAAGTATACGGGGAGTAACAAGCTCCGCGAAACCCACTAATTCGTCGGTAAAGCCCTACGAAGGAGGCTCTACCGTGACGGTCAAACTAAAGGATCCGGTAGTGGCCAGCTCCGATCAGATGAGATCACGCTTCCCATATAGTTACACGGTAAAGGCTTAGTTTGAGATGTCAGAATCTCTAAGATGTACTGCTGTGTCGACTTACCTGCGCCCCAGCTCGGTTAAGTCTGCATGGGTGGAAGAACACGCAGAAGAATATTCGGAGAAGCGAAGAAAGATCTTGGACTGTCAGGAAGTTACTAACTTGTATCTACTGTTCTGGAGATGCGCCATCTGCGTCGCGACTAATAAACTCTCAAAGGATATCGCAAGACGCAGAGAATAAATTTCGTTCGTGCTACAGGCCTTAAGGCCCATTGCGAGCGTCGAGACATGTTTTGTACTGAATATATGTTAAATAAATATATATGTTATTAAGAAAAATTAAATCACGGGTGATCGATGCGAGACACCGATTTTAAGACAAATAATAATTTTGGCTGTCTGCAAAGAGAATGCAGCATCAACTGAGAGTTTTATAAGTTGCGACAACGTATGACGAAATACAAGAGCATGTTCACATATCACTCATATTATCCCAGCTGAGAGATTATAATATTAACTAAATATTAATAATTGTAATAATAAACTACTAGTAGTAAACGTAAGCTAAAATGCAGAAACAGCAATTTAAATAAAGCAAATGCAAGCGCGGAAATAGAATAGAAAATAAAGTGTAAGGAGAAATCGGCAGTTTTATTACTTAAAAAACAACCGATGATCTATAAAAACCAACCTACAAGCGGTGGATGCAACCTTGATTTAGCCAACCTGATTTTAGTAATCAACGTTCAAGAAAAGACGTACTTGACCAGTGTAGGCTGCGCAAATCTCACAACTTGATCGTGACCTCTTAGGATACGGCCAATCAAGTATCCAGATCTTAATCTGGTAAATCTAAGATGCGTAGCATCACAACATACAAAAACAATTTTTATCACAATAGCAATTGTTGCACCTTCTTGGCACGGCCCTCTAGGCAGTACAAACTCTGAGTAGCAGATGTACACTACAATTGTGTTTGCTAAACGAGGCTCCTCTAGACGGAGTACCATTCCAGATCAGATGAAAAAGCTTCAGAAGCGAGTAACGCATACGGCTGCTGCTATGAGTGATTCGGATGATGATTGACGTTACCTGGTAGACGAGAGGTCGTGAACGGAGTTCCCGCCCGAGATCCCGAATGCCATTGCAGGCTTCGCTAAGGCGAGCCGCTTGACCGAGTGGCACCGTGAGGAGAGATCCCCAGACGACAATCGAGACACTTGCTAACCCCAGCCGGGCGTAGTCTTCGGAGTCGATCGATTGCACAAAGCCAACCTGAACCACCACCACCACCATACATCGGCAGGGTAAAATATGATTTACTTCTACTGTTAGTCATTGTCTTGTCGTTAATCGTAGTATCTGGCTGTCACTGCCTTTGCAGTCGTCGTTGTAATGTCGTGCCTATCGCTGCTCTTGCTAGCGTTGTTGTTATTGTGGTGTCATGATTGTCGCTACTGTTTGGATTTGTTTTCCTTTCCTTGCTTTTGTTGTTGCTGTTGATGATGTTGTCGTTGTTATCACTTATTGTTCATCTAAATTCGTTTATTTTATTGTTTTGTTCAAACATCAGTACTTACAATTGATGCCATTGTTCTGATGAGTAGCCAGAACGTCTGTAGGAAGACAGCTGTCCCCTGCATGCCGTTCACCTGCCGAATTGTGCCCGTTGCTTCGCAGGTGCCCTTGTAGAACGCCAATAACGAAATCTTACCGCCTCGGACCAACGTCTGCAGATTCTGCACGTAGACCAGCGCCAGCTGACAGTGGATTGTGTACGCCACCGCTATACACATAGATGATAAGTCATGCGCCAGAAGACCTGCGTGCAATATTGCAATTCGAGATTACTGACCATTGACTACATACATACTGGATTAATGAACTAAACGTGCAGCTCGATTGATTCTACAACTGACTCTAGTATAACGCAGGACAAATATGTACGCTATTTAAGTGAACTACATTTTTATTGATGATACTGAAAACTTAATGACAGCGTTGTCTATTCTTATATATTTCCTAGTACATGCAACGCTTGTAGGTGCATTATTTTGACCATTCAGATGGTTTTGACGGGCTTTTATATGCAAGTTCATTGTAAACCTAATACATTCTAACCATTCTTATCAGTTTGTTTTGACTTAATTTTATTTAAGTTGGAGTTATACGAAGGCCTGTAAGTTATCTATCAATATTTTTTGTCGTGGATGTATTTACATGATGACAGCATTTCTGTTAATGCCCGTAATAAGCTGTCTTTATTTTGCAAGCACCCGGCACAATAGCCGCACCCTCGTTCGATTTCTCGAATTATATTTATATACTTTTTGATCAGAAGGATCGAGCACCATGATGAGCACTATCTGGCTCAGCCACACTTTACAGAACCAAATTAGCAATACCAATAATTGAGCGTGCTATGTAAATAAATAAACAGAATTGTGTAAATAAGGGTGCGTTACCCGTCCAACTCATCATCGCTACTAAAAGATACACATGTTTATATATACGCCATTCAGCAAATCAAATGACGAATGACGATTTGACTTCCAAGGAAGCCCTCAGAAATAGTACAATTGTATAACACTTGAATATCACGTAGTTTACACAAATAGTATCATTATAAAATCATGATATAAATTACTTGAATATCGTTTTACTTCATAACATCAGAATCCAATGGGCGTCTTAGGGATTTGGAGGCTTTGCCAGTTCTTAGGCTTAGGTCCGTTCAGCTCCCCACCGACTCCAGTAAAGCTAATATCCTGGCCACACGTTTGTCCACACTTCATTGCGCTCCAGGCCTGAGCACTTCTACGACAGGTCGCAGACGCAGTATAAGATCTAGATGACTCGTCTCTTTGTACACGACATATCTTTAAAGCATTCACAGTCACGATCTCGTTTTACACTGCACTCAGATTGACCGGATGAGCCCTTTGATAGCAAATATTTAAGATACGCTGACGACGTAAAGAAGTACGCTGCTCTGTGTTTCCAGGTGTAATGTACTAACGTATGGAGCCTCCAAATCACAATATATAAAGAAATTATTTTCCCGACAGCTATCTCAACGCGTAATCTGGGGATCCACATCGCTGTAAAACTTAATCTGAGAGGCTCTATTACTCCGCTAGTCAATTTAACTAACACTAAAATGTTCAAATTAGTTCGGAGTTCATCAATGTCTCGTTTGCATGGCTAGAAGTGGGGCACACAAAAGTCAAACCTATTACAGGCAATTTTTTTGTTGAATGCAGGTTTTTATGAGAGAAATAACTCACATTAAGAATAAATTATGTCATTATATGAACCATGTCTACATACATCCGTTTATGTATATTTGTGTGCGTATATATAACAACAGTAAAAATACATCTTTCAAGAATTAATACGTTACATGCAAATAGATTCTTAACATCTACATTTACGTTCTGTCGAGATAGAATCTAGGGTTCACCGTGCCAGGCTTACAGGCTGCTCCTTTGCGCCGACTTCGTATTTTATAAATCGTACACTAAAGGGCAAAATATGTAGCGTTAGAGGAAGGTACAACCAAATGTAGTATATAGTGCCATATAACCAAAGTGCATATATATTGCCTTAACAACCTACTGAGTCAGCCGCACATTGGGTCGAAGGCAGTGCCTATGTCTAATCACATAAACACACTGCTGCTTGCTTGACGCATGGCCCAATGGGCGCACGAGCGTTCTGAGTCCACTTATTTGAATGCAATTAATCTATCACAGCCTGAAGTGTCGAGTATTGCACCACTTTCCTCGTTAATATAATAAATGTGTCATTACGTTATAGTATACCTTACTTTTGTACACGTGTGTTTAACAAGTTGCACAACTTGTTAATCGACAACTGCAGTAAAAACGCGTCATAAGATGGGGTTTAGCTCCGCAGAGTAAAAACAAGTTAGGCTTTGGTATATGGAGCAATCACGCCTGAACAAGAAGATGAAAATGATGATGGAGACAAAATCACTGACTCGTTGACGGCTAGGCAGACAAATAACACGCCTGTGTCTACTAAAGAAAATTCGGACAGGCTAGGCTCTCGCTTCACAACCGCTCTGTACACACGAATGGCAACGGTATTGAGTTCCCTACCCTACCACAGGCATTCCTTATACTTTGCAGTGTCAATGAGGTCGTTTTAGTTGAGCAGAATTGTACTCGAATCACTAGCACGCTCTCTCCACCAGCAGGAGATTACCATTGCTGGCTATGGCTAAACGCAAAAACAGAAATACGAACATGGTGGTGACAACTGAGACAGTTGTAGTACTGATAGCAGCAACAGCTGCAATCGATACCGGAACGTTTTCGCAATGAAACAGAGTTCGCTGGCTAAAGATAGATGGGTTGTGTTCGGCTCGGTCGACAGTTGATTTAGTCATTCTGACGCGGATGAGGGCCGTAAAAGATCCTTCCTGTGCGGCCACAGCAGCTCCAACAATCCAGCCGCTCTACCGCTAAACAATCGAATCATCGCAATTCATGATTACTAATCACTGGTGGAACCGAACCGAATCAATGCCTATTTCAGTTGATCGAAAGCGGTACATTCGACTACCGCGTAGTTAACTGACGACAGTTTACGGGAAAGCTTCGGGAGAGATGTAATTGCCTCATGTTTTTGTCTGTATCTATCTCTCTTCCTATTATCCTCGAGTTCCATACCCGAACAAATAGCAGCTCCGTGGCAGCTCGCTATGACTCCGTCATTGGTGATGGGAGTGGAAGACCGGCAATTCACAGCGAATTGATTTTATTCACGACACAATTCCATCTACGGCTGCGTTATCCACATCTCTCTTATTTGCACGCAACAGGCGTATCTAAATGTATCGATTTGATTGAGCTACGCCAACAAAATATACGGCTGCCAGACGCATCGGCGGTCTTTGCACTTTTTCGCTTAGTGGGACGGCTGTTGAAGTGTTGAAAATGTATATAGTGACAACTGTATTGTGATTATGTGCAATTTTGAAATGCAAAGTTATTGCGAAATAAACGTTATGTAATAATAATAATAATAATCTCCGGAAAGCGGGAATACTTAGCATGCTGGAACCCAGACTAGAACTTCCTGACGATAAAAGGCCCGACGGTGTCACCATTCCGCCATGGGAAAAAAGCAAATGCCTGGTTTGGGATGCGACAGTATCCTGCACGTCGCACCGTCTTATTTATGCCACAGCGCGACGGAGGCGGGATGGGTTGCCGAACACGCAGAAAAACAAAAGTGGCGTAAATACACAGTGTTAGAGCCTAGATATAATTTCGTGCCGATTGCAATAGAAACAATGGGCCCGGTCAGCAGAAGTACAAGGAAATTCATAAAGGACTTAGGTAATCGAATACAAGCAAACACCGGGAATATACGTGAAGACGAATTTCTGAAGCAGCTGCTTTCACTGGCAGTTTGCAGAGGAAATGCCGCGTCGATATTAGGTGGTAGCTAGATGGTAACCATGAAATAACAAGGATACACATGCACACCTCACAATTGTATTGTCGTAACACATAATAATAATAATAAATTATTAATTTATTATTAATAATTAATTATATATATTATTAATAATTAATAATAACCACAGGCACCACGTTGCCTGTGGTGGCGGACGTTGCTATATATATATATATATATATATATATATAAATTTACTTAAATCGTCCATTTGCCCATAAAAAGGACTAAGATGAAATGGAGAGAGGGTCTAGAGAAAATAGTTCACTCATTCAACAATGTGGCACGAATGAATGCTTTTGTCTTCACCGGTAGACCGGCTCAGTTTTAACAACAATAACATCAACAAAAACAATGAACGGAGATCATGGACGGCGACAACGCCGGTGAACAGCCGATGTTTATCACTATTCTTATTTCACTCATATCATAGTATCCAGATAACGTTAGTATCTGACTATTCTTAGCTGCTCTCGGCCCATGTCATTACAAAGAGGCAACGCAGCGATCTCTTCGTAAGGGCCAGACAGGACGCATAATACATCGTACACGCGTGAGAGCACAATCGACGGATGCACTCTCCGCACTTCTCGTGCAAGTTCGTACACGAACAGACCAGGCGATGATAGCCGGTTTTTATGGGCGCTTCCAAATGAGTGCCCATCCCAGCGAGAGAAGAGCAAACCGCCACCAAGCAAAGAACAATGAATTGATGGCTGTCTTTTGATCAATTTATCAACCACATACAATTGTTTGTGTTAGTATATACTGCTGGTTATAATTAATATTAATATTATTCCGACTACTACTACTACTACTACTACGAACATTGGCAATGCTGCAATGAAGCGTGGTTAACTGACAGTACCGATTACGAGAAAGACGAGCATCAGAACGTCGTTACTGCTGCAGTTAATTTGTTCTTTCTTCAGACTATAGAGGATGTTGTAGGCGTTCGCTACAAGAGCCAGTAGAATCCACAGCACCCCGAGCCAGTAAACGGCGCGCAGACGTTCCTGAATCTTCCTACGGGCGATCTGCCAAATCGAAGTAGTCTGCAAGAACACCTGTATAAAAGCCATTCGTCAAAGCACAGAATATATATATATATATATACAGGGTCATTCATATTGTTATGTACTTATTTCGAGGTTTGGTAAAACTCGGCAAGAAAATAACTTTTCCCAATGGAAGGACGAAGCAGAAACGTCTTGTTTAGGAGAGAGAGTGAAGTGTATAAAAGTAGTTATTCTGCCTTTTTTCCCCTACATAGTTGTGCGAAATCAACTTTTGCGGGAGAACCATTAAAGTTAACGCATTAAAGAACCGATTATGCCGGCGTGATTGGCAGAAAATTCTGCGCAACGGAAGACCCTTCACTAGGTTGCGTAGCGAAAAATGAATAGCCAGATTAAGGAAAGTCATAAGAAGTCGTTATGTTGTTATGTCTTACGTTAACGCCTTTTTCGAGAAAAATCGTAAATGTTTTCCATTACGACCAAAAATGAATGTCCAAAAAACCAGTTTTACACAACAGCAATTTTAATGCCCACCATTTGCAGTGATGGTGCTGCGTTACGTAGTTGTCAAGTAACTAAGCTTTTTCGATAGCCATATTGAATTCAAAGGCATACATACGTGCATAGGATGTATGAGAAAGTTAGGTACATATTTTGAAGTTTGGTAGGACTCGGCAAGATAATATTTGTTCCTAGTGGAAGGAGGGGGCGGAAACGTCTTGGCAAAATGTTACGGTTCTGAACGTGAAAGCTTTGACGTAAGACATAACAACTATGACTGTCGAAAAATCTTAGTTACTTAACGATTACCGCAGCATCATCACTTTGGTACGAAAATAGTGGGCATTCAATTTGCGATTGCGTGAGAAAGGTCTTTTGGACGTATATATATATATATATATATATATATATATACATATACATATATTTTCTAGACATACATATATTTTGTCCGGCGTCCCACAGGGAAGCTGCATCTCTCCTTTGCTGTACACAGTGTTTGTTTTAGACATAAAATCTTATATTCCGTCGAGTGTTAAATACCTACTGTACGCCGATGACCTAAAGATATACGCTCCCTTAGACTCTCCCTCAGCGCACACTGCGTTACAGTCTGCTGTCGATGGCATCTGCCGCTGGTGCATTGACAATGGCATGGAGCTATCAGTTTCGAAATGCCTCGTTTTGAAATATGGCTTCTTTAATCTGGACTATCAGCTTAACGGGACAATTCTGCCCACCGCTAATGTTGCTCGGGATCTCGGTGTATTAATGTCAACAGATCTAACATTTTCTGTACATATAAGAGAGCTAGTCAAAACAACATCTATACTTGTGAACACGCTGTTCCGTTGCTTTATCATCAAGGACCCAAATGTGTATATTCGTCTGTATAAAGCAATTGTGCTATCCAAATGTTTATATTGTTCACCTGTCTGGAGCCCATACTTGTGCAAGCACATAGGCATGCTTGAAGGTATTCAGAGAAGATTTCTAAAAAGGCTCTGTAAAAGATGTAATATTGACCTGAATGCTGTAAACCTTCCGTCGCTCTCGTTTTTACTGAAGAACAACGACACGCGAGCACTATCGCAACTTTCAAGTGCCGATCTCATCAACCGTTTTTTCGACGTGACAATGAATAATCGCAGAAGTCAAATAATGTTTTTACCAAAATGTATTCCAAGACTTGAAACAGTCAATAATATGTTCGCCTGGCGTGTAGCCAGAGAATTGCACAGCAAGGAGGTTTTGGGGGCGTCCTTGCCCACCTAGCTTTCCTTCTTTCCCTTTATTCGGTAAATAAAGGCGTTTTCTATTCTATTCTAGAGAAGTTGTATGCTTTAGGCACACTCAGCCTATGCATTGTAGGACTCACTCTCGGCGGTTGGATAGTATTTCGCCGGGATCATACCCACTAAACGCACCTTCTGCTTTAAGCTTCACTCTCTGTCAGTCCGGCTCTCCTTTCATTAATACTACGAGCCGACAGGGGAAGTGGTGAGTGTCCTTTGGATCAATTCGCCTAAGACATCTCAGAGTCTGTCCTTATAGGCTCCATACTGCGCCCCTCTAAGTTGCGAAAAAGTTCTGTTAGAGGTACCGTCGTATTCTGTTCTCTCTGTCGCAAATGTGTCTCGCTCTCCTGAGTGCTCCAGGTGCCCCATTCTAATTAGTACCCAACTTTATTCGGTCAAACACTTTTCTTCTAGTCTCTATTCTCATTTGCCCGAGGACTGGGTAGTCCAACGGTGCATGGGCTGCATCGTCTTTGACGTCTGTGTTTGACGTACGCATGTGTCCGAGGAGGTATTTCCTATTCTTATCAGATATGCCTAGAAGTTGCCATGGCTTGTTATGACCTGGGCCAGAAAATGATCAACACTTCCGCCGTGCCGATTCAACCACTTCCTTAGGTCAGGAATGAGGTCGCGTACGCGCGCGCCTGGTGCACCATCCGGAATTGTGCCATGCCAATTGTTATGCCATGCACTAATTGTACCTTCCCTTTCTGCATTTTGACTGCTCTATTAGCGCTTTCTTGGCCCCTATCCCAAAGTCTTTGTCTTTCCTCTGCTTTTAGATTCCGGGGAGGACTGCCGGCAAAGACAAGTGCAGCCGAACTGCCGACAGTCCTATAAACCTGAGTAATTCGTAAGGCCGCGGTCTTTTGTGTCCTTCTTAACATATTCTTTAGCCCATGTGACCCTTTAGCCGCGTTGAACTACATCGGTGCTCCACGCAACACTGTAGATTCGACGGCCGACATGACGCCCTTCCCTACTTAGTCCGTGCAAGTTAAGGAGGATCTTGGCTATTGTATTTACCTATTTACCACTTGCTCCGCTTTTCTCAGAGCGTTTCTAGCATAGTGCATGCCCCTCATTCCTCTGGTATACTGACTATATATATATATATATATATATATATATATATATATATACAGACAAAAGTGCATCTAAAAATTCTGATCTATATTAAAAAATATATTAATTTATTTAAGTTTCTACTGTATCATTAATCCCTTTAAACTAGCTCCGCCCCGCTGAAATGCACTTGTGCCACCTTGTTTTCTCCATTTTTTTTTTTATTAAACGAGTCTTTCTAAATCGAGCTGAGTTTTCTGTATCTTCTCTGTAGTCTCGCGTTGTTTTTTAGATTTTTCTTTATCCGTGGGCGTAGGAAAAGTCAGGCGGAGCCAGGTCCGGCAAATAGGAAAGGTCCGGCGTTGTCGTGATGGTGATCCCAAGAGTTATTTCCCAAGAGTTCGGGTCTCTTGCGCAGGCCGTTCTCGCGCAATGTTTCTAAAATTTTGCAGTGGTATTCTTTATTGACCGTAGAACCGAGCGGAATTCGTGGAGGATGATTCTCTTGCAGCCGAAACATACAGTTAAACACTTTGGTGTTGGATTTGCTCTGTCTGAATTTCTTCAATCGACTCTCTCTCTCTCCTCAAAAACACCATTGGGCGTCTTGGGCTTTCGTCTCGATGTTGCAACCATATACCCACTACTTGTCTCCTGCAATTACTCTCTTTCCCGGCGGGCGTTCGTTTGCATAAAGTTCAGCATTTTTAAACAAACGCGATAGCATGGTGGCCGTCTTACTTCGAATAGCCATGTTGTTCTCGTGGCTCGCACGAGACTCGGAACGCCCAAGCGAGATCCGGACAGAATGACTCCTCGATTCAGGCCAGACAGAAAAGGGGCCGCTTCGACCTCCAGCGTACTATCCGGATTGGTATGACAACGCATTTTGATTTAGAGGCTCAGAACTTGACATCAATCCTGCCCTAGCGTCCGTAGCAACTCCAGAGCCGAGCGACTCATGCAGCCGCTCACGGCATCAGGAGATACGGCGACCTCACTACAACACTACTCTTAGCCACCAGTATTCTGACGCATAAAATATTCGTCAACACGGTGACAACTAATCTGTAAGATAGCTCAAATTACTCAGCTTGATGCTGAGGAATTGAGCTGCTGCCCTTGATGGTTATTCGGCGATTGTTAAGTACAGTATCGACGGTACCAAGTATACACAGTGTTTCGGTACACTGGTTGAGTACCATATTTAGTTTGCAAGATTTCCTCCACTTTAGAGCATATTAGATATTATCCCCAATAATATAATATAGGGGCAGCTTTTAAGTCTGTTTTGCCTTTCAAGCTTCTGTCTCTGATTAAATGCCTTTATAAGTTTATAACCATTTAGATAGAATTATACTCCTCGTAATTATCGTGGGGATTCTGTTTCTACGCCCCAAGGCCCATTGTATAATATTATATTATTCGGGGTAGTGTCGACTTTACGCAGTACATCAGTCGCTCAGTCTCCGCTAGGCACTGTTTTTTCCTTTTTATATTCACGTTGGTATATATATATATATATATATATATATATATACATATATATACATATACGTAGCGTGAGACGCCATAAACCAAGCACCTGGAAACAAAGGCGTGACCCCTACCTACGACGTATCCTAGCGTCGTATCTAAAAGACCGAGCATCTACATATGAAGGCGTGGACTACGCAGTCACAGCCGGGGTCTCCCAACGATCTTTACTGGGGCCAATTCTGTGGAATATAACCTAAAATGGAGTGCTTAGACTACCGCATCCCCCGGGAGTTTATTCCGTCGCCTACGCAGACGATCTGTCACTGATCGTTACCGCCCGTGACGAGGATCTGCTTGAAGGAAGAGCCAACTGAGCCGCGTGCTAGGTCTTGAACTGGTTTCACAAAAAAACCGAAGCAATTCTTCTAAATGATCTGAAGCGTCCTCCACGGAAACTAAATTTACATTTTATGTACGCTATGCGGCAAAAAAAGCAGCCAGAGCCCCGGCAGAGCTACGGAAAATCCTCCCACGGACCAGATGAGCAACTGATTCTCGGCGTCGCCTCTTAGCATCAGTAATGGACAACATCATGTTATACGCCGCACCCTTATGGAAGCGCACGACTACCAGAGCTAAAACACGCCGCCTCCTCAACATGACCCAAAGACCTATGGCGTCTAACATAGCACGAACAAGTCGCACGGCTTCCACAGCAGTCGTACCGCGCCTTTCCAGACATACTCCTTGGGACCTAAGAGTTAAATAACTGGCATTAAGAAACCCCTTTAATCAACGGCGTGACGGAGAGAACACTAATCAGCAGAACCGACACCCCAAACAAATTGAGCGAGAAATGGGAAACAATCCAGCCAGGCCATTCTGGATATTGAACAACATCGATACCTCCTGATCTTAAAAAATGGTGCAGCTATAAACACGGCTCGCTTACCTACCCACTTGCGCAACTGCTAACAGGCTATGCTAGCTGTTTTCAGCAATACCTACACCGCATTGGTGAAGCTGACTCCCCCGTATGCCGTATGTGCAACTCGGGGGAAGCGGACGATGTAAGGCACTGCTATGAACGGTGCGCCTTTCTCGACACTAAGCGAAATCTACTGTTCCGGAACTTACGGCTGAAAAACCCCCTGACATGTCAAGCCCTTGTAGAGGCGCTCCTTAAAGATCAACATCCTGGATTATGGTAAGAAGATTCGCAGACAATATCTCCAAGACGAATTTCATCTCACAAAGCCGAGCAGCCTAAATGACACGAAGAGAGGCCAGGTGAAGTATCTCGAAAATACAGTACTGCGGGCCACCCCCCAGCAAGGAGCACAGAGGACGACTGGACTTTAGTGGGTACGAGTTGCACACTACCGTGGCCTTAACACGGCGCTTGGTTGCATAGCGCATTTTTACCAGTTACGTCAGTAACAAATATATATATAGTATATATATATATATAATATATATATGTATAGATGTAGAGAGAGAGGAAGAGAGAGAGATAGATAAGAGAGAGAGAGAGGTATATAGATATATATGGGATATAGATGTAGATATAAAGATGAATATAGATAGGGAATATATATGTATATATATATATATGATGATATTATTATATATATATGTATATAATATATATGTATATATATATATATCATGTATATATATATGTATATAGATATATATATATATATATATATATATATATATGTATGTATATATATATATATATATTTAATTATGTATGCAAACTGCAAGCAGAGTAAAGTAGAAGATGCAATTAACGTTAATGTTAGTATTGCTGCTGCTGTTGTTGTTGTTGTTCTGAAGTGCAACGTGTAGGGTGTTGCCGATGAAGACTGACGACAAGACGAATTACTGGGGCTGCCTATGTCATCGCTGCAGCTTTGCATGTTCGTTCGCTTGTTAAATGCAACTGGAGACTGGAGATGTCTTGATGTATCGATGGATAGATGTGTCGTGCAGCTTTCTTTCCTAGACCTCTATCTATCAGCCCGCATACCTGTCTACCTGTATTGCCAGTTGCCTGCTTGCCTGCGCTCTGTCGGGATACTAATTACCGCCTTCTGGGCAGATTGGCCGAAGCGCTAGTGATGCGCGAGGCTTTCGCGAAGTTTTGTCTGTGCGTGTCGCGCTGGTAGCGGCGGCGGCTGGTGGTGCCGCCATTGTCGACTCCGTCATCATCATCATCATCACCACCATCATCGATAGAAAAGTCTTTCTTCTTCTTCACCTGTGCCACTTGTGTAGCGTCTTGTGAAGCTGCACATGCTCGAATGCCAGCCACCATGTACTACCGGTTACCTATAGGAAGGGGGTTGTTCCGAGGGGTTGTTCAAGCTCGAGGCCGGATTGGCCGGCCCGTCTGCCGGTCGATCGACTGGGCGAGAGCCGTCGTGATATCTGCGCAGTATGACGATGGTAGCCTCAGCATTTGCAGCTGTAGCTACTGCTGTCCTGAGCAGTCCCCTGCATCATTAAGCCTTACCCCGTTGTGTCGTGGGGTCCCGTCAGCTGGGGAGGGAGGAGGCGCGCCGATGGTGGCGCCGCCGCCGCCACCACCGCCCCCGAGCAGAGAGACGTGCTACTGTTTTGCGGCTAATGAATCATAACAGCATCGTCGACCATTATCTCATCAGCACGACAACGGTGCGCCCGGTACGATGAGCGTCGATGAGGTTTCTTTCTGTCGACCGCCGACCAGCAGCGACAGAGACCAAACACTCAGTGTACTACGTCAGCCCACGTCAGCCATAGTTAGGTGGGCTACGACAGGTATGCGAAAGAAAGGTGTCTGCTGCTGCTCCTGCTGCTGCCGCCTCCAGGAGCGCGGCTTTCAACCGCGCTTCGCCCCCGTGCCCCCCTGGCTAGCAGACGGCCTGGCGCTAGAATCAACTGACAACTGCCATACCCCCTTTATTTATTTTTTTGTGAGGTTCGGGAAGAATACGTTACGCACACCCAACGCAGATGGTAGGCGCATGGGTAGTGTGCTGCCATACCCCCTGGTTCCCCTAGACATGCTATGCACGTTTGATTGAAAAACATGTGATCAATACGGTGAGTAATTATTATTGTTTTTTCGAGTAACCTAACCAAAATCACGCAATCAATAAGAATGATGAAAAAAATACGCGGCGAATGCGAATAACATTAAGTACGAATAAGTTAGTACCGGACACAAATGACCCGACTATAAAATGTAATACATATAATCGAACTTCGAAACTATTATATAAAGTACTATGAAATGTGATGCATGTTTTGAATTCCGAAGTTTTTACATAGACGTTCAAAACAAATATATTTTCATTTTTCACACCAGAAGCATCCAGTGGCAGTCGAAGGTCATTCTAAGCTTCATTCTGCAACGCAGTCACGCAGCGAATCCGGCTCATACCTAATGTCGGCGGCGCTTTTCTGCCGCTATCAGATCGCATGGTTTAATATTATTGTTCGAACTCTCGTTTATATATATATATATATATATATATATATATATATATATATATATATATATATGTGAGTGTGTTGGCGAGATGAAGCTGGCCTACAACTGTGATGTCATGAGTTGCGATCTCGATCCTCACATGACGTAAATAGCGAGTATTTTGTCCAAATGCGGTCAAGTAATTCCAAGTAAAAGTACAAGGCTATATCGATGATTAGATAGATATCCATATTTCAATTACAAATCTATAATTAACCGGCGCATGCGGCAAAGCTTGATAAGCATCATATTGGTGAGGGCAAGATAGAGAGAGAGAGCATTACAGTGGCCGAAGACGAGAAAGTCAACAAATAGAAGACCGATAGCTACAGTAATACAGGCGCCAATATGTCACATGTTGCTGCCGGGTTGATCGAATTCGACCAATGATGGAACGCTGCCTTGCGTTGCGACAACCGAACTCAGGAGTGCCGATTGTGTGCTGCGATCTATGCGGGAAAGTTTTGTCACGGCGACAAGATGGCGTTACCACCACCACCACCACGACACGATAACAAGTGACGTGACAACACGTGTGACGGAGTACTGTGCTATGCGTGGTCACGATGATCTCGGTGGACCAGCGGCCGATGCCTGTGCGACTGTCGACAACGACCCAACAGATGAAGAATGGCGGCAAACAGTTGATCTGCCTAGCAGCTACTTGACCGTCGGACAGTGCTTGCGTGCCTCGGTGCCAACCGAGAAACGGCATGAAAACTAACCCGACAATCACTCATAGGCCATTGATCCGATAGATAAAGGCGCACCGAGGGCATAAAATGGCCGTCTACTTTCCTTGTAGCGGCGGCGGCGACGACAACGATCCCCCCACTACCGTTATGGATGATGTTGTTGTTGCCGTTGCTGTTACTGCTACGTTTGTTCTTGCTGCTATTGTTGTTGCTGCTGTTACTAATGCGATTGCTTTTGTTGTTGTACTTGCTACTGTTGTTGTGTTACAGCTGTTGTTGTTGCTGCTGTTGTTGATGTTGCTACTGCTGTTGCTGATGCTGCAGTTGTTTCTGATGGTGCTGTTGTTGGAGCGTAAGCGGACATGTTAAACTATCTAGGGTTCCCCAAAAGTCCTTGCTGCAGTATGGTCGCTGGTCATCCTCCCGAGGAACAGGTCACTAGGCAGAAGGAGTAGGACCAAATCGCCACTCAGGCTACCCACTTAACTCTTCTGGCGGCCTGCGAGTTAGACGTAGACGATATTAGACTGAAAACGGTTTCATGCAACGCCGCCAAAACGTGGCTTGGCGTGTTTCCGTCCAAGCTTGTCGGCCTGCTTTTTGCCGGTTCCGTATTGCCATTGGCCTCAGACTTGGCATTCCCATGCTTGAATAAGAGGAATGTTTATGTGGTGGAACAATGGATGAGCGCGCAAAAAATATTTCATTACTATTATCCCGTACTCTTTAAATTACAACTTGCTTTAATTGTTGTATATACCGTATATATATATATATATATATATATATATATATATATATATAGGTAATACCCGGTAATTATTATTCTCATTGTCTCCGTTAGTGACAATAAGCAAGAATATATTTCCTATGATTATGTTTAATGTTCTGATACAGATAACAAAAAAGCACATAGATAAAAATATAGATGCATTTGAAACTACTAGCCATTTAATGTTTGCTCTGAAGACTATCTCTTGATCTGGTTTTCAGAGCTGCTCAACAAGATCTTGCTGCGCTCTTACCAAGAAATGCATCTCAAAAAGAACATATTGTTTGCATTCGAAGTAAACTCGCTGATCTGAGTTTAGCAATTTGGAGCCTTTATAGGCTGGATCTATTACCTGAAAATTTATTTTCTACCTCTCGTATGTGCCGGATTGTTTGAGCCGCACCGATTTTAATTGCCCCTCAACTACCACACTAAGGGTACATACTTTGGTAAATCATAAAATTAATAAAGGTTTCAGCGTCACTATTGCTGCGGAAAAGCGGGCGTTCGCTGCAAGTGAAGGCCCAAATCGTGTATTAAGATTACAACACCTCAAACGTAGGAGCCGATAACCCTTACCCATCAATTAGCGTTCTAACATTGGCAAACATGATCAGGCTAGGAGGGGCGGAGTGCATGGGACACCGCAGCTAAAACCGATACTCCCTTCGATTTCGAGAGGTTCTCCGAGTAGCAGTTCATCTGATCCATCCAGGTCTAATAGGTTTTAGCCCCGAAGCGGCTGCTACAATGGTTAAGCGAGAAACAACGACCCTGCAAACTCCGCCCTTTAACTTCGACATATCCTCTGGCTCTGTATTCTGACGTCAAATATCCTAAACTGTCGCCGCTATTTCGTTAAGCCGCTCGTAGAGCCAGTGACCTCGCCCTCTTATTTAGACAACACTTGTCTACTGTTATCGAAAATCCGAGGCGACAACTTGTTGCAACTCAAGCTCTCAGATCTCCGCTTTTAGTCGTATTTACTTGATAGCAGGACACGTTTCTACTAAATAAAACGTGGCGTTTTTCACCGCATCGGGCTCAAAGCATCGAAACGAAACTGTCAACGCCTCACCCACATATCATCGACTCCGTGATCTATTTCCCAGACCGCGTATCCAGTTGTTCCTTATCACGCGAACGGTGACCGCAAATAAATAGTTTGGGAAAGCCAGCTTTTTTACACAGAGATAGATGCACGGCTATCCGCTCTAGGCTGGACGAGTCATAGCTATGAGGATCCGACGGAAGTAGTCTGCTGGCCTCCTAGAGTCCATTCGCAGACGCGTGTGTAGCCGATTCTTCCTAGCCTATGCTTGAGGGCGGCGGTCGGGCATGGAAGCGCCGAAGCGCCCAGGACAAAAAAGAGGTTAGGCTGCATCGTCCAGTATCTTCCTTTTGCGCTTCCCGCCAGAGGATACAAACAGGATATGGGGCTGCTGCTGCTGGTGCTTGCACGCTCCGGCGAGTAGGCATCGAAAAGCCAAGACAACGTTATGGCCGTCCGTTCCATCTACACGCTCCCTTTCGCCCTCGCTTTCTTTCTCTCTATCTTTCTGCTATGGTATTCCTTCAATTTTTTTATGCATGCAATCTCTATACCGTGCTGCCCACCACCACCACGGCATCCCGATCTCTATCTACCTGCCTATCTTCTCCTCTGTACAGGCGCTCTTCCAACCTTGCTCTCGCATGTTTTCCTTGTGTTTATCTTCATCTGTTTTCCGTTATGTGTAGCGACACATGGCGACTCGTTTGCGGCTCACCGTACCGGTAGTGCTCATACACACAGAATGACAACGGTCATATCAACAGCGTACACAGGACGTCCCGTGCAGGACTTCTTCGCACCACTGCCTTTGCTCCTTGACCCTTTTTGATATCCTGTCGCCCAGCCACCATCTGCCGCCGGGCCCACCCACTTACCCCAGACATACCTGCCAGATCGAGCACATAAACAGGTGCGCCCACTGCCTGGCCGGTTGCGGTGGTGGTGATGATGGCCGTCGGAGTGACATTGCATGTTGGTACCATAAAGATAGTGGTCTGCCGGCAGAATGGCAAGAGAAGTGTCGCGGTGCAGCTGACACGCACTCCCAATGCAGGCAGTAGCCAGGCGGAGGAAATGCTACTACCATCAACTGAGGTACACTGAGGGCGTCTAGTGCGACGACGGACGCGCATTACGTCCTGCCACATTTACGCGGCAAAGGAGGATGTAAGGTGGAAAGGAGCGACACGGCACGAGAGTTCGAACTACCAAGGTTGGGCAGATTGCCTGGACATACGTATCTGTCGGCAATGAGCTTTTCCGGGCAAGTCTGTTCCTTCCTTGACATCTCTCTCTCTCTCTCTACGAATGAAGCGATTGCTTTAACCGGACGGAGTTCGGCTCTCGTTCGATACAATTTAAGCGAGACTTTGCGTTGCAAATTTTCTACAAATTTACGAGGAATACATATATTCATTAATTAGTTTGTTTGCGTACTTTGAAATAGTCTTGACTTACCACTGAAAATATTAGCGAATATTGCTTTAAAATTAATATATGTACGGATAAGTATATGTTAGGCGTATGCAACGTTTTGGCCGTTTCCGCCTAAACAAGAACTTGCCAGAGTTCAAAATGTGCTAGGCCAAATGTATACACTTGATCTTACCAAAACCATGTTTGGTGACTTACATCGATTATGAGACCTAAGCCAAGGGATGAATACTGAATTCTTTATTTGCGCAGATCGCTACTTCTCTGGAGTCTAAGGCGACTCAGGTAAGTGTGCGCGTTATTATGGTGAAAACAACCCTGAATGGGGCTGACACCCCTGGACCATTTTTGTAAATCAAAGTTTGGGACGTGATGCATCTGATATTTCACTGGCAACACAAATAATGGTAGTGGACAACAATGCAAGCAGAATAAAACTTTTGCCGTCGGGCGCAGACTCTTTGCATGACCAACCAAAGCCAGGCTTGTATGTAGTTACCCTTCTGCTTTAATAATCCCGCAGGTTGGAGGGTCATCTTAAGGAGGATACATATCTGTAGGCACTGCCGTCTATATATGTATTTGTAATTTTAATGGGTATTGCTTTAAAGCTTCGGCTTAACTCTTGCTAGCTGCCAAGACTTGCCTGCGAGACTTGCCGTTAGGTGGCTGAGTTCCATACTGTCTAAACGTGAGCACGTTAGCGGGCTTACCAACTCCTGTTATGCTTTTACTCAGTCGTACGTAAATGTATTTTAAGCCCTAAACCTCCTGTGTGAGAAGCTATGAGGCCACTTGTATGCAGTATTTATAGAGATTACTCTGGCAAATTCTTTAGTAAGACTCCTCACCACTTACTGGTCGACGCGCTTAGGACAGTCGGTATCACCGGAGCTGCATTGAGTGTGGTTCCAAGTTTTTTCAATGATGACACCCTATTAATTAAAGGCAAACGAGGTGATCATGAGGTTAGGTAACGCCCCCCACCCCCCTCCTCCATAGATACCTAGCCGATAATATTGTTGTCGCTTATAAAGAGCTCGGCGCCACTTAAATGGTTGAATCATACCTTGGATCTACGGAGTTTCAGATAATCACCTGGGAAACAAAAGTTGCCGAATTCTGACGAAGGCGACAACAGCTGGGAGTAATATTTTCTTTTGCTGTGGCTAAACTTTCGAGTTCATGAGTACGTTCCCGCGTCTCGGACGTGTATAACGACTCATGTTAATCATGTCGTAAACTAGGCCTCGGCTAATATTTACGGAGATGTGGAGAATGTCAAACGACTTTCCGTTGACGCAGCTGTGCGTCTCTTTATGCTGAACGCGCTTTCAAAGTTGGCATACGGCTCAGATAGGGTGTGGATGCATCGAAAATTGTAATTCCCTCGAGAGGGCTTTACGACGTACATTAGGGCTAGAAGCCGAATCGTATGTGCGCTAACAGGCTCTGCGCCGATGATAGAGGAGCCTCAGCTGAGACTGCAGCGCATGCCTGCAGCTCCACCGCTCTATCAGCTATTAGTGAAGTAGGGGAGATTACAAAGTAATATAGGCAGCGGCGGAGATCGAGAGACTGAACGTATCTTTCTCACCTCAATGTTGGGCTGGGCCAACCTCGTGTGCTCGTCCAATTAATTTCACGAACCATTATTTTATGAACAGTGCAAGGCTATAAAATACACTATTTGCAATCACGCGGATTTTAGCCCGAAGGGACTACAACGACTCGCTGACAAGCAACGGAATTAAACAAGAAATGAAAAACATATGACATAGCCTTGTTAATAATAGTACAAAGTACTACAAGGCCGTCAATATTTCTCCCAAAACGACCTACTTCACAAAATTCATTTATTGATGACAATGATTGGATACTTTATTATACGCGAAGGCTTATCTCGGGCTCTGCAGCTAGCGCCAAAAAAAAGCGTCGTTTAAAGATCACGAGGTACAATTAATTACCAATCACATAGTCACATAGTCTGAATGTCTATGCTTTAGGACAACGCAATTATGAGTGAAACCATTCACCGTGGAAGCATGTATACCAATACTTTATGATCAATACGATCAAACGCACTCTCCCTGTCAACATGTAATTAGTGAAACAAAAATCGTAAGTTTATAAATATAGTCCAATCATGTCCAAAACACTTTGAGAAGGTGAGTACACGTTGACCAATGAGCATAGAAGCCGGATTGAGCAGAATCGAGTTGCTTGTTTTGCTTATTTTTGGTAATTTTTTCCATGCTTTTATTTCTGTATTACATGACCCATACTGAGCGAAGAAAACGACAAATTATTTAATACAAAAAGATATCATAATCTGTCGGTTCTCAGGGTACTGGCCCTTCGTGAGGTGAAGCCTCACCCACAAGAAGCTTACCGACTAGTATATTGCGTTGTTGACGGATGTTTAAAACCTATCAAGGCCACGTGAGACCCATAAATGCCCAAACAGCGTCATTCTAAGAGACCTGCAGATCACGGAGCACGCCTTTATATGTTCCAAACCAAACACCTGAACAATACCACAATAAATACTCTATTACTAATATTATGGTTTATTAACACCCAGGTCGAGTAAAATTATAAACATATACATCAGACACAATTAGTGCTTTCTTCACGTCATTGGGTCTACTCTCATCTTGCTAGTTCAATTATCGACTGAAATGCTGGACATGCTGCGGCGTGGTATCTATCGCACTCGGCAGAGCACCTCGTGCACCTGCAACACTTCTGAGGACTCTGGAATTCTTTCGTGCCTTGTATATGCTCACTAATATTCAACTGATAGAATTTAACGAGTACAGCCTTTGTTTTCGAAATGTTAAAGAGAGCCTTCGAGATGACAAAGCAAATGAGAGATTCCGTAGCACCTCATTTAGCTTCATTATGCTTTCTATTTGGGCTCCTTTTGATAGCTGGGAGAAGACTGATGGATGCATCGTCTGCAAATGACGCCGCTATAGTATAGAGAGATTCACACATGGATAACACAAGGACGTGAATATACAAAATAAAACAAAACGGTTCAAAGACTGGCCTTTACGAGATACCTGCTTGCATGCATGCACGATTGAAAGTAGTCTGTCCAATTCGGACCTAAATGCCCCTGCCTTTGATATATGATGCAAACCATCTGTAGTAATATCATCGACACCCTGCTTAGAGATGGTGTTGAGCAGAATGTCATGATCAACTAGGTCACATATAAACGAAAAAACGGCAACTGCGTCGTTTTCGTCCGCTTCTCGCTAAACCCAGACAAAGCATAGGCGATGCTAAGAGATTCCCTTGCTGCAAACCGGTGGCAGACGAGATAACTTGCTCATGCAGAACCAGGCGGGAAAATGCGGATATGCCATTTCGAGATGGTTTAATAGGTGAGGGGCGTGAGACGCAACAACCTCTATCAGGTGATACCATCTTGTATTGTTGTAACTCCAACATTCGCGATGAGCCTTCTTTAAGTTCGTACGTCTACAACGACGTACGAGAATATTTGAGACGAGTTTGTACATCTATAAAACCGAGCCTTCACGAAACTTTGCTGAGGCTTAGTCTTCGCATGTTTTTTTTTTAAGATTATCCTATTGTCACAAATGTCCTTTGTTTATTAAATTATATTATTTCGTTTAGTTTAGCTAGACTTTTCCCTGGAGGGTACCACATAAATGAACTCGCCGTCATTTATCGTAACAATTTATCCGTCCGTCTTGCGCGGCCTCGTGTCAGCTGAGCCCCGTCGAACCCGGAGTATATCTAGAGTGGGCAGCTGATCAGTGCTACCACAGCTGGGCGGCATCGCGGCCTTCGCGATAAATGAACCTATTTTGAAATTATTAGCACACGCGTGCGTTAAACCCGGCAACTTTGTGCATAAGTCGGCGTCCTCTCGCCGCTTTTATGGAGTCAGCTAGCAGTAGGCTGGACCCTCATAGTAGAAAGCCAAAGCAAAGCAGCGCAAAAAGCAAGTGTTCTTTGCAATGACACTGTAAATCAAAAGAGGTCGTCTGTCAGACTGAGTGGGGTAGAAATCCCGAGTACCCCCGTTAAGTGTTTGTTTTCCGTATCTGTCTTGACATTTGTTAGTTTGTTCTCTCACTGCTGTAGCTCTTCTCTAGCCAGACGTAGACTTGACTTCTTTAAAAGTGGAGAAGCTCACATAAATCTATGCTAAGAGCACAAGCGTGAATAGGCTAGGCTACAGGAACTCCGACTACTCGAACGAGCCAAATAGACGTCATCGGCCTACGTTGTGTAACCTCGTATGGGGCGAACTACCTGCTCATTCACCTGACCAGTTTTCCATATAACTGCGAGATGGTACGCCTGACTCCAATGAATGAGCGCCAGTCCACATTGGAACAGTTTGAGCCGCTCTTGGAAAACTATATTTATGATTTATTTAATGAGATCATGAAGGGAGGATGAATGCCAGGAGCCTGAAATGACGCCAGGCTTTCTCTTCTGAACAAGCATGCCGATGGAGACCTAAACTGATACCGCGATGTAGAATATGAAAGGTCGCTGAAGAATATTTTATGCAAATTGGTTATTAAACGGATCGAACACGTGGTCAGTCAGACCTTTCCGCTAGAGCAGTTCGACCTCCGGGGTGGTCGGGGAACGCATGGTTCAATTCATGTGCTTCAGTCTTAGATAGGGTGATCAACGAGTTGTGGCAAAACACGGATGCCATTTGTACGCAGCCTTTATAAACAGCGTCAAAGCCATCGACAACGCACTTCGAGATCTCCTGTTGAAGTCATTCCGACACGCAGGGGTTTGTGGCTCTCCTCTGAGCGTAATTTTGATTTTTTTATGAGGACACCTTACTGGTACAGGATGAGCAGGATGTGTTGCGGTAAAAGAAAGATGTGGGAACCCCGCAAGGGGACCCACTTAGCTGTGTCCTTTTCACTCTTGTGCTTCCGATTCTGTCGGCTATATTCGACGGGAGGAAATAGATATGATGTACGCAGATGATATAGTGGTCGCTCATCACGACCTGGGTGCCATCATTATGACCTGGATGCCATCATTACAACCTGAGTGTTATCAAGCGCATTAATTATCTGGCAGAGGTGTGTTTTGTCACAGGGCGGCTGGAAATAAACTTCATGAAGACCAAGATTGTGAAACTCAGAAGAGGTGGCGGGTCGTCAACTCTTTCCGGTAAGAAGAGCTTCGGCTCCAATATACTTTACTGCCTTTATTGCGCACATCGTCGAGACAGTGCGCACAGCCCTAGCCTCTTTTTATAGAGAGGTAGGCGACGTCCGGCGACTGCCAGCCCGGCATTCTTTTATCTCAGGATCATTCCAAGACTGACGTATAATATTGACAGAGCACGGGGCTAGCTCACTCAGGCACACTTTGGTTTGTTTAAAAAGTGCTTCACAATATCCATACAGCGAGTACGTGGCTTGTCAATGCGCGTAAGCAGCCGTTTTGCGTATTTAACTGGACAAAATAGGCCGTGAACCGGCTGTTAAGATCATTCGATGGATGTTGAAGAGAACGCGTACAGTAACATTCGAAAGCTTTGCCTCGGAATGGGAAGATAAAGTTAAACAAATCGAACAATAAGAGGTTGGAGACCTCGATAATTTCAGTGCTTCTGACCTCTGGTCTGGCCTTGCATGTGACAATTGCCACGTCTACACCAGATGCACGTGTATGTGGTGTTCACATCACACGTCATGGGCAATGACGCATAATGGCTGTCATTGCCCGGTCCGTTCGAATACGAACTTTCACGAATCGTATATGAAGCGCATCTGTCGACTGTGCTCTCATGCCTGCACGAAGTACGATGCGTCTGCCTGCCTGACCCTTACGAAGAGCGGCCCAAACCAGTGCCTTGTTAAACAAAACTCCTCTGCCAAATCTTTTACGAAATCCAAATTGCTTCTCTTCAAGTAGTCAATCGTTTATTTAACGTATATATATATATATATATATATATATATATATATATATATATATCACCCTTCTTACTTGCCGAGGTTCTTCAGATGTGCATTTCTTCTACACAGACTGATATACTTATTTAAAATTTACCCAACCTGGGTGTTAATAAACCATAATAATTTGTACTACATTTACCATTAAGTGGGACAGGGTTGCTAAAAAGATGTTGCCAAGTTGTTCTTAAACGGTGTGGAAGTGTTAGTTTGTGATTCTTGGAAAGTACTACTAAATTTAAAATTTAGCGTGGAATTCGACAAGCATCTGTGAGCACAAGATCATTGAAACTATAGCATACGATTCATGTGAAAATCTGTAGTGTGCCTCGGGACTAATTAAACAGAGGCAGTGTCGACGTGAACAGTCATTCCAACAGTCAACCACCATGACCTCTTGCCATTGCTCCGTGGCGTGATCACTCTCTAGTCATCAACATCACCCCATTATCATAACTGCCAACTTCGACTTTACTAGCATCGTCTTCATCATTATGTGCATTAGCTGCTTCATCAGTACTTACTATCAGAGTCATCACCATTTTGGCTCATCATTCATTAGCTCTTGCTCGTTTTGAGGAGCTTTAACTTTAATTATAGACCAATATCCGTCTTCTACAGGCTTGAAATCGCAGCATGGAATATCTTCAATGTACCGAAGGCCAGACATGTTGCGATATTAGGGTTTCCCCAACAGAGTCCCTGTGGCAGCATGGCCGCGCACTCTCCGCGGTATATCATCTATTCTCAATGAGCATCGCTCAAAATAATTCGATAGACCTCGGGACTTAAACTGGCGACAGCCCTGTAGATGACAACTATGACTAGCGCACTAGTCCTCTAGACCACGCGGCCACTTCATTTATCAGCTTCACCTAACTATCTCTTACAGTCCCTTCACTCATCACGATTTTCGTTTTCGACACCACTGTTGTCACCTCCCCCCCTCCCCCCCGCCCGCCAGATGCCATCACCATTAATATCAATCGAACGCGAACTACAGTCCAGCCCGGAGACCAACAATAAGGCAAGAGATGGAGCAGCTTGGCGTACATGCTTACGCGCGTGAGACGGAGACACGAATGAACGCACTGTTGGACCAATTAGTAATGCGGGCTCACCAACCAAAGACGAAATGTGAGAAGCGCGCCGCATCGAACCCTGTGAAGACACTCGCAACAAATATATGCGTGTGTCGCAGACCTTTTTTCACTTGGAGCGCATGGGAGTCATTAGCAAGATAACCGAGGACGCCCATGGCGGTGAAAAGGTACCGGACGAATTGGAGTTTACGACGGTGACACGGTCCAGGCGAGCTGGAGCGCCGAAAGTTATCGTGGCAAAGCAAAAGACAGTAATGTTCTTAATGCACGACAACTCCCTAGAGCTACATTTCAATGATGTATGCCACTTAGTCGCTAAACACATTAAATGCAATATGGAAGAACCCTATTTTACAATAAGTAGAGAACCTCTACTCGTGGTTGAGTCTGAAGAAGATAGAGCCATGCTACTGTCACTTCAGTAGATAGCTGACATAAAGGTGTGAGCGAGAATCAGTGGAGGGCGATCCACAGTGGAGGGCAAAATATCTGGTGTACATCTCAGGCTGCTCTGCAGGTTTGGGTTAAAAGAAACGGTACGATCCTCTCTCTGAGAACGACACGACCTTGTCTTATACCGGGAACCCATGCAATGTTTTAAGTGTTACAGCACGTACCATTTTGCAACAAACTGCAAGCTTCCTAAACCGAGATGCAGAAGTTGTGGCTCTACGGAGCACCTGGCGAAGGATTGAAAGTCCAGACTCGATGCAGTCTGTGTTGTGGAGAACATGAAGCTACCTGGAACTCACGTTCACATAGGCTGAAAGAGGCCACATACAGGCAGGCTTCTGACAACTTTTCAAGACGCGCCTGGTCCTCCGTAGTAAGGAACGGATTTCAAATAAACGAGGCGACACTCAAGCCTCAATGACCTGAACCATAGAAGAATCCAGCAGTAACAAGTGTCACTTGGAATCACCGAAAGTAACTTGAGTGGCCAGCAGGTGCCGCTACTCAGAGTGGAGCATTAAGTGCAACAGATGATTGCGACGATTATGCCGATATAAAAAGGTATTATCGCGCAGACGGTGGCTGGGACCATTCAGATAACTATCCCGAGCATTCTGGGAGCACTAATAGGTACTCCGGTCGAGCCCGGTGGCGTAGTGCATTCGCGTGCGCCTTGCGATCGGAAGAGACACATACACGGGTTTGATCCCTGCCGTTGCCACATTTGTACTTATTGGGTCTATCTTACGAAGCAATGCGAAAGCAATTCCGTAGACGTTTAATGTTGACTAAGAGTCAGCCTGGAAAAGTTTTTTGATGGGTGCCCCGTTAGCTATTTCATCTATGCTGCAAATCACGACCAAAGGCGCTAATGGGGCCAGGCCTATACTGGAGGACAAAAGCGCAGATCATGCAACGACATTTCCATCACATTCCAAGTCGACCTGGCAGCTGCCGACAAGCGTGAACAGACCTAACGTCTAAAGACAAGCGTAAACAGACCGATCTAGCAAGAAAATAATAAATTTGAAGATGTAGGGGTTGCAGGTATTCAGATAGTGATGTGAAACTGCGAGGAGAGTGGGTGTTAGGTCTGCTCAAGGACAATGCGCAGTATAGTAAAAACACTAATGAGTCGCCGGATAGTTCGGAAGAATAGCCGAAAATAGTTCGCCGAATCCACCCAACCTTATGGATCGGAATTCAACTCAAACCAGATTCAAAACTTTGGGGGTGACTTGCTTCCTGAATGATTAAATGAATTATGCGCGTCAGTGATTTCGCAATTCAGTGCCTGGCATGATGAATCCTATGATATTTTATGCCCTCGTAACCTGCCGCCAGACACCCGACGCCGTTTAGTAAAAATAAAATCTGAAAATTGCGCATCGTTACGCATGATCACGTCTTGCGGATTATGGCGCCATACTTTATCGTACAATTGCTAAGTCGGTGGAGCTTTTTCTTTGCTAGTGAAGCATACCAAAATGTGATGAGTGGGGCGGCCATGCCGTCGGACCTCTCAGCCTTGACCAATGCTCGAATCTGAGGCAATACACGACTGAATTGAGGTCCGTGTATTGCTTTGATTTTGTCTGAGTGCCCTGTCTGGATGGACTGGTTCTATTGTTAAATATGTGTTATGTTACGGGTTGTTTATCCAATAGCTTTCTTGCCGCCTTACTGCTTTAGCCGTGGTTGTACTCTGATGTTACGGCCCAAGTTTTATACTAGCATATAAATGCAATTGGTTTACACAACAAAAAAATAACAGAAGCACATTTATATAATATCAACAAAGGTACTATAGACCACGGTTTTCTACCACTGTCGCCGTAGCTCCGCTCTTCATGCGTCAATTCTGATTTCTACCATACTGTACAGAACGGTGCTAGAGGGACAGTAGATTATACTGATAAGATACATTGATTAGCTAACATTATTAGGTGTGGTTGTCAATATGATTAGTGTTATGTTTATGTGTTTTCTAAATATTCGCCGGAATTAGCATAACAGCTGTAGTTATGTACCCTTTCGACGAGCGCAGTGAACTCCTCACTATCGTGACTCCGCATGCGCCCGCATCATAACGAGGAAAGCGATGATGTGAAGAGGAAGCGGGTAGGACGAACACGGAGAAGAGATATGGCGAACAGCGATCCGGTTCTTCGAGTGGGTCGGAGGATAGTCGAAATCGGCGACAACTGTCAACAAAACGACGCAATATTAACACCTACAATAACAACAATAAAGACGCCTATAGTGGTGCGTACACACGTCAACAAGTAGGGAACTACCAGTTTGCTCTGCTATGCGTACTGGTTTTATTGGAGTCTGGTATGTATAGAGAACTTGCTTTTAAGGAAATTTTCATAAACACTTACTAAAAATGATGAAAAAGCAAGATGAGCGATTTATAGAGAAGCAAGATTAGAAAGCCCCCGATACGTTTTTTCTTCATGTATAGAAATCCTTAAGCACACAAAATGCACATCTCTATATAATCAACAAAGCATCTAAGAAGGTTATGCTATCAACAAATATAGATACAGCGATATCTGTTGTCGTCGTAGCCTACAAAGCATTGTCATTCCATTGAGCGTTTCCGTAGACATAATCTACAACTGTACGCCGACAGCGGTGTAAACTGACTAAAAGTCTAAGGTTTAAAACTTTGCTGCCATACTTTAGCGTGATCAAAGACGACTCTTAAAAAGAAACCTACATCAACCAAAGTAGCTTTATAGAATGGAAATGACCATTAAAAATGTGCAAAAAACATAATGGGATAGCAAGCATGTATGTTATGTTACTTAGTATATGTAATGAGTAATGAAGCGTAGATAATGAACGACTGTGTTTTGGTCATTTAACACTTGTAACTGCAGAAAGTTATCGTTATATTAATTTAACAGTTTGTTCATATGCCGGTCGGAAAAGCAGCCCACGGAAATCCATCCGGCATAGGATGCACAATAGCTTAAGACCCCTAAGCATTTTAAGCAGCTTGTACAGGCAACGACGTATATGCGAACGAGCGCATTTTTATGTATTTATATTTATGCAACCAGGTGTTAACACTCATGTAGAGCGTACTAAACCCTACCAAGACAGAACATATATGGGCAGAATTAATAGATGCAGGACCCAAGACAATATGTACTGAACGCTTTTTGCTCCCCGTACAGATTAGAACAAGTTAATTTGATACACTACTAATGAAAATGTACTTCTAACCAAATTACCCACACCTATGGTTAACTAACACCAATTTACCGAAACCATGATTTGTGACCTTGAAGTTTTTAGTTGCTAAAAAGTGAGAGCCGTATTATTATCCACACCCTATCGTAGACAAATATACAGGTATCCAAACCTAGTGGGGCCACGGCGGCGGAATGTCATGTTTAGGAGTGTTAGACGTTGTCTGTAGCGTCGAGCCCCGTAGCGTGGTGCATTCGCCTGCGCCTCGCGACCGGAGGAGATATGTGTATGCGCGGGTTCGATCCCCACCGTTGCACATTTGTATTTATGGGGGTCCGTCTTTGAAGCAATGCTAAAAGCAGTCCTGTGAACTTTAATCTTGGCTGAGGATCAGCACGAAAAGGTTTGAGGAGTGTCCGTGAATTTTCTAATCTTTGTAATACCGATGTGGCGCGCCAGATATTACTTCATACCACAATGCGATTGCGGGGGAAAACGGTTTACGAGAACCATATTACATACAGAACCAACACCGATTTGGTACCAAAATTATTTCCATTAAATGAGTACCAAAAGTATTCCCATTAAATTTTAATGTGTGTTTGCAACGAGTTAAAAAAAGGCATCTTAGGATTTTGATTTTTATCTATTAACTATACGACTAATGTTATTTCGCTAACCAAGTTGTTTCATCACATTTATACTATTTAATAAATTTCTTGACCCCCCACGTCTAGTAGCAAGAAGGCTTGGACTTCCGATGTACAAGTGACTTGTTAAGTTGTTCCGCACTGCTGAACACGTGTTAAGCATGTGGTTACGTTATGTCACGCTCTCTGCCTTTTCAATTGAGTTTGTGATTTCATGAACACATTTATTGCTGAATATCCATATGTGGCTAAATCATTAGCGATTTGAGTTAAGCCGTCTAACAATGAATATTCCCTCTGCGAAATATTTTCTTTACATACGTGAGATATCCTTCTTATATGTAGGGTTAATATCAGAGCAAGCTTCCTGCAATGAACTTAACCAAACCGACTGTGGTTAACTTCAACAAATAATATTAACTGCTCAATTTCAACAATAAATCTTACATTTGTACGTTTTTAAAGAACAGAACACAAATTTGCTATAATTGAAGTTCGCTTACATTGCAGCAACGCATCCAATTAATGGAAGCATGTGCATCGCCCAGGCAACGTATAAGAATACTGACGTATCTAGAAGCAAATGTTAGCAGTTTGTTTGGAATGAAGCACTTGTGTGCCCACCTTTTAATTTCAGAATAAAGGCCTGTTATGCCAATTCTGTGGACATTCGCACAGAATCGTAAAGTGGATAATAACGGTACGTTTATATAACAACAACGTTGACAACCACATTTCAGACGCTCGTAATATGCTAAGTTGCCTATGGC
>QVRM01002751.1:0-72097 GCA_003439945.1 Dermanyssus gallinae
GCCAGGCTCTTGCTTAAGCGAGTTCAAAACTTTGATTCGACTACGTGGTTGTTTACATATTATTACTGTTTGTTTACAGTGTACTGCAAACAGTGGGCGCAAGCTGACTATCTAGGACAGACCTTCAAATATGGTCAGAGAATGAAGTTTAACTACCGGTGGTGTAATCTTGATTTACGTTTTTAGTGCGACAGTTGTTATGCAGTCGTCACCGGAGAATTCTAACACGAAGTCTTTGAAATGTTGTCCTCGCCAAATACACTTCAAATTTTTCGGACAGTTTACGCAGCAGTAAGGCTTTTGTTGAACTCGTGCAAAATTGCCGCCCGTGACTGGAATTTTTCACTGTCCAATTTGACAGAATTCATATAACAAAGACAATTAATGGTATCGCTTTACGAAGCTCTCGACGATTGCACGGTATTTTGCAGTCACACAGATATTTGTTTGGTAATCATAGCAGACTTTGCAGAGGCGTGGCTTTTCAAATAACATATCCAAAAATGCCAGTTTGCTTCTGTCCAACCCTATATATATATACAGAGTGTTACAAGGCTATATCAAAAGCAATATAAGACACTGTAGATATCGTTAAAGCAAATATTTTCTCAATGGAACATGGTCTCTGAGAAGTATTGTTACCCAACATAGGAACATTATATTTTTCATTGCGAGATAACGACTCCTCTTAAACAAAAACTAAGCACATTGTAATGTTTGTAAGAAAACTCAGCTTTCCCTGAAGAATATATAACGCCGACCAAAAGAGGCGACATGGCCGTTTAGAACAGAAGTAGCAAAAATAGCTTTACGTCCAATGCCTTACAATCATAACCCTACGATTATTTACAGCGCTCAAAACTAACACGCTTAGGCAAATTCGCATTTATTAACGATAATTTTGGTACCAAAGCTATGGCAATGCGCGCCGTGATTGCAGAGTAATCACATTTTTTACCGAGCATGTCGAAATTGAGTTCCTGCATATAGGACTTTCTTCCAAAAAAATTTCCAGAAAAAAGAGCAATATCGGGAATTGTCGATCCCGTTAAAGCAAATATTTTTTTCATTGGTCTCTGAGAAGTCTTGATTTGGAGATTACTAAAATCCAGTGACACTTGTGTTGTTGCCCGACAAAGGAGCACAAATGTGCAATTGCGAGGCAACCAGTCTTCGTATAGAGAAACTAAGCACATCATCGTGTTCCTGAGTCATTTGCTTTTTTAAAACTAACATATTCGGACAAATGTGCACTTCATGACGATAATGTTCGTGTCAAATCCATGGCAATGTGAAACCGTGATTCACGTCACGCACACGACGATGTGCTCAGTATCTGTATAGGAGGATTGGCTGTCTCGCAATAGCACATTTAACGATCCTGTGTTGGGCAACAAGTGTAACAAATTGTAGTCATTTCAGCTTCACTCTGAAACAAGACTTCTTAGAGACCATGTTTCATTTAAAAAATATTTGCTTGTAGCTCTACAATGATATATATATTAAAAAAAAAATATATATATATATATATGAACGGCCGCAGCAAGACTCTGCGGAAGACGCTTACAGCAAAAGTATGCGTGTATACCAGGCTGCATTTCTCCCAGCAAGAAGGTTGTCAGCGAAGCAGCTGGAGAAGTCTTTAACGGTGAAGCCAAATAATCCCGAATGTTTCCCACGGTAACCCGGCCAAAGCAAAATCGTGCTACGAAGATGGTTGTACTGTCAAGAGTGACACTTCTTCAGTCTGACAAGAAACCATAATCTCCCCGCGGTCAATAACGTTCCAGAGCTTCACTTAATTGAGATTATCTGTGACAATATCGCAAAGGTCGTCGAGTGGGAGATAGAGAAGTCTCGCATCATGAAAAACGGCAGTGTTATGACTGTTATAGGCTGAACTACTTCGCCACTATTCGTAAGGACCCTCCCCACAAAACCCAAATGTAGGAGATGGGGCTCGATGGTAAACCTAAGGAACTGCCGCAACGGGCCCGCTGTTATTTTTCTAATTAGAAGCATAAGCCTACCTGGAAAGATTTGCCGGTAAAGGTCTGCTATGCATATATTAACAAAAAACCATGCAAATCATAATGCAGAAGCAGCACGATGCAAGATCTGCTTAACGGTATCCAGCGTTTAAGCATCCAAGATTTTTTTGAGCCGCAGCTGGTTTTGATCTAACGATTGGGCTGAAAAATTAAGCCTCAAACTGAAATACGAGCGGTAAAAATTCAGACCGGGCAGCACCGATTCAAATGGCAGCTCCGTCAGCTTGCACCAGCCCTCATTCTCGAAAACGTGATGTCTAAGATTATTTCCTGTATTGTGGGTGCCGTGCAAGCGGCGGGTTTTGACTTCATCAGAGACGCAAACAAAATCCTTAAACTTCGTTCAGGTATTTCGCCACTACATCCAGTCATCTTTACGTGAGACACTACGCACTTCTGTGCATCCACAGATCTAGCAAGGGAGCCTAACGGGCGATGAGCCCGAACGCTCTTGACGAATTAATCCAACAGAACGTGACAATAGCCCGTTGCACCAACCCCAGAACGTCGTTAGAATTGACGCCGTCGATGCTAGAAAAGTAGTTTTCTAATCCTGACAGGACGATTTGGGACACACAAAAATCCTTTGCGGTAAAACTCAGTTGCAGACTGGACAAAAAGGAAATGTGGGAACGAAGTGTTAACTAAGGCGCTGGCTTTTCGCAATATGTGGGTATTATATATAGCCAAAGGGCACATCTATATTGCTTCACAGGGTAGATCCCCACTAGATATTTCCTTTGTAGTGGCGGCGTGGTCTAGGGGACCAGTGCGCTAGTCATGGTTGTCATCTACCGGTCCACGGTTCGATCCTTGTTGTTGATGGAATTTTCTTTGAGCGATGCTCATTGAGAATAGATGATTAATCATACCGCTGAGTGTCAGTGGCCATGCTGCCACAAAAACTGTTAGGGAAACCCTAGATATCTTAACACGTCCGGCTCTCGGTGAATTGAAGATATACCTCAGGTTAAGTTCCAAGCCCGTAGGGGACGGAGGATAGTCTAGAATTAAAAACAACCTCCTTAAAAAAAATTTAATTCTAGATATTCCTTTGTACGAACACAAAGGGATGCGACGTCACGTGCTGGCAGTCGTAGAAGGCTCTCTCGGCGTTCGGAGCTAAGCGGCATCTCCCGGTCGCCAGAACTAGGAATTAGGGCGCATCTTACATAACGCAAGCAACATTAACTAGTGACGATAGTCGAGTCATCCAGGTTGATGGAATTGTCAAAAAAGCTGTTTCTGATAGCGGCTACACTCAGCATCGAGGGCCACGCTGCCAGATTTCGTAATAAGTTAGCCAAAAGCGTTAAAATGAAAAAGACCCAAGAGGACACTTCATGATTCTCCAAGCAATAGGGACACACTACATGGTACAAGCATACATACTGGCAAGAGACCGCTCTGCCAACTACATCGATAGAGCAAGCATAATTTTACAGTACAAAGGTAAAGCGATCTAAAGTAGAGTTCGAAAAGGTCAGGCGGAAAACGTGTTGCGGGAAGCCTAACTTCGGCGGTACATATCGGTTCAAACATATACAAGTTCTACTGCATGTTTACCGCACCGGAGGTAGGCAACACACCTTTAGCATGTGTTCGCTGGCAGTTGTACAATCCTTAGCCCTACCTTCTCCCTAGCAGACGTAGGAAACAAGGGAGTCGCTGAGGCTTGTCAAGAATTACCCCGGCCGTCCAAGTAGCTAAGGTTTAGAATGCGATACGGGGGGCTCCTATTAGGTAAGGCAGCAGGCCCTGATCTGATATGACGTACCTACGGCTCTATCTATTTTGCTTTTATGCCCTTTTCACTGAGGCGCTAAAGGACTTCCTGTGTGCCCGCAGAGTGGAGAACGTGTCTATTCAGTGTTATTCCAATAGGAAATAGCGACCCATTGACCCTTTGTTGTATCGCGGAATTGGAAAAACATCCACTATGCAAGGTTCTCTCAGTTTTTTAGCTCATCGGTTGCAGTTGTTCTTAGAAACCATGGACGCTATACCAAAATAGTAACATAAATTCAAGAGAGGCCAATCCTTGAGGCCAGGCTGTGCCGTCCTTCGGAATTATACACCGGAGCCTTCGAGGTAAAAGAATGCACGGAGATGTCCTGGCACTCTACTCCTGCAGTTGTCTTCACCCGCAGCAATCGCTGGCCACGCTGCAACTGTACTGCGGACAACGATGCACTACGTCTCAAATTAAAGCCTACATGCAACCCTTTCTTACCTGGGAATAGTATTATCAACAAAGGCAATTACATTTACCAAGCTCGTGGAAAGACAAGCCCGTAAGGCACAAGTGTCCATCCACAGCATGGCAGAGCCTCACAATCTAAAGATAGCGCCAACGCCCTTGCGTAAATTATAGATATTATAGCTTGGCCTTATATGAATAAGGCAGACCTTGACAGCATTACAGGTAACGTATTTAAGACAGTCCTAGTGTTGCAACATTCTAACCGTAATCAGCTAGTGTAGATTGTTAGCTTTTACCTCGTCTTCTTATAATGGACCTTTGGAGGTCACACAACCTTTCGAGGACAGATGTGCTCAATGGATACCTCCTTGAGTGGGATTAACGGAGGAAAATAGACATGCTGTTTTAGGAGACGCATGCAATGAGGTGCGAAGCCTGGACGAGCCCAAACTACAGAAACCTGTACCTGATACCCGGTTTTGATGTCCATGGCTTCTCTACGAAGGTATACACGCGTGAGAATTACCGCGAAATGTCACCTTAGTGCAGAGTAACTTTGTGGAAAACCGTGCGACCCCAACCACTTCTAGTGATGTTCAATTGATCCGCGGCTACGTAAAAAACAATGATGCTACGATATTAGCGCGCGCCCAGTGTATAAACCAATTGGTGGTTAACAAAGCACAATCATTATACAAATTATATCAATATGCTTTAGTATGTTACGTATAGAACTTGAGTCATTTCGAAGCAAAAATTGTCCACATGCATTTGTGCCCTGATGTGCGCTTCACGTATGTAGGGCTTCATGTTATTTATTCTCCTTTGGACCACTTAACAGTGTTAGACTAATTTTCTAATGAATCCGACACACTGCGGAAACATGGCTCGGATCTGGATGCAAAACGAGAGAGTGTCCGGCCAGTTGCCTTCTTCCTGAAGGAGTACTTTACTCAGACCAAAACAAAACATAAGAACGAAACACAAGTAATTGTTGCTCCTCGAGTAGCATCTAGCCCCATTTATTTCACAAACATTTGCCAGCAAACGCAAATATTGCTGGCGATGTGAACATATTTAAGTAATATTTATCATATATTTTTTGTACATGTTTATTACCCGGAGGTTCTTAAACAGTACCAGAGCGGCATGCAATAAACTAGTTTATAAAAACAGCTGTGTTTGTCTAATTTGCATGGATTGTTCACGAAATTGAGTGATATGAAAAAAAAATCAAAGTACCAAAAATGACAAAATGTATTAGAGTTGTTTTAAACAATATACGCGGTAGCGTGGCGACTGGCGCTAGCTTCGAAGGGCCCACAGGTGCCAGATGTATCATTCCTAGGCGAACGAACGATCGTTGACATTTGTTACGTGTATGAGATCACTTATGTAACAGTATTGTATGTTTATACACCTAACACTTTATAAACTTGCAAAATTCCTAAACATTAATAATAATAATGTATGTTTATACACCCAACACTTTATAAACTTGTAAAATGTCTAAATGATACTAATAACAAGAGTATAAGCACAAACGTAGAGTATATCACTTCAAAAGGAAAACAAGTAATCTGCCGCTTTAGGTTCAACTTTGAACTCATTTGTACGGTTAGCCCTAAAAAACCTTTTCGAAAAGAGGAAACAACCGTGTTCCATTAATCGAAAGCGAAGCGTCACACAATTTCTTGAAACTGGCAACAAAACTGTATCTTGCAAGATCCTGCTCATTTTCTTCTGAAATGAAGCTTTTAGCAGTGAAAAACTGGATAGGCGAGAAGCATAGAGACACAGCTTACTTCAGGGCTCCCTAGGCCACCACGGTCTTTCTTGCGCCCAGAGTTCAGGCAGGATCGCACGCCACTCGGCCCTGAACGAGACGTTCTGCAGAGGATTACGGTTGGCAGGCCACCCATGTGTGCTGGAGCCCCCCGGCTTAGTCAGAGATGACGGAAAAAGGCCTGACGGAATGACTCTGACCCCATTCGATCGGGGCCAGATGCTGGTGTGGGATGCGACTGTTACCGACTCTTTAGCCCCTTCAATGGTCGGTACTGGCGCAGCCTGCCCTGGGCATGCGGTTGCCTTAGCGGAAACAGCCAAGTGCAGGAAGTACTCAAGCCTGGACTATCCCCACTTGTTCTCACCTCTAGCTTTTGAGACGTTGGAGGGGACCAGGGTTGCTTACCAAAAAAATTACTCAGAGACGTCGGGAGAAGATTGGTGGTTGCTACAGGAGACAAAAGAGCGGGGGAGTACTTACTGCAGCGCTTGTCGTTAGACGTTCAGAGGGGGAACGCTGCGTCGGTGAGAGGAACTTTGGCCAGGTGGACCAGCCCCATCTTGGACCTAGAGCCTTGAGTCGTTAGTTTTCAGTGCGTTATGTGACACATTGTGATAACAGACAACATGGACAAATAAATTTGCCGGCGGGCTGTGTCGGTCCATATATATATATATATATATATATATGCGTACGCATGGTTATGCTGTCTCATGGCTGTTGCAGCCTGTGAATATATATCTACACATGTGTGTGTGTAGGCGTTCATGTAAAAACTCGTTGAGGTAGTTATATGTTATGTGTGTTTGTACTCTAGGTGACGCATTTGTGCGCATTAAGGTATTTATGAGTGTCATACATTTTATGTTCTTGGAATGGTAGTTCAATCAATTGACCTGGACAGTTTCTCCTGGCTGAGTGATGTAACGTGTTCTCGTATTTTTTTCGTGATTTGTCCAGTAGTCTCGTCTGTTGTCGTACGATATCAGGACAACTGTCTAATAGTTTAATAAAATGACTAGCAACATATCTGTTTATGTTTTCAGTTTTAATGTTGTATAATTTGAGAGTGCCCTGTTGGCGTGCCCTCTGTCTCGAGCATACCGGATGCACAATGATCTTACAGATCTTGCAAATCAGGACTTTGTTTTGAATGCTACTTTTCTCATAGCACAGTTCACACACCAGAACCATTTTGACAGTTGCGTTTTCCGAAGTTTACGAAATCCGAAACTTTTCTACGATACTTAGAAAGCTAGACTTAAAAATTTCACTTAATTTCCGAGGAGTCGGTGTGAGTGCGACCTAGTCCCGACACCTGCGAACAACGACTGCATACTCAAATTGGATGAAGGTGTTATTTACCTTCAAATCCGTGATGGCTTCTCGGGAAGCCGGCAAGCATTAAAAGCGAGGGTAAGCACCCGAGGCATCCTGCCATTAACGACCCCGTACGATCCGGATACTGCAATTAGAATGCAAACAGGGGCCGTGTGGTCTGGCGACAAGTTCAACACTTGACGCCCAAAGGCACGGCGCTTTGAGCTGCTTTCAGATCAACGCCTGGTCTGGAACGCTGCCGTTTGAAACATTTTCGGGCCATCGTACCGACGCCGTCTCGATTTTTGCGTAGCGCAACCGGTTGCTTGGCTTGCGAAGCACGAAAACGTCATAGGCACCGAGAGCTGCAAAGCCGTTGCTGCAAAGTTCGGTTGGTAGCTTTTGACTTTTTTTAGGCTTCTTCAGACTCAACCAAAATGTGTAAGGGATCTCGCAAAGCGGTTGGCTGAAAAACATGCACAAGAACATTGGTGTGATTATCAATCGTCGCCAAAATACATTTAGAGGATAATTGACTTAGCTTAAGTTGTGATATCTGTTCTCCGGCTTAGGGTTAGAACCTATATATATATATATATATATATATATATGTATCGCCTTTTATTTTGCTCTTTGGATTTTTTTCCCTTTTCAAGAAAACTTACAAGATTAGAATACCGCTAAACCATGAGCGCCAAGCTTCGAAAGAACTACGTCAGTAAATAGAAAAAAACGAATTTCGATTTCTTGTTTATTTTTCTTAAGAAAAAAAAAAAAAAAATATATATATATATATATATATATATATATATATATATATATATATATATATATATAGGGATTAGCCTTGTAATTACTTAATTTAAAAACATGTACCAGTTCATTTATCAGTTACAGTGAAATGAGTAAGAGCACTTCGTCGAGGCGGCAGAGGCTCTGTAAATGCATCGACGTAAATAAGTTACGCATGAAACTTTGCGCGTGGCACCCCGACCACCTACTGCAGATGTCACCAAGTCTGCCTTCCGACATGCTGACACGAGTGCTTCGTCCATGTGATTCGTCCATATATAGGCATACACCGAGGAGAAGTCCGTCACTGGAGTGGTTTAACTCATATTGCTATCGTGCGAAAGCCAATATAGTTATTCAAGCCCTCATCCACTTCCGTAAAACGTAACTTTTTTACTGTAGACACACCGTCGCTTATACCGATAGTCGATAGACTTCAAGCAAATCTTGTTTGCCAAGGAAAATGAAAATCACATGGTTATAAGGGCTAGGTTTGAACTTCACCAAACCCTCAGAAAGAACTTTACTTTCTCTAGTTTTGTCCATTTGCGTCGTACCGTCTGCACACACATTTTATCGATACGTGTACACCGACAGATATCAGACCCGGTGTTATACCGGTATCGTGTGAATGATCGGACAAAGACTCCATTCTCTTTTATAGAAGTTCCAAGTGCAACTGAGAGGTTGAATAATAAAAAGGCATTCGGACCCGACCTTGCCCGGATAGACATGAAAAAAGCGGCAGTCCTCCCTATCACCCCTTTAGACGGCACACTTTAAGAAATGCTTAGAAACGGGTGGAATTCCAGCACCTGGTCGGAATGCCTGCTTAAAAAGATTCCTAAAGGCAAATCTATCCTCGTGGGGAGAGAATATATCCTGGCGCGCCGGTTTAAGGTCTGAGGTGCGAGGGCTTATCCCTCGGGAACAGCATGGACTTCACGCGAGACGTTCGACGATGACTGCATCCCAGAAGCTTTTATATAACGTGAAGAACAACGTCAAGCATCAACCCTTGTACGCTGTAGTTATAGACTACAAGGCGGCGTTTGGCACTGCCCCCAAGGAGCTCGTCATGGAGAAGCTAGCTACTGCGGACATGAGTTTAGGGGTTTGGGAATACTGGTAGCTCTCATGGACGCAAACTGGGTCATCCCAGATGATGGCATTCAGGAACACCGACTCTTCCTGCAAACCAGCCCACTGGGCTATCCCAGTCTCACTCACTGATCTGCCGGGCTTCATAAGTGAGCACTGCCCTTGTATTCGTACAACTCTCTACGCCGTTGACATTGTGGTATCACATTGTGGTAGTGGGTGTTTATGTATCTAAAAATATCTCTAAGGATGCGGGAGACATACAGCGAACACAACGGTTAACCGATTAACGTCTTGAAGACAAAGACTATAAAGTTTTGGGGGGCATGAGAAAAGGTAATAGGCTTAGCTTAGGTGGTCCTGTAGAATTTGTTTTCGAGTTTTTTTTTATCTGGAGTTAAGTTAACGCCAAGCAGCACGTCGGTCTCGGGCTACATATCTCAGCGAGTTAATAGTAGAATCATCGCCATAACCTTAATCCCGCCCCACAGAAGTTATCAGTAAAGACAGCCTCAATCCTGTTTAACCTGAAGGTCGTCTTGGTGGCAACTTAAGGTATTATTCTAATTTGAGATTAACTAACCGGTAAGCATCCGAGCACTCTTGACATAGTATTCCTTAAGAGAACTTATCCTTAGAGAGAGAATTATGGGCCTTTCCAGTAACAAGATATTTTGTAGTCTATCCAGGACAGCGCCGTTCATGAGGATTTTGCACACCGCTTTCAGCTTTCGTCTACGGCTTCACTGCAAGGTTTCCGTACTGGTTTTAAGCAGGAGGTGAGAGAGCAAGATGGCTTATCGAGCAAGATGGCTTAGTGGCAAAAGCCTTTGCCTTGCATTCGGGAGGCCTGGGTTCGAGACCCAGACCGGCCACTTCTAAATTGGTTTTCATGGTTTCCAATTTAAACAAGGTGAATGCCGAAGTGGATTAAAAATGGACCATGATCGAAACAAAACGGGGAGCACAGATGTCTTAATAAAAAGAGATGGTGCATTACCATCCAACCCCCCATTAAGTTTGAAGTTTGAGAATGCCAGAAGCGTTCTATAGGACATCGGCAATGTGGGACAATGTATGGATGGAGCCGCTCTTTGAGCAGCGCCACGTTCTCATCATTCGGTTCTCCGCCCATAGGGTTCCACCATAGCCCTTGCAATAAGGGTCGCTGTACATTTAGCGAACTCATTTGCACCAAATATGATCGTGAGACATGTCGGTCAGCGCCAGTTTCTCGGGTGCTGGGTCGGGGGATATTTTTCGGATATGAATATACAACATGTCCTCCAGCATCCAATAGGTTTAACAAAAACGAATACCTGAAATGTTTGAGACTATATGTACGGATGTAATGTATACATGCATATGTAACAACAATACCAAAGGTGATGTAATATAAATATATCTACAAAAACGAATGCTGTTTTCCAAACTTTTGGACACATCTCATGTAATTGTAACAATACCAAAGACGATGTAATATATATATATATATATAGTATATCAGTTGTCGATATGAAATGACACAGGTTTCAAAACGCTTGCTACCACCAGCCGAGTGAAAATTTGAAGCCGTGCTCCAAGATTATGTTGCGAGAAAAAGATGAAGAAGAAACTGCACGAACTACTTGTAAGTAAGTCTATCCAAATGCGTGTCAATCCTTCATCGGACGGGGTATTCGATCGTTCAGTGTGTGACTGAGTGAGTGGATGGACGGACGGGCAGGCAGCAGGCGGGCAGGCAGCATAGACGGGAGACGGGCATCGTACGGAAAAGTTGTTCCCCTCGAGGGTGTCATCAGCTGTGCGGTACGGCGCCGTGGGGCCGCGTGAAGTGTGGAGTAGTAAACTTCCAGCCACCAGCCGTCACGATGGAGTTCAGAAAGCGACCGCAGACGAGCAGCAGAGGCTGTTGCCCCACCTTCCCCCCCCCCTCCCCCCCACCTCCCTCACGGCTGTATTTGCCGCATGGCTTCCTCTCGCCGAGAGGAGCAAATTATAGATTGCAAAGCGTGTCTTCTCACACTCACCCGGCCTACTACCGCGCTGCTACACAACCCGGACAGCCGCTGTGCTGTGCGCCATGTGATGATGACTCGATGCGAGTAGGAGGAGGCCTGGCGACGATGAGACGCTCGACGCCCTTGAGACGCCCCCGTCCCCCTGCGGGTGGGTGGCTGAGCGGGAGCAATGTCGACACCGCTACCGCGGCGACCGTGGTTAGTTGCCAAAGAAGTCAAAGAACGTTGCCAAGAATCAAGAGATGACGATCCGATCGAATCATGTCAACTTAGAGGATGAACGAACGTAATGCTGATGCCGATAGTTTCGTTAGTAATCGTTGTAGTCGTAGTAGTGTACGTGGGGGGGCGACGGGGGGGGGGGGGTTGGTGAGGGGATGTGGACGTGAGGATGATGGCGGTGTTGGTGCCGTAGCGAGTGATGACGACGAAGGTTTGGGCTACGCCAACGCTGGGGGCGACAGTAGAAGGATACAGACAGTTCGTGCGTAAGTGAGTGACTAACACAGATAGATACGACGAGAGAGAGAGAGCGAGAGAAAGAGAGGTGGGTAGATAGAGACAAGTAGAGAGAGAAGGGGGGGCAGGGGGAGAGAGAGAGACGATTGGTGTTGGCTACTTGGCACGCGATCGATCATCAGTGGCGACTCTCCTGGGGCTCTGGCCTGTTCCGGCCAGCTCCGATCGCCGCGACACACACTACGGCTGGCGGCGTCGACGTCGAAATGTGCCGATGGCAAGCCCCAAAAAGGCGGCACTCCGAGTGCGGTAGAGACGCGACTTCGGCAATGGCAACAACGTCAACGAGCCTCGCCCGGAACGCATTTCCCCAAGGGCGTGATCGTTGAGCAGCCACGTCATCATAGAGCATAACCCCCTGTCGCTCAGTGCGTGACACATCCGCTTAGCATACACTACGCATAGATACACGCATACACCAATATATATATATATATATATATAAGCGCTGCTGCTGATGCGTACGACAACCCTAAGATGATCAAGAAGGCTAGTCTCAGCCGTTCTATTAGCTTTGTGCACGATCTTACCAACCACACTTAAAAGGACAAGCGAGCAATCGCAGATCAATGGGAAAACGGTTCGAATAACGTTGGTTTAAAGTCGCATTTCATGCACTGAGGCAGAAGTTGCACTTTCAGGGTTACGGAACGATTCTTGTAAGGTTTCTCGGCAAAGATAGCAGAACATAAAGTTTGAGTCCACACTCAAAGCTTTCTGATTTATCGCTGTGCAGTTTGCTCATCGCAATAAAAGTGTTAGCTCGTTACTGTTTTTACCAGTTTCGGATCATACGATTTGTCTGTGCATATGCGAAACCACACAACACGCCTAGCGCATAACGCAAGAGGACGTCGATGTCACTAATGAAAACTGAGGTAATTCCACCTTCCCCCGTATGCAAGAACAACTAGCTCCCTGCGACGCTATGCATGAGTAAATGATTTAGCACAACTATTAATACCACAAACGTTGCCACACAATTATAGCCAAGGCAATGGGCAGCCACGACGTTTCGACGTGTTCCGTCGACCTACCTATACGAATTGTCGTGTCCCTCTTACTGGAGCTACGAAACATTACGGCCGGGCAGAAACCTATGTAAAAGCTGTACCGTGGCTCGGCGACGGGAGGTTATTTCTGTCGGTTTCTCCCTTCGCCCTCGTCCAGCTGACGATATGAGATGACATAAGAATAGTTGTTGGCGGCTGGCCTAAAGTTGACCGCGCACTTCCGGCGCCGTCTGCCGTACGACGCCTCGGCCGTTATGGCTGTGTCTGCTCTGTTCGGAGAGAAGGTAGGTGAGGTAGCGTAGCGTAGCGAGAAAATAATAAAGGAAACGTTAGATGGATAGTGAGGGGGAACGGGAAGAGAAAGAAGGATGGAAAAAGAGGCTATGGAGGGAAAATAGCCTGCTGCTGCTGATGATGCTGTCGATGCTGATGGTAGTGGTGCTTAGGGTGCTAGGCTCTGCTGCAACGTTGGTCCCAACGATAGCAGTACCTAGAGTAGAACTAGAAGCGCGCCGCAGGGGCCCTGCGAAAGTGCTGAAATGGCCTGGTTGCCGGCGCGGGGGGAAAGTTGAGAACAAACCGAATCGGGCGGGTGAACGGCGCTAGTTCTCGGGCAGAAATGATCGTGACTTAGAAGGGGGTCACAAAAAGGGATGAGGGGTTTATGAGGCGCGCAGGTAAACCTGGCAGCATCGGCGGTCAGACTAGCCCAGCGAACGAGCGAAATCGAAAGGCAGCAGTCGCGGAACCCACGGAGATAGCGTAGAGGAGAGACGTCCCTCATATGTAAAAGGAGAAAAAGGACGCGAAAAACGAGAAGAAGAAGAAAATGAAGCAAAGAAAAGGCTGTTTGATGGGGTAGTTTGTTAGAATATGGTGGTGGAGGTAGGGTTAGGTTCCCGAGGAAGTGGCTAGAGGTGGTAGGCAAAAAGGCTAGCGGAACCTACCGGTTGGGAACGAATGAGGAAAGCCGGCGAACGAGCGCAAACACGGTTTTGCGTACTCGTCGCTGTAGTTCCCCCCCTCCCCCCCCCCTCCCCCTCTCCCCCCTCCCCCCCACCCGGCCAAGCCTCAACAACGTTTCGCACCGATGAAGAGGCATGAAGGAAAATAGGAGTCGAGAACACGAGCGGGTGAGTGAGCAAGGGGGGAGTTGAGTTAAGACGCGCAGGCGCTGCGACTGAAATCAGGCTTGAGCTGTGCGTCGATGAGCGGTGCGGGGGGGCCGAACCCCCGATGGAACAGACGGCAAGCGAAGGAAGAAGATGACTACGTCGATGTGTCGTCGGCCGCCGAAAGAACCACGCTCATCTGCCATTGGAAGCCCCCTTGCGATGCCGTACTGAGGCTGAGGTGATCCAACAGCATCGCTCGGGCTGTTGTCCCCGCGAGGCAGCACAAGCCTTGTGCTCGTCGAGCTCAGCGAGTGGCTGAGGGAGCATACAAAGAGATAGATGGAGCCGGGCGGGCTACTCGTCCGGCGCACTTCGATATCGATAGTCGTCTGTCTCTCTACCTATCAAGAGCTGGAGAAGGAGGAACGGGCACGGTGACGACGACGACGACGACGAGGACGACGAAGAAACTGGATTGCCAATCAGGCTAGCAGCTAGTGTATCCACGGCACACATTGCCTTGGGCTGTATGCTCAAACAACCAGACGATATCCGGCGACGCGCGGCACACTCCACAGAGCAGGCCCGGCAGCGGTAGCAGCAGCAGCCACAGCAAAGCGCACCACCCCCGTAGTAGCTGTACACCACCTCGAATGAGTGGCGGCAGCGGGGGGGTGGAGGAGGGGGGGTAACGGCTATCCTAGCCGCGTCTCTCCAGCCGGCAGTGAAGACTGCCATGAAGCCTCTAACGTGAAGGCGGCTTCTTCTTCTCCTCTTCCCTGTGTCGAGATTTTTGAGCACCGCCTCAGGGAGACTGACGACGATAGATACGTAGATAGATTGACGACAGACAATCAGCTAGATTGTCACCTCAAACTCGTTCGACACCGGCTTGTTCGGACACCGTCCGTCGGCCGCCAAAAGTGCAGCGCGACTTGACCCCACCCGGTTCACCGCGCCGACACGACCGACACGTACCCCCCTTCCGCCCTTCCCCCGGGCACGAGCAGGCTGCAGAGCAGTGGCGACTACAAGAGGCTCATTATTTTGTTGCTGCAATTATTTGGCCAGGAGGCAGTCGTGTTTGCTCTCTCTCTCTATATATATATATATCATATATATATATATATATATATATATATATATATATATATATATATATATATATATATATATATATATATATATATATATATATATATATATATATAGAGAGAGAGAGAGAGAGGAGAGAGAGAGAGAGATGTATATATATACGCGAGATTCTGTGAAGGCATTGGAAGACAACACCGATAAATGATCTGTACAGTAAATATGTTACATGCATGAGTAGACATGAAACAAACAACATACCATGTACGGAATGTGCGCTAATATTTATAAACATTTTAGGGCGTGAAAATTATATATCAAACTCCATAATCGCAAATATTCACTTTTTCGATTCACTCTCAAGAGCATTAGGGACTTCCTCTGGCGTTGTGAAGACTCGTATCTATCGACGCAGATCTAGCTTCACAGCAGGGTAGAGTAAAAAAAATTCGCACAAAGCCAATCAAGTGGATAGGCTTTCAAGAGTTGGCTACATTACCTTAATTCCCGCTTTCTTCCGGGAACGTTCCGATAAACCGTGTTAGCGAGAGCGTCGTTGAGCGGCGGAAATACCACCTGAGAGGGTGCCACCTCGTTATCTTGGAAAATCGCTCCAGTAGTCGTTCATACACGTTCAGAACATCGGCCACCGTACAGTCTTCTACGACTTCCACCTTGGTGAAAACCTAACTCCTGGTAACGAAAACTGTAGCCTTGGCGTTTCCAGACGATAGCAAACCGTTCGCTTTATGTGGCAGAGCCCGCCACAGCCAGCTTATGACCACTCTTTGTTTTGGAAGCGTGGCAGCAGTTTATTCAATGTAGCACGCCCGCTTCACAAATGTATACAAATTATGCATAATGAGCACGTTCTGAAATCGCCGCTGTGCGCCTCAAATGACTCTGGCAGCATTTCAAACTATCGAGATAGGCGCCTACCCAATCCTTATATATATATATATATATATATATTTGTTTATTCAGACATCTAGATATATATTTAGATGCATCGTTTGCACCGTACTAATGAAATAAGCGTACACCTACCTATAAACATGTATGTATTTGTGAGGAATGCAATAGGCAAACGCACACTCATAATAGCTATCAAGTCTGCGATGATAATGCAACATTGTGCAAGTCTTGCTTCTGAATTCTAGTTTCTTAAAAAGTTGCCGAAAAAACTGAGAAATGCTGACGTCACTGTGCAAAGAAAGTGTATGACAATCAGACCACTGCAGCACTACAAAAGTTATATGACAGCAATCTAACTCTCGCCAATTCTTTTAAATAGACATACATGACGATCAGCTGCTGCTGGAGCAGCAGCCATATTACCGTCAATAGCGGCAACAGCAAAATCAGCAACGTCAGATAAACACACGACCCTACACAGCGGTCACAATACACACAAAACCTTACGAGAAAATAAGTATTGTAAACATAACGACGCCCCGTGCACTTCGATTTGCCAATGGAGATGGAGTTCGACGTGCTCACCATCAAAGTACAGAAGGGACTTCATTCAAGAGGTGGCTGGCGGCATGCAAACCAAAAACGGGTACGACATGACACTGGTTAAAGTATGCGTCGTCGTAAAAGACATCGCTAAACGCACCAACAAAAACGCTACCACCGAAGATACGTGAGCGCGCTTTTTAATCTAAAATTTAGTCGTCAAACTAACGGCGGACAATCAATGATCACATAAAAATAGCCCCTAAAGGAAACTCAAGGGGTTCTTTGGAAAAGATCATTTCCTTCACAAAATTAGCAGAACGCTGCACCATCTTGGAAGCCTAATTGTTGCGCACATTCGCCGATGCTTCCGGACATTGTTCGCGGACAGATGCCCGCTGATTATTCGAACACCCTATATGTTTTTAAAAAGGGTTAAGTGTACTTACGCATTATTGCTCCAAGACTCTATATTGAGCAATGTGGAACTTAACCCCAACTGGATGTCATTTCGTTGAGACCCATACCCACTGAACGCAACCCTATTAAGCGTTTTACTCTGATCTCCTAAAGTGATGATCACACACGAGGAACCTGAGCTTCGACATAACTTCCTTTCTCCAAAAATAAAAATACTTTTTTTAAGAGGACGGCATTTCGATTCTAACGGAAATTATGTTTAAAAGCCTTTGAGATGAAGCTAGAAAACATCAAAAAACATGATTTGGAGGTGTGTTTTGGTGCACGGATCAAGAAATACATTGGTGGCAATTACGCCGAAATTGTAAATAATAAATTTCCTTTAAAAAAGATTAACAACGATTAGTCTGTATTCTTTTTATGTAGGATTCAAGAATTTCGTTAGGTCCTCGGTATCATATATCTACAATGCACAACGGGATGCAGAGTCACACGTGAGCGCTATAGTAGGCCTAATAGAGGCAACAATGCATAAATTTCGAATCTTCACCTTTGCACACACGAAAATGTACGTGACTACATTGTGGATGTGCTAGCAAAATGAGGCAGTAGTGTTTTTTTGTGTCTGTAACATTGTCAACAAGCTGCTGCATACTAGGAGAGGTATAGTTCATTATTGATTGTTATTTTTGTTGTTGTTTTGTTGTTGTATTGTTGTTGCTGTTGTTGTTCATTGTCTGTTGTTGTTGTTGTTGTTGTTGCTGTTGTTGTTTTTGTTCTTGTTCTAATTGCTGTTGTTGTTTTTGTTCTTAATACGAGTGTCGTTGTTGTTGTTGTTGCTGTTGTGGAAGCTGCTGCAGGTCTTATCTATTCCGTTTGAGCAGGAAGCGTTGGGCGGGAACACCACATAATGCGCTCCTCTCCTTTTCGCTTCCGCTGCAGCTAGCTGCTAGCTAGAGGAGAGAGAGAGAAGCTTGGCGAACTCGGCCGAACTCGATCGATGTAGCCAGAGGCTGGCCTGTAAAAAGTGACCGACCTCAACAGTCGGGAACAGAGGAGGAAAGAGAAACAGGAGGACGAGGGGGGACACTGTAGCAATATACGGTTACTGTCCGCGGCATTCTGTCCGCTTGTTGTTGAACGGGCCGGGTCGGGCCGGGCCCGCCCTGTTAATCAGCAACACTGGCCGGTGTTCTCTTATTGTCTGGCGGCGCAATGGCGGTGCCATACCACCACAACGACAATTGACAACGACGACGACGAAAGACTGATGCTTCAACTGATGCATCGGAGCATTATTGTCGTCGTTGTCGTCGCCGTTGTCGTCGCCGCCACCCTCCGTCGCTTCGTTCGCTTTCGTTGATCGCTGCCGAACAATGAAGAAGGAAGCGAAAACCAAGAGGCGGACGGAAATGGCGCGGAGCCGACCTGCGGACCCTAGGTTCGACTACTACTACTAATACTACTAATACTAGAACTATTACTTCTACCACTACTACGACTACTACAATTACTACGACAATAACTACTGTGCTGACTTGCTGGAAACTGCTTTGTCATCTTGATCACTATTGTCATCATCATTAGCAGCAGCTGCTGCTGTTGCTGCTGCAGTAACAACAAGCACAACAATAACAGCAGCAACAACAACAACAACAACAACAACACCGCTCTTGTTGTTTGTGTGGGTGAACCTCTTGCGTGACTCAGCCGTCTCTGTCCCAACAACTCGATCTTTCCTTGTGACCTTCGCTTTTCTCTTCCTCTCTCTCTCTCTCACACACAAAATATCTGTTCAGTCTGACATATCTGTTATTACTATATATCTGTCAGGAGATCTCTCTCCCTCTTTCGCTCTCTCTTCCTTCTTCCGCCTCTCGGTTTCGTTCACCCGCTAGTCCTACCATAGAGATTGATTTCGTTCAGAAGGCTCTTCCTTCCCCGCCTCTTCCACAACAACTGAGAGGTTTCTTCGTGGCGCCCGACAGGCTGCAGGCGTTGCCGCGGCCAGCCAGCGAGCGAGTGATCATCGCCACCACCACTCAACCAGACAGCAACTCGGTACCAGTAGCAGCGGTAGCAACAGGCACACAGCTTCAGATCAGCGACGATGACAAAGACAACCCCAGATTTCTTCCACCCCCCCCCCCCCCCACCCCCAGCTCCACAGCTCAATGAAGCCGGCTGGTGTTCGGTTACATCGACAACGACAATAAGAACAACAACGACAACATCAAGAGCAGCAGCAATACCAACAACAACAACATTATCATCATCAACAACATTATCGTCATCATCATCAACAGCAACATTATCATCATCATCAACAACAACAACTACTACTACTACTATTATTACTACGGCAGCCACGTCAGCGGTGTTAATTGAGCTCAAGATCCGAGAGCGTTTCCCCGCGCCTCTTTGAACAAGAGATCTGGCCGACCCTTTTCCATCGGGCTGCGCTAGACGGCTAGATGAGCCTATGTGAGCTTCCCAACTCATAGATACACGAAGAGGTACTGCCACTCATGTTACCAGTACTACCATTACTGCTGCTGCTGCAACTACGCCAGCCAGCCAGGCAGTATGGTGCTATGCTTCTTCTGCCTGCTTCAAGAGATTGACCACCTATCCTGGCGCCGTTGGTCGCACGCGCGATCATCTGTCCTTCCCCCCGCCCGCTCTCTCTCTGTTGTGTCGAGAGATCGCTCTCGAGATTTGTTCCCGGCTCGATGATCATTATCAAGGATTCTCTATACCTACCTAGCAGCTACCACCTACCGTGCGTTGCTTCTTTGTTCCGCTTCTGTCTTTTGTTCTACATTTCTGTCTCTCTCTCTCCTCGCTCGGTTTCTATCGCTCGCATCGAGAGACGCGCACCGGCGCGCGCACAAACATATCCATATAGATACTATATATATATTATATATATATATATATATATATATATAAATTAGTGTTCTAAATGGATATGTATTGTAATATATATATATACGTTCGCGAATTCCGCTATATATGTATATATATTATATATATATATATATATTATATATAATATATATATATGTATATATATATATATATATGTATATGATACTATGTATATATATATATATATATATATATATATATATATATGTGGCGGTGTTACTGGGCTCGTCGGTGGTTTCTCTCAATACGCCGAAACGCAAACACCAAGATATTCAACCGGTATAGCGGCGCCCGGATTTGTTTTTCTTCATTGTATTTTCTTCCCGGATGTTCTTCTCTGCTATGGCCTTTGTTTTGCCAGCATTCTCAATCCGGTCATGTCCGATATGTTGCCGTCATCTGCTATACGTTCGTCCTGGTTCCGATTGCTTTTGTTCACGTTATGTTCCATTACTGCTTCGGATTGTTGTGTTGGCTTCTGTAGTGTCGGCGTTCGCATGCATATGTGTGCCTGTTCCAACACTATACGTAGTGTGCACGAGTATGCACGCATTTGCATAGGTAGGAATCACTTGAGTGTTTGCTTCGAATTTAGCCGCCATGCCAAGGTGGCGACGCTGATGCTAAAATGCTTGTAAACATAAACATCGCTGTTTTTTTTCTCTCTACCAATACACCACGGATGTCCCTCATAAGGAGTGGAGCTTACTGAGCTGTATTATGAAAATACAGCGTCTGAAAAGTTTGCTGGGCATGTGATCGCCCAGAAAGCACGCGTTCCGGGCCCGCCTCGTTGTGCGACCTAGCGCTTTTCGAATTTTCTGTGGAGTTCTTTGAAGAGCAAAATGTTTGCCAGTAAGCCTGCTATCATCGACGAGCTGGAGATATTCAGCCGGAAATATCTAAAATTAGGCCCATTTTATGCCAAAAGAATTACCAACAATGGGCGTATAGACAATGCCGAAAAGTCCTGGAGTCGGCTATCTTCCTTCTGATGACGATGAACTATATATTATGTGTTTATGTAGAGTAGCACGTACAGTACTCGAATATTTATATATATACGCCACATTAGAACTACCAATACTAGAATTTAGAAAAACAATTAGCAAAACGACGCATTTGCACGTGGTGTAAGACGATGATGTCTCACGGCGGCCGCGTTAAAAAGCATTATCTGTGAGCCCCTTAGACCTCTTCCAGATAGAGGCTGATATCTTCGATTATGTAAATCGCATAGTAGTTAATGACACCGATATCAGGGCGACAAAATTGACAGGAATGAACCAAAATTATTCAAATATCTCTCACATACAGATAAATTGATAAAAACCCGACAGTATGGCCAGTTAAGGCCAGAGCAAACTCGTTTTAGGCGTAACGTCTAGGTGACGGCTAAAGCCATAGAGAGAACAGGCTGCGCAACAGTTAATAGCCAGAAATAACAAAAAGCTAAGCTGGCAACAAACCATCCCGGTACGTTCTGACAACACTATACAAATTATCTATTAATGTTCATGTTACCAGAAAGTATACAATTGCGTTTCGTGCCAAGCTTTTATAGAAGCTTGTTGCAAAAATAATTTAACCAGTATGACATGATGTCTTTAACTTAAATTACAAACAAACATTGATTGTTTATTATCACACGTGTTGTGTAGAAATAGTACAGTTAAAATATGTGCATATGTTTACATACACACATTTAGTCATATAACTTAAATTACAAGTCCCACAAAGTCTGTATTTATCTCCCATATATATATATATATATATATATATATATATATATATATAATGTGAAAACATCAAAATGCGTGTCCAGAGATAGACCTAAAAGCGACGCATTTTTTGCGGTCAACCGAATGATCAGAAAGCCCTAAGGCGATAGCCAGGTCCGTAATTGTGCAATTAAATAACTATTACATAATCTGCCTTTATAGTCTTTTGACAGAGAAGTCTCTAGCATCCTTCACGATATCGTTGAATATTGCGTATTTCGTCTGAACAAAAAAGTCGGAAGAGGTGATAATCGGCGCCAACACCAGTTGAGATTTGATAAGAAATATATATATATATATATATATGCACAACGCGCATATCTCGGAATGGTAAAGAGAGGCGGAGACGCAGCTAGCCCACTTCTATTCACACTTTATGTTGCTGCACTAAATATGGTGCCAAGAAATTATGTTATTATTAAGTTAAACACATATTGTATACGCATGATCTTGCGGTAATGGCCAGTTTAAGGGCGCACTTAAAATTGGACTTAAAATTATTGCACACACGGCGTAAGGATAACGAGCTCACTATAAAGGCTATAAAGACACACTTGTTACGATTTAGGCTCGGCTGTCGAATCGTTTGTGTTTCTTGATTTTGTGTTTCGCGTGTCTCCGAAATATTGACAATTTACTTAGCATTTTTAACATTTTCGGACTAGTTGTCAATGCGGATAAAACAATTTTCATAGTTTTTCGCTAATCGCCGGCGCTACTGCCCTTATCTGACAGCTAGCTGTTAGTCAAAACACGAAACATTGAGCTCCTGCAGGCCGCTAGGTGCCTGGGACTTGTAAAAAAAAACATGTAATGGCGTTCCCATCTGGATTTTATTGCACCCAAGTAATATGCTGTACTATCTGTCTAGCTGTCTATAATGCCATAATTTAAGTCCCCCGCAGAAGCCTTACTTCTGGTGTACAAAGCCCTGTTCATACTAGTGCTAGGCTATGGTATTTTGGTAAAGGCCGTGACCATTTTCCGGGGAGCTAGGGTAATACAGGATGATACACTTATGCAGTGCCGGGTGTGCCTCCTCACTCAATTATTGTTTATCACTGCTTTGACGGTGTCATGCGTACCAGCTTCGACCCGACATTATGACAATATTGTTTATGTACGACGTTATGCTTACCTTATTGGTGTATAATTCTGAACATTTCTAAAATTATGCACTTTGAGCCATAATTCTAACAGGCGAAGGGGTTCGCTTCGTGACTGGATAAGTGGCTTTAACCTACTCACAGTGGCAAAATAGCTCGGAGCGTAATAACTCTTGCAGTGCCCTCAGTATCGTTGAAGTCTAGTCAATACACTCTTGCATGCCACCTCTCTGAAACCGGTGTCCCCAAAAAACATAAGATGCTTCACAACGAAGCTCCTGTTTGCTCGCGAAGTAAAACAATGACTCTTAGTGTTTCACAGACTGAATCCGACCTTTGGTCTAGATATGTCGTGGATTGAGATTATATATATATATATATATATATATACGTATTTTTACCTATAGTGGTTGTGTATTATGAAGATAATGTACGAGTGTACTACTTTGTGTACGTGTTTATTTTCGAGCATGTTGCCTCATTTATTCTTCGGCGTTGCAACAAACGCTTAAAAGTTACATACTACTTGGATTTTGTCGAGCGTGATTTGTGCCTCGTGGTTTGATTTTTTATCTTCTTTCAACCACTTCTACTATCAAGGACTCAAGCGTTGTGACATGCGATTCCGTTGAATAAACCACGTTTGAAATCGAAACTAAAAATTAAAGATGCGGACTGAGCGTACTAATTCGAAATCGAAGTTTAGGTGTAATAAGTTGAGCAAAGCAACAATTACCAGATTTGTCACTAGCGCTATTAAAGGTTTCGTGAAAGTGCAAAGCGCAGTACAACTCTGGCATGTGTTTTGACTAGAGGTTTACCTGTTTCTTAAGACGGAGAATTCCATTTCAGACGACTCGCCATTGACGCTACGTTCAGTTATCACCAATGAGACGCTGCGCCTTACAAAACCATAAACGCATGCACTAAAGAAAAACCTACGCCGCAGCATATCCAGCAGTTCAGTCAATAGCGGAACTCGCAAGATGAAGGAAGATGTAGTGATGTTAATAAACCACTAGTTGTAACTGATGTACATGTTTATAATTTACCCAACCTGAGTGTTAAAAAACCAGAGTATGCCCCAAAGGAAAACGCATACCGCATATGTGAGCATCTTGCTTCTTTTCATCGTTGACATTATATGGGAACGGTTCACCGATCATACTACTCCAGCAAAACTTTTTTTTCGTACGGCAGTGCTGTATCCGGGGGGTGCATTAGATATGCTATGATCGCTACTCATTGCAATAAGAACTCCTCACATTGAATCCCCAGTGGGCGCCATCAATCTTAAACTCTCTTGACCGAACAATTTCTGGGTGCGTTAGTGCCGCCGACATCAGCTATTTCAAAATCGAGTAAAAAGTAGCCGCGATTCAAAGTATTTCGCGACCTCCTGCGTTCTTACATATTAACAACTGTTTTATTCTGCGAGCCGCTTGCCTTGTGATGGCTCTGAGGTGCTTCAAACCGTTGTGTCCCTCGCCTCATCGCCAAATCGGCCATGGATTCTCTGCAAAACGGCTTGTGCAAGCTCTGGGATGCGTGAGTCGAAACGTCCTTTTGGATCAAGTTGCACGAGAGCCCACTTTTACTTGTTACGCAGTTTAGACCGTGTTCTCCTGTGGCCAATACGAGTTGACCAAAGCATTTAGCCGTTTCGCACTACTATGGACAAAGGCCGGAGACAATTCGCGGAAGGGGTTATTTAACCTTCTCCCCAGGGAGGGCGGAACAAGTGCGTTTGGCTACTTACCGCTTTGTAGCTAGCTTTGTGAGAAGCTGTGTTTAAGTGGTCGAAGACTGGGCACTACGAATTGGCAGTCGCAAAACTGCCTACGAAACGGCTACCATGTTCACGCTGAGAGACTTTATCTGATAAGACCGACAAATGTGTTCCTTTGACCCTTATTTGGGTCCCCCTTTGATTCTGGATAATTGTGCGAGCAAAGTCATAGAATTTAGGAAAACTTTAATATTTTCCGGTACAAAGAACAGAATCAGCTCTCAGAGTTCCTGGAAACAGGGCCACGTAGGGCTTCAAATATGACAAAAAGTATGTGCATTCAATTGACCTGCTGTAAGCATTTTAGATTAAGAAGAGCTTTCTTAAAAGAGACACACCTATAGTTTTGCTGGTGCGGGGAACGGTGACAAACACTCACTAAAGCGTGAGCCATGCGTATATCGAATCCTTTTCAGATCAAAAAGAGACTTACTTTTCTCAACAGAGAAGTTGGGTTGGGCATTGTTCTGTTATTAATTTCTACGCTGAACAAAGCTTAGATAAGTCTAGTATAAACATGCTACGACTTGGCAAAAAATTCAATCAATATCAAGAACAGGTGGGTTGGATCATTACTTAACCCTCCCCCCCCCAGCCGGTCTTAACCTTAAAATAATGACCTCTATGGCTGTGCAAAGGGTAGCTACATAAAATAAATATACGGCGAGTATTGTCAGCCCGTTGTAAAACCTTTTATTCATTGCAACTTTAGGACAGATTGCTATGACATATGTGTGTATCGCGTCAGTTTCGAACGAGCGACACCTACTGCAAATATCCTCGACCATCTCCTCCTTGTCTTGTCGATACATCTGTATATAAAAGCATGCACACCTCTTGCTTATTAAAACTGGTGAAGTGTGAACGTTTTCTAAACTAGTATACTGTGGACGTGTTGTGTTTCTCTGGCAATAATATATATATATATATATATATATATATATATATATATAAGTAGTCTATCTGCAATGTATACTTGCATATGCGTGACGAACTACGAGCGACTTGAATGTACATATTTAAGTCCCGCACAGTTCAAGAGATTACAAGAGTAGACAGGCTCTTGGGGGTCGAGGCCGCGGAGGCCCTACGAATCGACGCGTGCCATCGACGTTGCCTTTATTGTCAGCTAATCATTTTCATCACCATCATCATCACCACCACCGCTACCACCACCACAATCACCACTCTCCTCACTATCGTCGCCAGCAACGTCATGCTTATTCTCGGCTCCGACAAAAGCCAGCTCTAGCAGCGTCGGCTGTAGCAGATTAGCGACCAGAGCAGCAGCAGCAGCAGCAGCAATGGCACAAGCAGACCGCGCAACTAACTGCCAAGTTAGTTGATGGGAGCGAACTGCCGGATCGACCGTCCGACCGAGAGGACCGGCCGTGGAGTGAGTCTACACATAGCCAGAAACAAGAGAGAGCTAGCTGTGCTAAGGGAGAGGGGGTAAATAGAGAGAGAGAGAGAAAGAAAGGAAGAGAGAGAGACAGGGGGGGAGGTCGTCCTCAGAGAGTTGACTGTTGTTACCGCGAACGCCGTCATTACCGCCCTGTCTCGGCGACTGTTCACGCTGGAGACGGGGAGAGCCCCGCTGTTACGTCCAGCCACACAGCAACATCCCCTAACATTCCCTTTTCCGCCCCCGGCTCCGTTTCTCCTCCGGAGAGCACGAGGCTGCACGACAGCAACAACAACGCAGCAACAGAGAGCCCCCGGCCCGGCAGCGCCGTCGGTGGGCGCCAGTTGTCGTGCTTTGGAGATAGATCTAGGCAGCGTGCGGCATCTACATAGGCGGGGTCTGCCATGTATGTGTCCATGGAAAAACGTGTAGGCAGGCTAACAGGAGCGCCTGGAGGCTAGATGCCGGTAGAACGAGGCATAGGGCAAAGGCTCGGGAACGCGAGAGGAGGGACTAAAGGTGAAGGAAGAAGAGACACAGACAGATTGATACATAGAAAAGCGAGAAGGCGAGATCAAGCGAGAGGGGATCTAAAAGCTGACGGGCGCGGATAAACACGCACAAAGCACTCGTTGTCGTACACGTCTATTAGAATAGGCAGAGAGTTTTTGTTGCTCGAATTATGTTTGGGATAGGATCGATCCGAGAGAAAGCGAGATAGGATTAGGGCGATAAGAGACGACAACGACAGAAGCAAGCACACACGAATAACAGGAAACACATGGGAACAAAAAGCGATAGAGTGTGAGATATGTATATATATATATATATATATATATATATATATCTAGCAAGAGAACGAGAGAGAGAGACCGAAACGTATGAACAAAGGAACACGACCGCCGTAGAAGAATTGTCTTCTATAACAAGGTCCTCGTGGTCCTTACACACAATGCTGGCAGACGCGATCTTCGAGCAACGAAAGAGCAGAATCGTATCATCAAGCACGCTGCCGAACCGACGGAGAATCATCCACGGATGAACAGGCGAGGCGAACGATATGGTTGAGACCACTTCTTACGGACAGCCCGTGGTAACTGCTGCTGTAGTAGTCGTAGTAGGCAAATTCCACACAACAATGGACAACAACGAATAAACGCGTGCGCTATGTGAGAGAGAGAGACGGGGGGGCTCAATCAACCAGTTGGCTGCACATTCATTTGTAAACTAACACCTAAAACAGCCGAATAATCAATAAACATATATATATATATATATATATATATATACTCTCATTAAAAATATACTTTTAAATGCGATGTAGCATTTGGTAATACCACAATAATATACATTCATGCAATTTCCGTCGGGGTCATAAAGCATAGAATATAGTGCAATAGAAATCGCATACATTATTCACATACAGATGATAATTAAAGTGATCTGAAATAACACTCTAGAAGACACAAAAGTATAGGACAGAATCGAAAATACATATAAATAGCTAATAAAGTATCTGTTCTTGTGTATGTATATGTTTGAGGTGCATTGCTTATATGATTAGAACGCACTGACACAAACTATCGACGTAACTTTATATATACACAGGTTGGCTAATACCCACAAAATACCCGATATATATATATAAATATATATATACATTATGATAACATATATATATATATATATATATATATACATTATAATAACAGACAACATGGACAAATAAATTTGCCGGCGGGCTATGTCGGTCCATAATATATATATATATATATATTTATATGACAAAGACGGCGACGCTAAAAATGGAAACATGAACGACAACAGTTAACAACAATAACATTACACAACGATAAGTTTTGTCGTAGCTAAAAGTGATACTTCCCTCGAACCGCCAATGGGGCGTGCAGGGTCCGATTAATCATTGTCTGGTATGGGTAATCCCTTTAATTCGTTCACTTCAACATGTGCACCGTAAAGCTGTACATGAAAGCGGTGTTGTCAAGCTCCGCCAATGCCGTAGGAAGCGCAGAGAGTAATGAAAGCGATGACCATAAATATCACCGATCACTGAATATCGACATACTGAGTATATAGCTGGCTTATGTCGTGCTCTTGTCGTGGCCGCGGAGCATCGTGTGCTCAACTTGACAAGTATTCATTAGTTAAAGACGCAATATAGCCGGCAGGTATGGGGGGGGGGGCAGATCATCACCATAGGCGTATGCGACGTGCATCTCTATGTACATATGGCTATGTTTATTTGTTCGTTTGTGGCCATATATATATATATATATATATATATATATATATATATATATTGTATATATATACACTCGTACATATGTGTGTGGTGCTACGTATATGTGGTATATGCGTGCACGTAAGATACGTCTTCGATTCGTCTGTATTCATGTATGCTGCCTGCATGCATGAGCGCTCGTCTGCATCATGCCTTCGTGTGGAGGAATATGTGAGGAGATGAACGCTCCGACGCGCGGCCCAGGCCCGAGGGCGGAGATAGAAGATGGGGTTGGGTGGTGGAGATGGTGGTTGGAGGTTCGGGCCGCTCCGACAGGCGTGCATGTGGGTATTCATGTGTCAAAGTTGATCTCATTGTGTAGCTACGTTGTGCGGTGTACCAATGGCAGCGGCATACGAAGCTTAAATACGAACCACCACTGCCGACGCCCTCGCTCGGGTCACTACTGCAAGGTATGAATAAAAGCAGCTAAACAGACAAACGGGTATGCATGCAGATAGATGATAGACGGGCGGGCGCACAGGCCATCATTGACGCGCATAGACCACCAGAAAGAAAATGAACAACAACAACCACCAGAAAGGGAATGAACAACAGAGTATGAAAAAAGGACGAAAACAAAAAAAATTAAAGAAAACAAGAAACAAGGATTCTGAAACAAGGCCGATAACGTGTCACAAACCGACAGGCAAATACGAGACGGTGAAGCGAAACAGTACAAATGTTCAAACAAAACGTTGTTTAGTGTCATTATCGTTGTTGTAGTTAACGTTATTCAAGAACAATTATGGCTAGTAACTATGTTACTAAGCGAATTGTTTTTTTATATGCTAGCGGTTACCTTTTATTAAGAAATTAAAGTTGAGCTACAATTGTCTCCCGAGGACGTCTGCACTCTGCATTGGTTAATGTTATTGTTATAGACGTTTCGGTCTGACCCTCAGCCAAGATTTAGCGTCCACAGGACTGCTTTTTGCATAGCTTCATAGACGGACCCCCATAACTACAAATGTGCAACAGTGGGGCTCGAACCCGCGCACCTACGTGGTTCCTCTGGTCGCGAGGCGCAGGCGAATGCACCCACCACGCCACCGGGCTCGACAATTGTTCTTGTTGGTGTACTTAATATTGTTGCTGCTGTTGTTGTTGTACTTAATATTGTTGCTGTTGTTCTACTTAATATTGTTGCCACTGGTATTGTTGTTGCTGTTGGTATCGTTATTGTTGTCGCCGCTGCTGCTGCTGCTGTTGTGGTAATCGCCGCCCGTTGTTGGGGTCGCCGCTCAACTGATCGTGCTCATAACCATGGCATGGTGCAAACAACAGGACTGCGAACAGCCGATTTATCACCTAGTCTCAAATTAGCAGCGTGGCCATGTGTGTGTGTGCTTTTTCCCTCTCATTGTCTCTTCCCCTTTCCCCCTCTATCTCTCTCTCTCTCTCTGTGCGCCACACTCGAGTGGAACAGGACCAAGACGACCAAGGCGGTGACTACGGCGATTAGAGGAACGGCAGGACATGTCGAAGCAGAGGTGGCGGGGACGGCAGCACTCAACCTGATCGCCTCGCGGTGGAACAGCCTCTGTTGGCCTTAGTGGTGGTGGTGCTGCTGCAGCTGCTCTTATCGCTGCTACAGTCATTGTAGTAATAGTAGTAGTAGTAGCGAAGTCGTAAGAGTTAGACGAGTCGAACTTGTAGTAGGGTTGGGGTAGTTGTGATACTATTAGTAGTCGTACTAAGCGTCGTAACAGTACGGTCGACATTGCCGTTGTGGTACCGGCGTACGGCTGCCGGCTAGATGTAGTGTACGGGGGGGGGGGGGGGGGGGGGCGAAGGAGGGGAAGACGCGATGGTTAAGGAGCACCATCGACAACACCAGACTCGAGGCGACGAGAGCAGAAAGGACGAAGAACCACCCACTCGACCAGCAGTAACAGTGGCTGACAAGGCGGTTGGTCATCCAGCCAGGCAGCTGGATAGGCAGGCATGGTCGGGTCAAACCAGAGCAGACTGTAGTCATCTGTAGCCATTTACTACTACAACTACTGGTTGTCGCCGTTCTCCTATTCCTCCTCCTTCTTTTTGTATTCCCCTCATGCCCCTAGCTTAACTTGTTTTTCTGCTGTTGCTTCTTCTTCTTTATTTTCCGCTGACTCGGTGGTCGTGGTGGCAGTGGTAATCAGCTGAAGGAATAAGTGCCCGCCCCCCTCCCCGCCTTCCCCTGGCTGCTGCCTCTGCTAGACCTTTCCTTCCCTACCCGGCCGAGTACACGAAAGGAACGATCCAAATGAAACGGACCGACCCCTTCAACTAGATATCCTCCGTTGACCGCCACGGGCGGCGAGGCAAAGGACGCCAGTTCGTCGTCGCCCGAGAAACCCTGATCCACGGTGGTGGCAGATGAGGAAGAAGAACAAGGATATAATAACAGTTCTAACAACAATCGTCATAGGAGCAGTAATCATAATTTCAGGCGTACTGTCAGTAGTACTGGAAATAATAGTAATAGTAGTTGTAATAGTAGTAGTGGCAGTAGTAGTAATAGATAGTGCCACCGTCTGGGCTCCCAAGTGCCATGGGCCGTGTTGGTGGTGATCATGACCCTGATTCTCCGACGGCGGCAGCAGCAGCTGAAATAGTAGCAGCATCAACAGCCCCACCTCTACCACCATAAGTCCTGCAGCCAGATGAGCAGCGGCAGCAGTAGAAGGGCCAGCAAGTCGGGTTCATACGGCCTCCTAGCAAGCGGGTGTCAGTGTGTGTTTCAGAGAGAAGGCGAGCCGAAAGGCGGCGGGAACAAGAGAGACCAACAATCGCGGCTATACGCACCCGTGTGTGGATGTGTGCGTAAATTGCGGCCCTTGTCGCCAGTTTGCCCTTGGAAGTCAGCTTCAAAGCAGCAGCCAGGCGAACAACGTTGGACAAAGTCTCTGCCACCTCCGCTGCTGCCCCTGCTAGCGCTACCGTTCTGGTGGGCGGCACTTACGAGGCAAAGGGGGCGACGATTTCGACCGACAGTGGTCCAGCCATCGTCGGCCATCATCGATTCGATCAAGCGGGAAAAGCAAGAAGAACAAGAGCGAAAGACAAGAGGCAAATAAGGAAAGAAAAACAGGAAAAGAAGGAAAGGAGGGAAGGAGGCGTTAGAGGAGAGGGAGAGCGCAAGCGGGAGCAAATGAGGACAAGAAATCATACTAAGTACATGTTGGGCCCCTCGAGCTGTGGACCCGCCGCTAGTGGCGCTCCTATCATTTTCATGCCGTTATCACGCTACTCGGCGACCACACCATACCGTTGTTGATGATCTGGACGATGGTGGTGGTGGGGGCGGCGGCTGCGGCAGCAGAAGTAGCGACAACAATAAAAACAATGACAACAATGACAATAACCAAAAAGCAACAACAACTAGCTACATTAATAGTAAGAAGCAAGAGTAGCAGCACATCGTATGCCCAAGACAAATGCTGAAATTTACCGCGCCTGTAGGAATCGTGCAGAATACGACACGGGGACCACATCGGTCTGTGGGCCGGGAAATCAAATCCGTTTGTGGGCATGCGCAAAAGCGGCACTTTGCGCAAAACGCCAGCGTAACATGCTCGCGCAGTTGTTACCGTTTACACCCAAAGCCTATCACCAAAGTCTACCCAACCTGTGGACATATATCAAAAGCACGCTAGTCAGTCATACGCCTTATAGCAATTGCTGCATTGCCGTAATACGCCAGACGTCAATTTCCATTGACGTCCAGCGGGACAACGCGATCTCAATCATGGGACCGTTTGTCTGATGACTAAAGATAGAAAGCTAATTAGCCGTACAAGCCTCAACTAAAACGACGTGCCTCTCCAAACCGAGTTTGAGAAAGTTGCAGGTTTTAGTCTTGCCGAAGCGCAATGGCAAGGATTTATCCTGGGGTATCCGCCATCCTAATAACGGAGTGCCCGGTACCAGGAGAGTATTAGCTAGTTTTAGCTGCGACTAATGCCACCGCCCCAGATATCCCTAGTTTTTTTTTGTATTGTTACAGTTTCTACCACTATTCCTCCTACTATAGATGGATGACTAAATTAATCGCATTGTTTATCAAACGCACTTACAAATGTTGCAGTTAGGCTATAGATTTGTTCTGTAAGTCACACTATTTCCGTTGCTCTTACCAGATTACCTGAAATGCTGCCTTTGCAAATCTAATTACTCTAACTGGTAGTATGCCACTATAACTTCTCTAAGATATATATCTATAGGATACGGGGGGACCGTTCTGCACGAGGACCCCCGGGCCGGACGGTTAATGCCCCGGGTGACACCCGGTGGTACCGACCGGACGCCTGCTGCCTTGGCTTAATAGGCAAAATGAGTGGGAAATGGCCACACGAAAGCAGACCACCGGTCGGGAGGACCTTCTGGCCCCGTAATCACGGGGAACCCCTGCGCTGGAGTGGGTCTAACTCCCCTGTAAAAGGGGGACGGTGCAATATTCTGGTGTGTAACGCGGAATCGCGAGGTGAACGCGTCTAATCGGTACGGTGGAGTAGTGTGGTACCCCCATTCCGAACCTCGATAGGGGGAGAGTGGGGGAGCTGCTGGCCTGTCTATTCGGGCTGGCGGGCACTCCCGTCAAAGGCTCGCGCGTATTAAATCGCGGGCGGCGGGAGTGTAAGTATTTCTCTCTTTTAGTAGTGGTTCAGGACATAGGATACAGTTGGAATATAATTGAGTTGTCTAATACTAATTAGTAGCTTCTGGATTTATCTATCTTGTTTTAACTGTTATCGATCAGCATTTCAACAAAAAGTAACAGAATTATACAATAGTAAAACACGAAGGGTTGTTTTTAATATATCATGCATGAGTTAGTGCTAAACAAAAGCTCGGCTATTTTTAGCTGATTTTCGAATCAGCCATCGTCGAGGCGCGCACATGTGTACATATGTTCAAGTCTACTGAGGTTTTATCTGTGTTCAACGTAAAACAGGCGCAAATCATATAACTCATTATGTAGTACAACAAGAGGCCGAATGAGAGCAAAACTACAATAAAGATGTGGCCCGCGATCAGCTGTCTATCAGTATAAAAAACGTCGCATGTGGTTGCAATGTAGACTAGATAGCTGATGGCGTGGGACACCACTATGTTTACCTGTCGTTCACGATCTATGTACACCGGACATATATCTTCTAACTATTTCAACTATAGGGCAATACATTTCCGTTCTATTCAGCAAATATTTACGGCAAGGTATGCGTTCCCGCATGTTTTCTAAATGTTTCATTAAGATACATACGTTTTATTTGATTCTCAGTTGAATTGCATTTTCTAAGATAGACGAGTATACTTGTATAGAGTATACAAATAATGTAGATATGAGGTTTCACTCCACTCGCTCTCTGCCAGCTGCTGCTTGTATTCTGCTCTATGTTGTCCGTAGAGCTGTTCACGTTCCGCAAGGGTTGTCTAAGGGTCGAAGTGAGGGGCTCTTGCTGAGCGCAGGAGTTCCAAAGCCTTGCAACGTTTCTAGTGAAGGGCCTGGGTGAGCCACCATAGGCTTGCCGACATTCGTCGAGTCTTCTGTTTAACTATGGCTACATTTATGACAGCTTTCAGGATGTCAGTTCCTTGATCCACGTCAATGGACAGCCTTCATGTGAGAGGCATACTCCTTCGGAGCATCATGGCAAGGTGTGCGCTGCCGCATTTTTCTTAATGTTTCAAAAAAATACATACATTTTATTTCGTTGGCAACTGATTTGCATGTTCTACATACACGTCACGCGACATACGAGTAACGCACCTGGGGTCATGTGCACATGCGCAGATATGCCACCACTGGTAAATGTTGCCGTGCAGGAACGCCCAAACGCCTTGCGCCCCTGAAACTCCCTCGGACATTGGCGATTATGCAGTAGAACTTCTTCCGCTATGACAAACGTACGTGAGTTAATTACGGTCATCAGTACCTTTCCTTATTCAGTCAGTACCGCCAGAGTCAGTGCAATTTTTGATGTCACCGGCTACAATTGTGGACAACTGCAGATCAAGATGTGCTATTCCCGCACAGACTACATCGGCAACATCAACAAACATCAGCATGCGTGACCGCTCTCAGGAAGACAAGCCAACAACTGAAATCTTCGCATCTCATCCATATGCAATTCCTCCCGAAGAAATGTCTCCGTGAGGAACATAAGGCTAATATCAGTAAATAAACTATCTGGTACTAACTGCATAGCCTGAGACAGCCCCTAAATATTCAAAGCTTGCTCCCTCGTCATCACAGAAGCTTGTGATGACGAGGGACGATTGCAAAACCGTTAAGTCCCGTCCTTTAGTGAACTCTTTGCTTGACGCCAGAAACACACTCTAATGAAGGCGAGAAGATCTTGCTGCGGTCGTTGTCATGGATAGCTCAACAAAAGATTGAGTCCGGTCTGACACTCGTCAGCTTTCACACAGCCGCGACAACATCTCGACTCTGGCGATTAGCCAACCATGCAACTGAACAGCTGACATTGCAACCCGACAAAACCCCTCTATTCAGAGGCCGCACACAGCTGTCTCATTGCGTAAACTCACCCAAATCCAGATCTGCACCACTTCCATGGAGGTTTCGGGGGCGTCGATGCGCTTTATCCGCGTTCCGTCAGATGTTGTTGCTTCAATGCTCAATAGGGAAGCAGTCGGCCTCGTGCCTGGTCGCGCACGGTGTCCACGGTGTGGTGAGCGGTATTCTCTTTTTCTTCTCCATCTGTGCGCTTAGGTGAACAGTTTTTTTCATAATTCTTTATCTTATTCTTCACGCTTTCGGCGAGAGAAGCAATGCAACGATTTATGCTCCAGTGCTACTCTTTCTATTGCATGGTACACCTCTGCAGGTAGAACTGACAGATGCACAACTCATACTTCTCGTAAAAACGGCGTTTGAAACGGCAATATGTCCAAATCCCCGACCTCCCGTCTAACCTGTTCGAGTTTAGCTTTGCATTTCCATATAAAACATTCATAAAAGCAGCATTTTTAGCCTAAATCGGATTGTTTCCGAAGCCGGTGAACAGCCTGATACGCGATACACACAGCGGCTTCTTGATCAGATAAACAAATACCTTTCAAGCTAAACAACACCTTTCGCCAGTGTGAGGTGGTTCCACACCGTCTCAAAGCTATACATTAGCCTCGGAACAATCTTATCACGAATATTTTTACTGCTAAGAAAACGGATTTAAATGTGCTCTCGAGTCTTCCGTCGAAAGGTTAAGGCTTCTACTGAGACGCTCACTTAGCGTGTAAGGAGTTCTGCAGCTCCCATACTCTCGAACGCAAACAGACAAAATTCGTGCGAATAATCAACGTTAGAATACTTTCCGCATGTGTTAACCTCTGCTAATTTGGGGGCATAAATTGCTTGGCCCGTGCCTGCACCGACCATCAAAGGGGCCAGTGAGTCGGTTACAGTTGCGTCCCAAACAAGCGTGCGACCGCGCTCAAATAGGGGGCTTAGGGTGAGACCGTCAACATTTTTCCATCATCTCTGAATAGTTCCGGGGGCTCATATAAGGCGGAGTGACGTGCTCGTCGGCTTGCATTGAACGTGCATGACAGGCCATGACGAGTCACAGCGACATGGGTAGGACACGACTAGGTCAACACCAAGCCGCAGTCCTGCGCTTATGCACGTTGTTTGTCGTTCAAAAGAGTCTTAACTCGCGGACAGGGTAGGGCATGTAATCAAGCTCCAGCAATTTGACTTCAAACGGCTCGAACGGCCTGGCTCTATCAGCAACGGAAGGTGCTCTAATAATCAGGTTATCTAGTAGCTATTCTTGCAGGCACTGTTCAACTGACCGGGTTAGCTCTATCATCGGGGAGAATTGAATAATGACGACAATGTGTCGATCAGCCTTTAAAGTTTAACGTTATAAGCACCCCATCACAGTCCAATAATGCCTTAACCTTGTCCGCAGCCTGGGTCAGTGACGACACAATTGCAGGAGCTGCCATCGTGACCGCATTCGACCTACCGAGGCCGCTTAAAGACCGGGGCATTATCCTGGTCTATTGTCACAGTGGTCAGCCTGAGATTTAGTATGTTCTCTAAAGTGACGACTAAGCTAAGTGCATTAAATTACTGTAAGAGCTCAGGCAATGAGGACAGGTTGCAACCTCTGAGTAGGTGTGTTAACTTCGTGGCTAAAAAGCAAGATTTACGAAGGAATAGGCCGCAGTGGGCCCCCAATTGGGGTAGCCTGCCTGTGGCGGGGTCCACTTTGTCTTTTCCAATGGCTAATGCCTTGGCAATGCCGTCCTGCAATTAGGGTACATCTAGCAGCACCAGGTTAATCTTGTCCACTACGTGGCAGCCCGGGATTAGGCCAAAACGAGCAGTTAAAGCTAATGGCTCAACTTCGTTGGGGGATGTGACATATATTTCACATCTGATTGGGCCCAGGATCAGGCCACTAATCACACCAAGGTCAGCGACTTTTTAGATATCATCAGGTACAGTCGGAGGTCTCCGCCCAGGACCCCGTCATTCAGGTACCAGGCATTAAGGAGGGACTGCAGTGAATCTACCAACTCATTGATAAAAAAGGAGCGACCCAGGGAATCACCCTACTGAAGACCAGTCTGCGGTAGCATAGCATTATGGGGCATGTGATAGTTCACAACCTTAGGCAGAATTTGTCTAGTGAAATAGTCAAGGTGCCAATGATTTGAAGGCTCGATGCAATTGGTCTCTTCGGACGCTACTAAAAACGTTTCGGAAGTCCAATTTGACCATCACCGTAGGCACTTTCTCCGTTTTCAAAAATGCACTGCAAAAAAAATGCACAGGTGCAGTGGACTGCTACCTCTATTCCCTCTGGGGTAGCGGATCCTAGCTGGTGTTGATCAAGAGTTGCAGAAATGAAATCCCTTTTATTGTGACAGCCGATTTTGGCCGCTAATCGGTCAGCGATTGAGAAACAGGCGATTGGGCGTAGTAAGCCATCTCTTTTTTGTGCAAACATCCTCACCTCGTAGATGAGTGGTAAGATTCAAGATGGGGGCATCTGAGCACATCGACCACTTTAGCAATGGTGTCAGTTTTATTTGCTGTTGTTTAGGAGCCATAGGCGTTTATAACAGAAACCGGTAAGGCTAATTGCAAAGAGCTACCAGTATGTCCGAGCTCTTATTTTTATATATTATATATTAATTTGAAACTGAGTTCGCCATATTAAGCAAACCCCGCATAATAGGTCGGGCGATTGTGTCTGCGCTGTACCAATTAACCTATTGTTTGCTGTGTTGAATGTAGTTAATTAAGATAATTAACACTTATTCCTAGTTAAGTCGTTTTTTATTTGATGTTTTGTAAAGCTTGATATTGTTGAGTATTCTACATAGTATATTCTAGGCTAAAGCACTTTAAATTTAAAAAGTTCGACAAGCCAGCTGATTTGCCACAGACAAAAGCATGTGTCAACAGCAAAAAGAAATTAACGTTCTGTCTATTTGTTAGAATAGCAAGCGATTGTCTAACTACACGGGTATCAGCCGTCTAATTCGGAGCGCTTTTCAATTCGAATCCTCGTCATATTAGGAACCCACTCATTTGGTTAATGGGTAGCAGTTGCGTCTGCAAATTTCCTTTTTATTCTCTACGTTTTCCAAATATTAATTTATTTTTATTCGTGGGATAGGACAAAATCGCATAGAGCCAGGTCCAGCAAATAGAAAGGTTGCGGAAATATAGAAATCGGATTTTTCATCAAATAATCGGAAGTCAGTAACGATGTGTACCCCGGCATTACTGTAATGGAGGGTCCACTAGTTGTTTGCACAGAGTTCAGGCCTCTTGCGTAGGATGTGCAAGCCCAATTTTCTTAAACTTTCGCGGTAATATCTTTATTGACCGTTAAACCAGGTTGCAAACATTCGTGAAAGATGATTGCCTAGTAATCGAAAAAAAAAGGCAAAAGGACCTTTGTGTTGTATCTGCTTTGTCTGAATTTGTTCGATCGACTTTCCCTTTGCAAACACTACTGGGAGAATTGGGTTTTGGTTTCAATGACGTTACCATGAGTCGTCTCCTGTAATCACTCTCTGAGGTAATCCAGAGTCCTTTGCTACCCTCTGAATGTTCAATTTAGGCATTTCCCGACGGGCATTCATTTGCTGGAAATTAACCATTTTTGACACGAACTTCGCCGCAAAGCTTTTGATGCATAAAGGATCTAACCTACGCATAAAAGACTGTTGCAACTGATCCATAAGGTATCTCAAATACCCCCGGTTATCTCTATGATAGTGATTCGGGGATTGTTAAGTGAGGTACCACAAACTTTTGAAACCCTTTCTTCTGTCATTGACATCGGCCGGGGAAAGGTTTCCTTTCACACCACGTATATCCTGACAGGGCACGACGACTTTCAGTGCTACCTGTTGAGGATCGACAACGCGATAACCGAAGGCCTTCTCAAACGGAATTCAGCTTCAGTTCGTCGCGAAATCGACGGTACCTGGTATACACAGTATTTCGGATCACTGCTTGTAAAGCATAAGCAGCTTGTAACCGGAACCGATATATATATATATATCGGTTCCAGTTACGAGCTGTTTATGCTTGTATACATTATTTTATATTTTCGCCGTTTACTTTTTATCAAATATATATATATATATATATATATATATATATATATATATATATATATTTATTTAATTTTTTTTATATATTTATATAAGTTCGTTATATTAGCACTTTGGAGTGAACAATTGTCTCCGTGCGAACGTGTGATTACGGGTTCTCTAACCCAGGGTTAGCCCAGTTCAGCAATGTGCCCCGAACAGACGCTGCATTTCCTCGTTGAATGTCAAGCGACAGCCTCTGACGCAAGAATTCGGATGCTCTCGAGTCTCCTGTCGAAAGATTAAGGCTTCTGCCTACGCGATTGAATCAGTTTGAGCGTAAGGGGGCCTGCAGTTCCCATAGTCTCGAACGCCAACGGACAAAATTCGTGCGGATAATCCACACTGGAATATTTCCTGCATTTGTTAGCCTCAGCTAACATGGAAGCATGACCTGCTCGGTCCGCACCTGCACCGACCATCGAAGGGGCTAATGAGTCGGTTACAGTTGCGTCCCAAACAAGCATGCGGCCACGTTGAAAGGGCGTCAAAGTCAGGCCGTCAGGTCTTTTTCCGTCATCCCTCGATAGACCCGGGGGCTCTAAAACACATGGGAAGCCGGCAGATCGAAGTGCGCGACTAAAGGTGTCATTTAGAGCAGAGTGACGTGCTCGTCGGCCTGCACTTAACGCGCATGACAGGCCATGATGGGCCAACGCGTCTACAAAATCACCACAACGACATCGGTGGGGACACGACTAGGTCAACACCAAGCCGCAGCCCTGCGCTTATGCGCGTGGTCTCGTCGTCTAACAGAGTCCCAATTCGAGGACATGGTAAGGCGTGTAGCCAAGCCCCAGCCCCTTGACTACTAACAGCTCGAAGCCTGGCTTTATCGGCAACAGACGGTGCTCTATTAATCAAGTTTGCTAGTCGCTTTTCTTGTAAGGGGGTTGTCCAATTGCCCTGGTTAGCCCTATCGTCGGGAGGTGAATCAAATAACAACGACAATTCGTCGGTCAGTCTTTGAAGTTCCCTGTTATAGGCGTCCCACCCATCACTGTCCAATAATGCTTTAACCCTGTCCGCGGCCTGGGTCAATGACGACACGATTGCAGGTCCTGCCGTCATGACCGCGTCCGGCACACCTAGGCCGCCTAAAGAAACCGGGAGCATTACCTGTTCCCTTGCCGCAGCGGTCAGCTTAAGATTTAGTATGATCTCTAAAATGTCTAAGCTAAGTCCATTAAAAGGCTGTAAGAGCTCTTGTGATAAAAACAGGTTGCAACTTCTAAGCAGGTGTGTTAACCTCGTGGCTGAAAAACAGGATCTAAGAAGGAATATATATATATATATATATATATATATATATATATCGGGACAGCAAATAAAGCAGGTCAAGGACTTGGGGATCCGCTTGGACAAGAGCCTGACGGGCCTCAGCCACTTGAAAATAACCTCGGCAAAGGCGGCCAAGGCGGCTAATGCAATTGCAGGAATTCTACTAAACATTCACGTACCAAGAGAATGCAGGCGTAGATTGCTGATGTCAGTGGCCGAATCTATAGCGCTATTCGGGTTTCCAGTCTGGCTCAAGGCTTCTTTGAAAACAAAGAAAGCGAAAGGGATCCTTGAAAGCACTCAGAGAGTGGCGGCTCTCAGGATTATCCAGGCGTATTGCACCGTTAGCACAAACTCTGCTCTCGTGCTGGCCGGAGCTCTTCCCTGGGATCTAAAGGTGGAGGAACGGCGAAAACTCTGGGAAAACAGCTCGAGCAGCAGTAAGGAAGTAGAGAGAGAGAAGACAATGGAAGCATGGCAAGCCAAATGGGACTCCATTCTTTCTGGAGCATCGAGGCACACCCTTTGATCCCTCATCCCAAACATCAAACAATGGATTGAGCGGGCCCGGGGGGAGAACTAAACCATTCTCTCACGCAGATCCTCACGGAACGTGGGGACTTTCAGACATACCTCTTTCGAATCGGAAAAGCTCCCTCATCGAGCTGCGTTTATTGCCAAGAGGGAATGGAGGATGACTCGACCCACACTCTTCTAAAGTGCCAGGCACTGGAACAGGCTAGAGCCACAGCAATTGCAAAACTCAGGAACAAATGAACCAATGAGGGAGACGGAAGAGGAGCAAATATTCCAGATCCCCTTAGAGGAACCCTTAAGGAGTTCGTAGACTACATATGCGGCACGACTTCTGGGTGGAAGCTAGGAGCAGCTATGGCTACGGAGGTAATGAAAGAGAAAGGAACCCTGGGAAAGCTCAGGAGAGCAAGATTTCCGTCTACTGCACTAGAAAATCACGTTAGTCCGAATGATGCGGCTTCACAGGTGTTAGTACAAGACACGTCGAACGTTGGGAAAACCCGTGAGTGACCCCAGCCAAATGATCCGAGTGGCACTCGCCACTTCTCCTGATAGCCCATAGTACTGTTCTATGGAGATCTGGGCCATCAGAGAGTGAAGCTTAAGGGAGGAAGGTGCGTTTAGTGGGTATGGGTCTCAGCGGGCTAACACCCATCCGCTGGGGTCGAGTCCCACACTGCTCGAATGGAAAGTGGGATCTTCTCATTTTCTACTCGTAGCAATAGTACGTAAAAGTATTTAACCCTCCTTCATAAAAAAAAAATATATATATATATAAGTGCAAATTCATATGTGCGGTTCACAACCACTCCTCGATCAGAAAAAGGTATCACGTAGCAGAGTCAGCAATTTCTTTGTGTCTCGATTGACGTGCTCTCAAAAACAAATAGCGCAGCCCTTTCAGATAATATTATGAGCGTAGCCATAGGTAGCGTGTGACCATGACGGCGCCAGCACAAGCAGCAGCAGCCAACGCCCAACAGCGGCAGAGACTGGCCTCGACTGACATGCGGACGATTCGATACGATGGCTGGATTCCCGACCACGTCGGGATCAACGACTTTGGTGGGCCTTTTCTATGTGTCTCTTGAGCAAGAAGCGACACAATCAGATTAGCGTGTGTGGTTGTTGTTGTTGTCCGTTGTTGTTGTTGGTGTTGTCCGTAGTCGATGTTTTAGCAATACGTTGTTTTTTTCGATGTTCTTTTGTTTTGTGTCGAGCAAGCTATTTCCAGATAGGAAGGTCGAGCGCCGTCCGAAAGAACAACACCGCCAACCCCAACAGCAGCAGCAGCAGTAGCAGCAGCATTGCCGGCAGCGCAGGCGGCAACGCAGGCGGCAGCGCCCGGAGTTGATCTCTTCTATACACACACACACACACAGACTGCTGCACACTGTGCTGTCGTCGGAGAGCCACCGTCTATGGGCCGCTGGCCCCCAAGTCAGGCCGTTCAGACAGTTTGCCCGCTGTGACCGCCCGCTGCGAAACACGACAATAGTGTATCATCATCGTCCTGTTCGAACAAAACCGAGCAAAAAAAAACACAAGATAAGATCGATCGAACTACAATGGAGGACGACAACAAACGACACACGCGAGGACAGGGCGAGGGGCGGCGCCGCCTCCGCTACCGCCGCCCGCCTGGAGTTTCTCCGACTTACTGCGACCGTCGCGCCAGGCCAAAGGACAAGACATGTTTGACAAGCCGATCAAATAGAGCGGGAAAAAGAGAAAAGGAGACAGGGAGACAGGGAGAGAGAGAGAGAGGCAGACACAGTGTAAGATGGAGAGAGAGAGAGAGTCTGGCAGTGCTATAGAAGTATTCCTCTATGAGTGACTGTGTGAGTGTGTGTGAGTGTGTGTGTGTGTGTGCGAGAAGGATAAGTGTGCGAAACCGAGAGACACGACTCACGAGTCAGTGTTATAAAACGAGTTATAGGGGAAAAAAAGTATTGAGGCTGGCTGTCGATCGTCCGTCCTTCCGTCTGATTGTTGACGTTGTTGTTGGAGTGAGTGAGTGGGTGGGTGGGTGGATTTGTGAGGAGCTGTCACCGTTTTCCTCCTCCTTCTTCTTTTCCACCGTGGCTGGATCGTAGCCACGGCAGGACCTAGGAAAAGGAGAAAAGCGGAAAACAGCGAAAGGACGACGTACTTGTTGTTGTTGTTGTTGGTGCGAACGCATGCGCATGCGAATATGAACTTTTCAAACTTGTCTATTAAAGCTATTGGATCGGCGGCAAGTATCCAGGCCTATCGTACAAGGAAGCCAATGCCTGGCTGTTCAACAACGACGACGACGACCACGACAGCCCGAAGCCAGCCAGCTTGTCGGCTACTGCAACAGACCGCTTCACGAGGCGTTCGCCGCTTCGCAATGTTCTCAGATCAGCCATCGGCCTGGTGTATTGCTTGTCGTCGTTGAAGCAGTAGCAGCATTGATGGTCAGATGGCTCGTATAGCAGCTACACATACGTAGCGTTTTTTAAGACACTCCACAATCCAGAAGAAGATGTTCCATGTTTGTGATGAGAGCTTAGGTGCGCCTAGACTAGAATGTGTTGGAACGGCCGACAATGAAAATCGTAATGCGTTAATCATTTTTTATTATCATCATCACTGTGAAACGCCAAATGACGAGTTGCGTCGATGTCAATGATACGATTAGCTGTCCAGCTGTAGATGGAAGCTATACAAATAGAGCTTCCGAATGTAAAGCGTAGCAGAAGAGTATTTTTGTTAAAACGAAGTGCTTTTTAAAGGTCTGGACGCGTTAAGGAAATCTGGACTATCAACTAAATGCATTTTCAAACCGCTAAACGAGGCCAATCTATGTGACTATCCGATCGAACCAAGCGTGCTGTTTGAGGTAGACCTATAACGGGAGATTGACCCGGTAAATTTTCGAAAAACGTATTGCAGACCCTGCACAGCCTTGTTGAGCTTCTGCGGAGAAAAGTAAACAAAGAGAAGGAGAGAGAAGCGGAAAGGAAGCATACCTCCTAACTAATGCCTCCGATTTGTCGGGCATTTCCAGCGAAGATGAGCTACTGAGAATCTGTTCTGGTGTCTGTTTCCACTAGCTCTCTTTGTTTCGTACGCAGGACTTTCAAGCAGGGCACTAATACAACTCTTAGGAATCGCATGAGTACAGTTGTCGTACACTCGTATCTCAGATATATGTATACCGTTGATTACAAAGCAACGAAGGATATTGCTGACAAATTGAGCTTTAAATTAATCGGTAATAACTCAATCGGTAATATTATAACTATAGTAAATTACAGTAATGTAAACATCATCTAGTAGCGGACGGTAGCGTAAACCCGAAACTTGCATAGTGGTTAGAGGTCACTTTATATCTCAACAAGACGTTCTTAGAACTAGAGTGGCGTACCATCTTCAATGCACTATCGGTCGACGTATTCAGCTGTCATTAACAGTACAGCATATGTGATAGGGAAATGAACGCAGAGAAATGATTTAGGCGTATCGGCATATTCTAAGCATTTAGTTTCCGACGAATGGTACACAACTACAGATGAAGAGTCAAAAATTAGGTCGCGCCATTCTCTTAATGGTTCTAAATTTTGGCTATCATGCAGAGTTCACACGCATGCATATAGTGCCCCTGAGATAAAAGGGTGATATGTGTACACACACTTATCAAGCGAATAAACCAATCAACCAATAGGCGCAAAAAGATTGCAACAAGAAGTTTAATAACCGACACCGAAATGGTAAAAGGTTACATATATGCAGGTTTAAAATACTGCCTAGGCGGCAGCATTTAGCTCTTAGGCTAACGCAACATTTGTGCAAATATTTTTACGAGTATGTCCGTGCAAAGTGGGGCGCTACAAACCTCTTGCAGCTTGCGGCCAGTGGTTCTCAGCAAACAAGTCGTAGAAAAATTAAATTGTTTGACTGATTTATTATTCGCTTGACATGTATATCTAAAGACACATGTTACCCTTTTATATCAGGGACGTTTAGAGTGGCAGTATATATATATATATATATATATATTGCCTACCCATTCATATCACCAGTGTAGTCGGTAATAGCTACTGAGTATTTGCTTTCCATTCCAGGGACAACCTCTTCTTTGTGATATCGACCTTGAGTCGTTCCTAGTATTTGATCCTAAAGCTAGCCGCCCCTCCAAAACTGTACATTCTTTTACGTCATGAATAATTGACTTATTTCCTAATCAACATTCTGAACTTTCCCCCTCCCTATATATAGCTCGTTGTATCTTTGTATCCAAGATCCCTGCCCTGGCATCTGCCCATAGCCCACTTGCCACATAAACCTTTGCCACATTTGCCTTAATTTAACTTTTACCCTCAATTTCACCAATTTCTCCAATGCCTAACTCTTTCTCATTGTAGACTATTTCACCTAATTTCCCTAGCTGCAAACTCTATTTTTCAATTCCACTTCGTGTTGATCTTTAGTGCCGTCTTATCTGTTTAACCCGTTTTTTGTTTGCGACATTCTTAATCCTAATTCTAAATCAAGCTGTACTTTTCCTTCTATTTTGACATCCCCCTTGCCTTTTAAGAAACTCCCTAGCGCAATTAAAACGGCAACCCAATGCAAATCTTATCTCTTTGTATTGTTTCTAACTTGTTTCCCAGCCCCGCGCTGCGAACCAGACGGGCATTAGCAAGGGCCAATCCTGCTACCTACATGGTCTTCTATATATTCCATGTTACTATATATTTATTAAACCCCCAGAAGCCTTTACATCTCACTGCGTTTCTTCTTTTTCCAGCCTTCTTACACCGTAACATATCTTCTTCCTCTAAATAATCATCTCCTGTAGTCATTGTGACCCCAAGACACTTGCACTAAGTTAGATAGTCAAATTTCCTCCCCTGTACTATATATATATATATAAAAAAAGCGCATTTGCAACAACTAAGGTTTAGGAAGAGTGCAACGATTGCCGTACCTTCATCATGGAGTCTCATCCACCATGTTTTCGCACGTACGCTATGAATCTCCGCTATATATATATATATATATATATATATAAATATAAATGGGCTTATGAATAGGTGCGTAGGTAGGTACGTGCATCTCTTTCCATCATCGCGTCATTGGCCGACCACTCGGCAGCCGCAGCAACTCGGTGGTCTTAGTGTTGTTACTCGGCGCTCATTCATCGCTGCGGCCCGGCTGTTCGCAAGATAGCACGGCACAGCACAGGGGCAAAACTATTTAGCATAGATATTACTTAAGAGAAAAGTCTCGTAGCGCACGAACGGCGTTTGTCCGCTACGAGTTGGAATCGTAGCAGAAACGATAGCGCGCGTCGCCGTGTGCTACGAGACGAGTGGTCTGCTACGAGGACGGCGGTGGCGTGATGACGGCAGCGGAGATCAGGGCTCGGGCCACGACCATGCGGCCGACCACCATAATGGCAATAGAGACCACCATGATGCCGATGCTGCTGATGGTTGTTGGGGCGGTGGTGGTGGTGATGATGATGATGATGACGACGACGACGACGACGACGACAACAACAACAACGACGAACTCCAAGACGACGACAAGCTGCCGCGGATATGGAGGTGGCGAGTATGCCTAGATACGCACGCGAAATAGCGCGCGCATGCACGTCCAGGGCAGGAAGACGAGGCGGCCACCGACCGAGGAGCAAGTGGCCGCCGCTCCCCCCCCCCCGAACGAATCCTCATACTCCTACTGGTTTCCCCTTCGCGGATGAGCGTGGACAAAACGAGTGGCAGCAGAAGAAGAAGAAGGAGAAGAACGAGTAAGAAGGAGAGATAGAGAGTGGGTTACGCCAAGTGGGTAGGATACTGCTACAACGAGAAAGGGAGAAGAGTGTTACGGCTGCGGGGGTAGGGCGTAGCTATAACCGCTGTGGACTTCCTAGTGGTGCTTATGCTGCTTCTGCCGCCCATGCCGGGCCGCCCCCGCCGACTTCTTGGTGATGGTGGTGGTCGTGGTGGTGGTGATGGTGGTGATCGTGGTGTTGCTGCTGCTTGAAGGGGCTACACCCCCAACTCCAAGCTAGACCTTCTACGAAGGAGCTCTGGCCCTCTTGCTTGCTCTCCTGCCAGCACAACGATGACGGCAGCAGCGACGACACAAGTAACAACAGCAACCACAACAACAACAACGAAGACGACCGCAACAATGACTCTCTTGGGGGTCGTACACGCTCGTCGTCTAGGCCAAGAAGATAGTGAACGGCGTAGCAGTCACAGGAGTCATAACAGCAAGGGTAGCAGTAATAGTAGCAGTGTAGAAGTAGGGGGGGGGGCATCGCCGTAGTGGTGGCGGTGGTAGTGGTATCCATACCAGCAGCAATAGCGGGACGACGACGTCGTTGTCGGTGAACACCACGAGCCAACGATAGACTACCGACAACGACGACGACGTCTGCGATGACGGTGTGACTTACAGGGGGGTAACTTTTGCTTGCCTGTCTAATGGCTGGCTGCGCGCCTGCCCCCTTGCCAGTGGTAAGTCACCATAAAGCTTCTCGCGCTGGGTTCGCCTGTCCTTCTGTCCATCTGTCTGTCTATCTGTCTACTCTATCTCGTCTGTGTATTGGCTGCTTTACCCTGCTCTGCGCTGCCATACCTAAGCATCTTGTGCCTGTACGGTACCGAGCGTGGGTTGGCGCGTCAACGGTGATGCAGTGAAAGTAGAGGAGTTTGTGAAGGAGAAGGAAGAGGAGGAGCAATAGGAGCCGAAAGAGGAAAGGAAAAACATGCCTGCTTTACGCGGATGCAGTTATGGCTATGCCCAGCTACATCGTATCCGAAACACGGAGCTGCTGTCTTTGCTGGCACCGCTGGTCGCTACATCGCAAGCGCCAGCGGAGGAGACGGCATAACGCGACCACGACACGGAATGAAAGCTAGTAGAATATAGGACGAATACAGGGGAGAGGGCGTAAGGGAAACTACGCCATAGAAAGAGCTTAATATAGAGACAGAGAAGAGCGAGAAGAAGGCGATAGATAAAGAAGACGATCGAAAGAGATGGGATAGGAGAACGTAGGGGGGTAAAACGAGAGGAAATGTCGATAGCATTAAGAATAGTGTCTGCCGATAGAAGGAAAGCAGGCGAAAAGAAAAGAGATAAGAAGAGGGAGAGAGGGGGGAGAGAAAGAGACATCTGTTATCTACAGCAGCTTGCCCAATAAACCCTGCGCAAATGCAAACACTACGGATGAATTGATTTAGACTGCTCGCTGTATTGGTCCGGCTTTCGCAGAGAGCCGAAAAACATGACGCGAGACGCCAAATCAAACTACGTGGGCGGTGGCCGTACCGACAGACAGACGTTGCAATAGTTCCAGCATGTTGATGACCTGTAATAAGCAGTGTCTTATTGAGTCTAGTGCTTCATCATGGGCAGTCCGGCAGAGCCAGAGAAATAAACATACTAACGCATTTTATCGCCAGAACTAACGCATTTTATCGGCACAAACATGTGCGCAAACACAGATATCATTTCATGGCTTTGTACCGTGTCTTCCTCCTATGAATAAAAATGGCCACAAAATGATCCCAGCTCATATTGTTTTGTATATTGATGTATTTTGCACATGGGAAACAAGCCGCTCCTTGGATATTATGTATATACATATATATATATATATATATATATATACGAGGTGTGTTCAAAAAGTATCGCGACTTTTGTGTTTTTTCAAAAATTATTCATTTATTCATGAATATCTATTTTGTCCCCTTCAAAGTAATCCCCATGAGATATTATACACTTGTGCCAACGGTTTTTCCAATCTTCGAAGCACTTCAAAAAAACATTTTTTTTTTATCTTGTTCAGCTCCTCCTTCGATGCCGTCTTTATCTCGTCAAGCGTAGCGTAACGTCGTCCTTTCATGGGCCTCTTCAGTTTAGGGAACAAGAAAAAGTCACAGGGGGCCAGATCTGGGGAATACGGTGGCTGCGGCATCATTAGTGTGTTGTTTTTGGCCAAAAACTCGCGCACAAGCAACGATGTGTGAGCAGGGGCGTTATCGTGGTGCAAAAGCCAATTTTTGTTCTTCCACAAATCCGGGCGTTTCTGGCGGATTGCTTCGCGCAAATTGCGCATAACTTGCAGGTAATATTCCTTATTGACCGTTCTACCCTGTGGCAAGAACTCATGATGCACCATGCCCCTGCAATCGAAGAAAACTGTCAGCAAAACTTTCACATTCGACCGAACTTGGCGCGCTTTTTTCGGTCTTGGTTCGTGCGGCAGCTTCCATTGAGATGATTGAGCTTTGGTTTCCACGTCATAACCATAAACCCACGATTCGTCACCAGTTATCACTCTCTGGAGCAAATTTGGGTCGTCGCGGACAGAGTTCAACATCTCATTAGCAATGTTCATGCGATGCTGTTTTTGGTCGCAATTGAGCAATTTTGGTACGAATTTCGCGGCGACCCGTCTCATGCCCAAATCATTGATAAAAATCGAATGGCACGAGCCAATCGATATGTTTAGGTCCTCAGCAACTTCTCTAACGGTGATTCGACGATTGGCCAATACCATTTTCTCCACTTCATTAATTGTTTCGTCTGTTGTTGAAGTGCTCGGGCGTCCGGCACGCTCTTCGTCGTTCACATCTTCTCGGCCTTCTGAGAACATTTTGTACCACCGATAAACGTTGCTTTGGTCCAAGGTAGCTTCTCCGTATGCCACAGTCAACATTCGGAATGCATCCGCGCACTTAATTTCGTTTTTCACACAAAATTTGATACAGGTTCTTTGATCCATTTTTTTGAATAGGTAAAAATCGAAGACGATCCAAAACACGTGCAAGCAAAGCAGCTGTCAACAATTAAGTGAACATTCAAAATGGCCGAGCTTGTCGGCATAAGTGAGAGACATGAGTACCAACATAACGCCACAAAAAATCGAAATTCGAATATACGTAACCCGCGAAAATTCAAAAGTCGCGATACTTTTTGAACACACCTCGTATATATATATATATATATATATATATATATATATGCATGCGTCTGGAGCGATTATAGGGTTATGAGTAGTAAGGAAGATCACTTATAGCAAATATAGCATGCATTCGTTCAGGTAACAAATAAGTAGTTTAATATAGGCTACTTACACATAGTAGCCTATAGTTAACCACTGATTTGCTAAGCCATCAACGCGAACAAAAGCTGGTAAAAATTAGATCGATTTAAAAGAAGCCCAACAGCACACGTATTTACGCACCGATATAAAACTACAAAGAACATATTACTGGCATGCCTTCATCTCTACTTCAGGGATCTTACAGTGATATTATTAGATTACTATCTCTTTAGCTTGTTTTAAAACTATCAATGATGAGTTATCAAACCTAGATGTTTTCAGATCAATCGAATCAGTCATACCTAAGTGAATTAGTTGGCTACTTACAAACTTCAAACTGTGTGACGGAAGAAAACTCTTGCTCTTTAGTGGCAAAGAGGACCCCAAACGGTCATTCTAGGGTGGGCCCGTAGAATATCATGTACATTATCCAATACAAATCGTTGGACAAAGGTCCATCCCTGTTTGGATGGATTTTTGCGCACACAAGGCAACTGTATGTAACATATATATATATATATACCACATATATACACGTCGAGCGACTCAACAGCTCCTTAAGGCAGTTGAGCTCTGCAGCACTATATCGGCTTCAGCACTATGTCACCATAAAATTTTTCCACCTAGACATTTCACACGAACGAAGTGTCGCAATGTTCACCCGACACCCATCCGCAATATCGTAGGTGGCGAAGCTCCTTCGGCTGGAGCAGTTTCCGGCGAACGATGTGAATCGATCGTATGTCACAGTTAAGTGGGTATTTTCGTCTTGAGCATCTTCCCCGGGCGCAACGTTATTGTGTCAGTAGAAATAATAATAATAATAAAATTTTGCCTCGACATTTGGGTCGCGGGCTTATGCCCATGCTGCGACTGGCGCGGCTTTAAAATTCTAGAGAAACGCAGGTGGTTGGTTTCCTGCTTTACAGGTCCGCCTCGTCGTCCGTTGGTATTTGCGTGGTTGAGCTCGTCCTCGTTTGCTTTTTCGACTGCGTCTCAAAACTTTTCCGTCCACCTCGCTTTGTAGTACTCTCCTCAACGGTAGCAGCGCACATCGACCCGCCTCTTACTTGCTACTAAAGAACGACGCCCTCTGGCCTTTACATATCCAACTTGTATCGTGTTCCTCTTTCCTTTTCCTTCTTAGGAAAAAGAAATACGAGAAAAACAATATTACCGCTGTAGCTTTGAACAGTAAATAACAATTGTCGGCCCATATAACCGACCACCCTTATGTCTGTCGCACAAGACGCAGGGATCGATCGAGTGTCCCTTTGAGTCGTATTCCTCTAATGCGAGGTCGCTTCGGGTCTTCCTTCCTTTGACCTGGCAGCTAGTAGATGTTTTCTATATGCTACACTTTCGAGAGGCGTGTCATGTATGCATTGACAACGTTATGTGTATCAACTTTTTACCTTGTCGTTTACTGTTTACGTTAAAGACGAATATAGCATGCAGTGCTACTAGCGGCACTTGTGGCACTGCATTCCAACCATTAGTGCCCTAATATACCCTTGAAGATATATCTTTTTAATTCGGTATAGATTATCTGCACAACTTCAAACATATTGAGCACGTTTAAGAAGAGAAAACAGATAGTAAATGTTTTAAGTATTTGTTAGGCTATAGAGAAATATCAAATTGATTTGTTACACAAGAAGACGTTCTAAACTCTCGCTAGGTCGGTTTCGACGTTACGCCTAAGAACGGAGCAGTGACAAATAGAACTGGCTGCATCAATCGTAGCAGGCATTTGTTAGCACAAATAAGAAAGAGCAGATAAAGTGCGGATATATGCGATCCAATTGCGTATACCTTCATGCAGCCGTCTCACGCCGCGTTTTGTTCGCGTACTTAGTGTAAACCAGCACCTCTCAGCTGAATGACGATTGAAAAACACGCCCGTTAGTCGAAATCACGCATTACTAAAATAGCTAGCTAGCTCTAAAGAGACGCTTTCGTACGCATTAGTAGAACCTCTACGAACATCTATTAGGCGTAGGTAGTAGTCGCTTACGTGTAAGGCGGCCGATGATAGTCGCGTTTGGGGGGTAGTGCACGTTCGCCCAGCGTCTCCGAGCCCTGCGCCGGATGTGTAGCGCTTATTCCTATCCTCTTCCACCACCACCCCCACCACCACCACCACCACCACTCCTGTCGGAGGCAAATGTTTGATTATTCAAAGCAAACGCGCGCCTACTATCTAATTAGATTCGTGACTGCCGTCTCGTGCACGAAATTGCTACTACTCCTCTCGCATTCAGGCCGAAAGTTTGCTTGCTTGCTTTTCTCTTGTAGCTTTTTGCAGCGTTTGCCACCGACGACTCCTCCGTATTGGTGGTGGCGGCGGATGGTGGTGGCACCAGCGGTGATTGACTGCTTGGAGAAATGCACCTTCGAAGAGCTTTGGATCGAAGCCGTCCCTATGGCCAGCCGGCAGAGGATTCGGATGAATAACTCATGAGGAGGAGGAGGAAACGCAGAATACACGTTTCCTCCACGCTTCACAAGCACAGAGATGGCGGAAAGCGGATAAGGGGGGGGGGGTAAGGGAGTAGTTTGAACGGGCTCTAAGTAGGAAGGAATTTGTCGGATTTTAAAAGCAGAAAGTACAAAACCATTTTTAGCTAGGTATATATATATACGAGTATATATACATATACATATATATACGGCTCGTACTTTAGTATGACAAAGTACGGGCCCATCAAACTTAAAATCCAGGGTTAGTTTTTTCTCAGAGGAGACCTAAATGCAGTCGTCTTTCTGGGATAACAGTTTTTTTTATTGTTGTTTGTTGAATGCAATGTTGCCCGTGGACTAGACCGCCAGGTACAGGACGCTAGCATCTGTCCCACGTTGATAAGTAGTGATTGCTGAGACGTCTCACAGTTTATTGCGTGGTATTTAGCGCAACATTGTGAGCAGAACCGGCATCAGCGCTACTAACGGCGTGACATGGCTTTTGAAAAACCTGGAGTGGAGCAGCACACAAGGTGGTGGTAGCCATGCACGATATAATTTCTGTATACGTGAACATGCGGCTTCATTTTACTGAGAAATATTGATACCAAGGTGTTTCATTTCGACCGAGGCTTCGGAAATTTCTCTAACAGTCCTGCAAAAGAAAGAGAGCGTACCCAGGTTGCTAACTGTCACTCTATATTTATGCTTAATTACTCAAATGAACTTTTCGAGAAGCTGATAATTCAGATGCTTGAAAGGTACGTTGGATCAGCTGGGTTCGTTTTGTGTAACCAGTTAGATTTTAGGAAATCGCAGTCCACAGAGACGCTGGCACACAATTGACAGGAGATCACCGAGCGACAGGGAATAAGCAAATCTACCGGTGACAATTGTTTGGTTCAAACTATATGTGACACAAAGCAGGCATATGTTGAATCTACGTAGAAGAAGGCCAATATCAGGACACCGCAATGTTTGGGAATTGGGCCTTACAGTTCGTTACTTCTGCAAACTTCATTCTGCTTAAAATTTCTGCAAATCATGTCGGTTAGACGTCAGTTATGCCACGTCCGACCGGGACAAATATGTCAACGTAAATATGTGAAAATATATGAATTGGTGAAGTAGTAGTAACCTTTGTAAGCATTGTGCAAATGTCTAAACCTGAGTAAATGTGGGAACTGTATATACACATTGGTGTAAATGTGTGCACTAATACACTCCTCTTACCTATTACTTTTACGAAATATGAAGCATTGTAAACACGCAGTTCCGTCAACAAATCGGATCCCGTATTATTTTATCGTATTGTTGTAAAGCTGAGCGTTGTAACGATAGCGCAATCAATTAAGCCTGCGTACAGAAGAACCTCGGGTCCTGCCAACGCCCGCTCAATTCTCGACTGGAGTACGTGGGTTGCATCTTGTGTATCTCGGCTCGCCCTGAAATCGCCAAATCACGTTGACGGTAGCACCTCCTCGTCAATTGGAACTATTCTTGTGATGTTCGACTTTACGAAAATCCTCTCAAGTGAGATCATGTGATGTCCGATAGAGATCGTCCGGCTCACACCTGAATAGCAGGGATAATCTGGCGCGGTGCCTGGCCTGGTAAACAGCGTAGCCAATCTACGTGCAAGGACACCTTAAGATTCTACCCAGCGCGCTTAGTAGATCCTATCGGAACCACTGCTCTTTCGCTTTGGCAGCCTACGCAGAACATGTTCGCTACCAAAAGAAAGAGATACTTACACACCTGCCTACAGCGGGGGTATCGCATTGGCATAGGCGGGAGCGCCGCCAGTTCGAATTGGCGGACCAGCAGAGCCCCATCCTTCTCGCTGTGACGGCACGAGGGGCTACCACACAACTCCTTCCACAAAAATCGAACTAGGCCACCCCGCAATTCCGCGTTACACCCCAGCATATACCCACACACCCCGGAGGGTGGCTCGGCCCGCACCAGGACGGGCGAACTGCTGCGAAAGGCAGCGGCGAACACGGACAACTGTCTTGTAGAAGGGTTTGCCTCGTGCGGTTGCACTCTTGGCTCGTTATGCCTATTAAGCTAAGAGAGCAGGCGTCCCGATCGGTACCACCGGATCAACTAGGCCTGAGGCATTAACCGATTGGCCCGGTTTTGGTGTGTAGACACCGTCCCCGTAGGTTAATAGCCTTAACAGCCCTCAAGTGGGCCATGACAATATGAATTCATTGCCACATAATTTATATCGTATGCCTCTGCGCATACGGGAACTCTTAAGGGTTCTTATCGGAGAACAACGAAAAACAGAAGCATCACAACCTAGTGCAAACACTATCCTGAGGTTTTAACGCTGATTCCAATATCGCTTGTTTTTTTTATCAAACGGGTCATTTCCGGCCAAGATATTGGCTTGGAAAGTTACAAGGCTTACATGACACATACATCATCTGCTAAAAACAGCCCTAAAAAAATAAAAGGATTTCCTAAAAGAAAATTTATATTACAGACAGCTAAGGTATTTCTGCAGTTGTAACGCTTTGTAGGAATAACACTGACTCAATACTAAAATCAAGATCTAGACGATGACGGGATGTTAGCCACTCATAGCCAGATCTAAACACAACTTGATCCTAAGAAAGGAGCATATGCAAAACGAAGTAGTTAACTTCAGAAGTTCTGTGATAAAGCAACAAAGGCTATTTACGAATTTAGCGTCATACTCCCGTGTGAGTATATGTACAAATGTTTTACCCGTTTCATGATATGTTACGGGAGAGCAGCAAAATTCAAGTATAGTAATTTTTTCTAGCATTCTTCCTACTGCTAGAAGCAGCCTACTATTAGAAGAAGTCCACTTCGGTCATCATGCCAGACTTTATCATGCACGAGGAATTATGCCTAGATTTAATGCCTTTAGAAATGGTGAGTACCGGTACTTAATTTTAACAAAAAAAATAGTTACTATAGCAGTTTCGTCGACATGGCCTTGTGGTATCTCATGAGCTTAGTCTTAGCGCTTAGTTTGGACCGCCGTTTTTGGCTTTTAGTATGGACAGAATTTAGGGAAGCCCGTCATAGAGAAATTTGTTGCGTTTTGAAATGTATACACGCCTTACGTATGAAAGACCTGCCCTCTATCTGGCACCCTCCGCCAGAAACCGCTGCATCTACGTTGTCACAGGTATAGTACCCTGCTCTTATAATTAGAACTACACCATCGTGAGCGACCCCTAATCAGGAACTCCGTTCGGGGGTCACTTGAAGTGACAGTCATGAATTTATACGCGATATGTGATACATGGCTGTCATCTCTACTACCTCTGCACACGAATGGGTTAGTATCTGACGCCCGTCGACCTGTCGTCTGCTGTCTGCAGACATTGGAGGGCGGCAGCTTGCGAGAAATGCCACCCCATTAGCGGCACGGTGGGCGTGCGCCGCTGACGCTACTAGCTAGAATGAATGCTTCGTCCGCCAATCGCCAAGTGTGCATCTACTTTTGCCTGGTGAAAATGCGCTAACAAGTATAGTTATTAGTGCTTTAACAAGACTAAAGAATGGATATATCGACCTCTGTACGTAGTGTTTTGCCATCGCACAGTGAATGTCACCACATAATTACGTGATTAAATAATATTTTTATGTTATCTTTTTATTTTAAAAAAATCAGTTAGCAGTTAGTTTGAAAATCGAAATACGTATTCTAAGTGCAAATTAGAAACATCGATACCGGGATTATTGGTGTGATGATCTTCATTCATTTTGAAACAATTTTGCTTAAAAATTCTTCACTGACAACAGCAAGTAGCCCTTTTATATATTTTGAAATAGAGTTTGCTTAACTAAACAATATCACATTATATTGTCACTTTAGATTATAATCTATTTTGGTCGCTCTAAAACAATGTTTCAGTCGGGAAAGTGGCGGGATGCTATCCTTGAGAACGATTTGGACTATAAAGTGCAGTATTTCTTCGACTCCACGTAGTAAAACTTCTACATAAAAATGACCAAAATGCTGACTGATGGTCGGCAAGTTAGCAAAGCAGCTATTTTGGTAATAGAGAATTTGGCACACATATGCCTGCAATTTCGGTGCAATGCAACAAAAATCGGAACACATCTTTCGCACCAACTGAGGATATTCGGCAGCTCATTACAATATGGATTGCCTTCAGCAATGCAATGTTTTGTGCTGAAGGCGATCGATATTGTAATGAACAACTGCAGCGGCAGTGACTGTGCAGCAGTTATAATGACAGCCCTCCTCCCCTCTCCGTTCTGCTTCTAAGCTGAGACATGCTTCGGTCATGTAGATATGGGTGCATGCCCCCCCCTCTTCCCCTGGATGGCCGCAGCATTGTCAGGTGGTTGATTCGTATGGGTACTTCTCGCTGATGGAGAGCAGAGCAAAAATTTGACAGTGGTGATTTGGTGGTAGCAGGAAAAGCCAGCGGCGCTCTGCGCCAAGTATGTAAGCCGAAACGCCGAGGCTCACCGCCTGCTTCAAGGGCCGAAGGGTCTAGGATGGCGCGTCGTGAGATTTTCCGCCCATCCGGAACTTCCTCGTTCCGTTCGGGGGGCCGCCTGCGGGAAAAAACTAGAAGAAGAAGAAGGCGCCGGACTCGAAGCTTCATCCAGACGTAGCAGCGGGTCACCACCACGGCCGCTACCGCCGCCATAGGAAATTAGGGCCCACTTTGTTTTCCTGTCAATACCGTCCGTTTGTGACGTCCGCCTTCGCTGCACACGGGCGCCATATATATATGGTTTGCTTTTCGTATCGCCCTGGCTCGACGAAACGATTGTTTTGGCGGAGATGGATGGGGCAGGCTCTCCTCGCCCAGAGGCGTCGAGGCTGGGGGCGGCGCATTCTCGTCGAGACCTCGAACAGTAGTGTGTGCGTTGCACCTGTAGTACTTTATGCTTCGCACACGAAGCACAAAGTGCGCGAACGGAGGGACAAACACATGGAAAAGAAAAATGTCGACAACGGCTGAAGGAGGTGTAAGGCTGCTGGAGAAGCAGGCAGGCGGGCGGGCGGGGGGATCTGACGTTGAAAATTGCTGACGGTGGATAGCAGGTGTTTGAACATCAGTGATCGCTGTCGTCATGTTTTCGTCATTGTGCTGTCGCGTCACGGCAGACAAGTGCCTGTTGCCTCGAAGCGGCCACATGTGCAAAAATACACGCTTAGAAAAACAATCATTTTTGATTTTTTTATAAATAGTTATAGCCATATGTGTAGTTAGAGACAGTGTATAAAAAGTGTATATGCATAAAAATACAAAATTTGAATATATATATCTCCCTTTATTTTAAATAAGAGCGTTCTTCCATTTAAACATAGCGAGTGTATTTTATATCTGGATTTCGAATTATTTTGTCAAGTGGGTCAAGACGGACTAGAAACGTCGAAGAAGACGACTTGAAGCGATGAGACGTTGGTGTTCTGGCCTCTATTCCAATTATGCGCTACGTCTAAAAGCTGTGTAGTTAGTTATCATAAGTAAAATGTACGCTAATAATCCCACAACTATCAGCAACGTAAAGACCAGCACCAGATCATGCATTAACGATTGCATCCTAATTGGACCTAATTTATTCTTAGGAAGTGCTAAAATTAGATGTTCTGTATACAGCTTTTGAAAAATAACAAGCTCATCACCCGATATTGTGTTTCCAAAAACATGGTATTATATCTATAATAAAATATCATAAACACATTTGATTTGATGTTACTTTTAAAAATCCAGGCTATTTTGCGTACACTCTGTATAAAATTTAGATTATGTTACAAACACCTTATGCAAATAAATAAACTAAAAAAAAAAAAAATATATATATATATATATATATATATATATATTGTGATGATTTATTAATCAATTACAATACTTATATATATATATATATATATATATATATATATATATATATATATATATATATATTATAATCAATTACAATACTTATTATATATATATATATATATATGTCGTTGTATCCACTCAAGTTATTGGACGCACCGGAGCGTGAGTTGGATCACAGTGAATAGTTATAGAGGCAGTCTGAGTGCAACAGTGGCAAAAGTAGCCGCAGTAGAAGTAGCAGATTGTTTGATTGATTGATTTATATTCGCTTGTGCATATATCTAAATACACATGTCAGTCAACACTGAGTTGAAATGATATCTATGGTTTCTCCAACAGTCCATGTGGCAGCACATGGTCACACCAGCGGTACTGAGGTTTATCACCTCTTCTCGATATCTCGCATCAATGCACAGCGAAAATTCGCTCAACAACAGCAACAACAACAGGAATCGAACCAGCGATACCTCGCGGTAGATGACAAGCCTGACCAACCAGTCCCCCATACTACGACCAAATATTTGACGATAGGCGAGTAGATCTTCAGGCCGGCAGGGCTCGGCGAGGTCGCCAAGGTACTAGATGGGACTAGCGGGGGGTTGGGGGGGGGGGGGGTGGAGTTCGTGGCGTATGGAGCAGAAGGGAGATTGGGCCCGCCGGCTACCGCTGCAGTTGACATTCGGTGGTGTTGCGCACACTGTAGGTGACAGCCGTCACGCAACAACAGCAACAACAACAACAAGTCGCACCAGTAACAATACCGACAACACTAACGCAGCTGTAACAGTACGTTGTATATATATATATATATATATATATATATATTTATATTTATAGTAGCACTAGAACTCGTGATGACAGAACTCGTACCAGTAGCAACATCAACAGTAGACGAGATGACGAGGATGAAGACGATGATGATGATTATGACAAAAACAACAGCAACAGCAACAACAACAAACGATGACGAAATACAAACCATGCGGTGGATAAATAAACAGCCATGTTATTCGAGCTTGGTTGGAATTGAACAGGCGAACGGGGCGCGGGCCAAACAAACCGGACTAGAAGACTGGATTGCTGCATAGATATGGGCGGGGGGGGGGGGGGGTGAGTGTCGGTGTGAGGCTGTATATAATACCTATGCGTGTCTGCGCATGTGTGCGAATGTGGGGGTGTGGGGGTTTGTGCGTGTGTCTTTGTTTGTCTGCCCGGATGCGTCTACTGGTCTGCTGCTGCTGTTGGTTTTGTCCTCTGTGCCGGTTAGGCTTGGCATGGGCATGGCTAGATGAGATTGGTCCAAGATCCTTGAGGTGCTCCTTGTCCTCGCTGCGTCAGCAGCAGCAGCGGTGGTTGTTGTGAAGGTGGTGATGGGGGTGGTGATGGTAGTGGTAGCAGAAGCGTTTGCACCAGTGGGGCTACACAAGTGCAAGAGGTTCAACGTCTCAACGTTTACGACGAGCTAACGCTGGGGCTATGATGATTCTGCTGCGGCTGCTGCTGTTGCTGTTAATGCTGCTACTACCGCAGGTGTTGTTGGTGTTGCTGCTGCTGCTGTTGTCGCTGTGGATGCAACGTGTACGGTTCAAGCTCTCTCAAGACGAGATCTGAAGCAAGGAAGGACTGGGCCCGAAGCCCGAGCCTATCGGCCAGCTAGGTAAGTGGATAGGTTGGCTGGCTGGCTGGCACATTGCGAAGTGGGTAAGTTGGTCGGCGGGAGAAGCGGAGCCTTCTAAGATTGACGGGCGGCAACGCAAGCTTTGTTTGCCTTCCACTTTACGTACTTCGTCCATAAGCGTATGCCACCACCACCACCATCACCACACCACAAATCGTGATAGGGCGACAACCGGCAGAGCAATGTCGTCGGCAGTGACGGTGCAGCAACAACAGCCGCAACAACAACAATAGCAGCAGAAGCAACAACAATAGCAGCAGAAAAGGATTTACCCTAACAACAAGAACAACAACAGCAACAACAGCAGCGGCTGTGATGGCGGGAATAGAAGGGTCGCGGCACTAGCGGATATAGCGGCTTCATCAACGCCACAACCAGCATCACCACTCTACGGGTACAGCATAGCAAATTGCTCAGCTCAGCATAATCATCATTACCATCAGCAAAACAAATTGTATGCAACAAAGCGGTATAAAAAGCAAATGTTGTATCGATGCATGTTCATAAAGTCCCAGGCAAATATATATATATATATATATATATATATATATATATATTAGCGGCATGGTTTAGAGGGCCAGTGCGCTAGTCATGGTTGTCGTATTGAGAAGTGTCGGCGGTTCGATCCCTGCTCTTGATCGTATTTTTTGTGTATTGCATACCGCTGAGACTCAGCGACGATGCTGCTGCCACAAGGACTGTTGATAAATACCTAGATATCATGTTCACCTCTGCTGTCGGTCTCAGCGCGTCTGATATAAAAGGGTGACATAATATATATATATATATATATATATATATATATATATATGACACATACATGTATGTGCCAACTATATATATATATATATGACACATACATGTATGTGCCAACTCTATTAAGACCTACCGTGTAAACGTAATATCAATCACTCACACATATGCAAGCTCCAAGTTCATACCATTGCTTTTTACTACTACGAGACACATGTTCAAATCTGGCGCTGTTGCTAGGACAGCCCCTCGTCGAACCACGACTACAACTACAAACAGACTACCACTACTACTACTACTACGACTACAACTACAACTACTTCAGACGTTGCATTTAAATCCCCGCGAGCAGCTTTCGAGCAGAGATTCTTCACATTGTGGCTGTCTGAGGTTAGTGTGCGCCGGCCTGCTCGACCGCCCCGCAGCCCGCCTCGAGCCCGCCTCACGTTAGCGCTGGCGGGACCGAGCGCAGCGATTCTCCCTCCCTTCCTTCCTTCGTTCCTGTGTGCCTTCGCCCTCCCGTCGTGTGATCGCGGCCTCGCCTCGCCGACGATACGAATCGCACCAACCGCTGCAGCCGCCATTCGTCGCCGAGATCGTATTGGTTTTGGCAGCGCGAGAGGTAAACATGTTCGATGTTTACTCAGATGTTGAATTAATTTGCACTCACTCGAAGAAGGCGGACAAGAGAGAGTGAGCACACGGGAAGGGAAGGAGATTGTGTGTGTGCGTGTGAGACGAGAGATAGAGATAGACGGAAAGACCGAAGAGAGTAGGGAGAGAACGCACGAACAACTGGACGGGTAGGTTGTCTGTACGCTTGTTGAGGTTCGATTGCAAATCCATTCGTGGCTGTCTTACGGAAAAGGTGCTTGACGAAAGGGGTGGGTAAGGAAGGCACAGGACGGCACGAGGCACGCGTTGATGTTATAGAGATTAAGTTATCTCTCTCTCTCTCTCTCTTTCTCGTACTCTATCTCATATTTTGTCTCTCTGTCAATTTGTCGGTCTTTGTCGCGCGCATTCCCTTTCTCCTCTCTCCTTCTCTACAGGACTCTTGCTTCTCTCTCTCTGTCTACGTTTCTTGGGATTGCTGGGATTCTTCTCAGTTTCCTCCTCACCTTGTTGTGGGTAGTGCATCGACTACAAACGTTACACAGTGGACACAGTACACTATTTACATATATATATATATATATATATAAACTCTAATGATACAGGAACTACAATCACGATGGGGTTTATCTATAACGAGAGAGATTGAGGGCTGCATCACTCATATGAAGTGGACAGGGAAATTAAATGTAGTCGACATAGGAATACAGACTTCGAGAAGTACGACATAGCGACAAGCCGGATATAATGCTAGCATCTGAAGACGACGTTTGCAGTCCACGGGTTTCATCACGTGTTATGCAACACGGAAGGTTTCCACAATCTTCAGGAGTGTTGTAAGTGCACGAGGTGCTTAGACGAGTGTGTCAGGTACCATGCCACTGTATGTCCAGCAATCTAGTTAATAGCCGGACTAGCAGGTTGACAGAGGATATATATATGTTTTTTTATATAGAAATACATTGCTGTATGGTTGAACAGATTGTAACTGGATTGTTAGACGTGTTTTTTAAATGCCCGCTATCATATTGCAAACAGATATATATATATATATATATATATATATATTTATATATATATATATATATATATATATATATACATATGTTGACCAAAACACCGTAGAATTTTTGCGAGCAACAATAAATCATCTCATTTGCTGTGGGCGCTCTAGAAATTCTCTCGAAATGGACAGCAAAAGTTTCCAGTTATGGACGGCAATTTTGATTGAGTTCAAAAAGGTTTTACTGCTGTAGAAGATGTCCCAAATATTTAGAGTGTTTTTTGACGAGGACAGCATTTCAACGTTTTCGTGCTACAAATTGTTTGCCAAGTTTCGCTTTGGCAGCTCAAGCTATATGGCTAAATCCCGTTCTGGATGACCTAATACGCTCGAGGAAGGAAAATAATATTTTTGTAACAACCGTTGGCAGTGATGGTGGGAGTCAGCGATGACACAGTGTAGACAACTGTGCACAACAGGTTAAGTTGCTGTAAAGCGTGCACGCAGTGGGTTTCGAAGAAGCTCAGCAAAACGCTAAGGAAAATGCTAACACTGCAGCACTTTCCGGCATTATAAATCCCCTGTTTTTTTGGAGCGGATCGCCAATGTTGATGAGAGCCATTACTTCCGAACCAGACAAATTGGGACTGAGTGCAATGGAAGCATGCGTTGTCACCGTTTCCCAAAAAAATCAAAGCTATGCCCTCCGCAGACAAAATAGATGCTCGCTATCGTTTCCGACTCCCGAGGTCCGGCACTCATCTGATTCTTCGAGAACGGAAAATCATTAACAGTAGCGTGCACTGTGAGACACTCTGCAGCCTACGCAACTCCATCAATAGCAAACGGCCTGGGCTACATACAAAGAAAAATATTCTGCTCCACGATAACGCGCGTCCACGCGTATACAGGGAAATCACACAAAATTTACTGACCAAGTTCAAGCGACACCAGCTTGAGCATTCGCCCTTCGACCCGGACGTTGCCCAGCAGCTTTCATCAGTTTGGTCCGCTAAAGGAACATCTCAACGAGAGGCGTCTTGACTCGGACGATGAACCGAAGGCTACGGTGGAGAACCGGCTCTTGGCACTGCCCTAGAAATTCTGGGAACAAGAAATCTTTCGGCTCGGAAAACAGTGGTATAGTTATCCTCAGAACTCTGGTGAGTACTACTGTTGAATAAAGACGTTATTTAGGTCCACAGTGTCGTTCCGCGCTTTTTCATTTGAATACCCTTCAAACATACGAGGGTGCTAATTTAGTGCTCAGCTCAAGCAAGATGTCCATATACATGGTGGTTCTGCACTATGCATAGAATAGAGAGATAACAGAGCTTTTGCCCGGAATCATTGTCCCACGATTGTCAGCGCAGACATAAAAGAAAAATATCTAATGGCAGGAAGAATATAAGTAAAAATTAGGTCCATGATATGCCAAAATGTCTTTAAAAATTGTGTATCTCGTATATACAATGCCAAAAAGTCCTGGGGAGACCATCTTCTTGCCACCATCTTTCACACATAATGGTACGCAAGGTACTTTCTAATAAAGTGCATTGAATTTTGAGAGTACCTAGTCTATTTCGTCTTCTGTGCCAAAATGCAAGACAGTAAAACCCTCAAATGACTCTTGCCGCAATACATATGCGAGGTTATACGTAGGTAAAGAAAAAATCAGGCGGTCCGTGTTAGAATAATCGGAACTCAAGTGTCTGTTCTAAAAATAAATATTTCAACATTAATGATACTTTTACTGTCATATCACGGTTACATTAATCATGATGATTTTTGCATAATCACATTGATAATGATACTTAGAATCGCCCTCTATATATATATGGTTGGTAAAGCCTGGCTTATGTGCATCTAAACCAAATTCTGGTGATCATTGCGGTTTGACTTCAGACGGAGTATTGCCACCGACCAGAGCCCAAAGAGATGTAATGAAATTGACTGACTGGGGGCAACTTTGAGGACAAAACCGTTCTTAAACTCAACCGCTCAAAATTCACACTATGGCAAGTAGCAAGGACCAGAGCCTTCTCGGCTAGGGCCTAAGCTTTTTCGCTAGAGCCTACTGGTCTTAGCGTTAAGGTGCGCACTAGGTTCTGATCCGACATGGACTCCAATTAGAGGACAATCACTAATATGAGCAAACTGGGCAGCACACGAACACAAGAATATTTATTTATTCATCCATAGTGTTTTTGTTCCATTTAGAATAGCTCCCGCCCACGGCAATGCACTTGCGCCACTTTTTTTTTTCACTCTGAAACATTTTTTAAACGCGTCTTTTGGAGTCGAGTTGAGTTGTTCCCGCGAATTTTTATAGCCAGGTTCGGCAGGACCTGGATAAATTGTAAAAATAGAAAACTCGGACCATCTCGTCCATCGCGAAAGCGATCGTACCACATATACACAGTGCAACATTTCCACAATTTCAAACATATAATTCGGTTTTTACCACAGAACTCAATGCAGGTTCATAGCTTCTCCATTTTCGGATCCCTAACAATTGCCGAGTCCCTTTTTCTTAACTCCTTTGAATCAAACACAAACATTAAACGTCGAAATTTTGCATTTCTGCAGCTGATGAATGGTGCTTCTAAGCAAAGCGAACCGGCAGACCTTATTGGGTTGCTCTGGTGAAAAAAACTCAAAGTACTAAAATATGCCAATTTGCCTTTGTATATATATATATATATATATTACTGCGGTGATTGTTGATGTCATAATAGACATTAGGTTGGAAGAGAGTGCTATAAATTTATATATATATATATATATGAGGGCGGATTGGTAACTTCTAGTACTTTGAATTTTTTCACCAGACCGACAGATATATATATATATATATATATGGCATGTACATATATGTATATACATACACAATTACTTAGCTTGCACATTTTTGTCTCAAATTATTTGAATTGATGAACATGTACACAACACCAGTGTGGAGCATTTCTAAGATTTTCCAGGGATATCTAGGCATACTCGAACCCATTTGTTCAAAGTGTTGATTGGCAGGAGTCTACTGTATGCCATAATTGTGTCTTTACCCTTAAGCCATTTCCAGCGTGCTCATACTGAACTCCTTTGAGCTTTCCCTAACAGGCTAATGTAACAGCAAGGCAATGCTGAACTTGGGTTAGCAACCAAGGAAGAAGAAATACATTTATTTGAGTGAGCCGCTTAGGCACTCGCTGCCCATATCGCAAGACGTCAGGCTAAACGTGCACCTAGTCTAAGGCCAAAACAAATCCGGATTAATATGCCATTTAACCGTTTACCGGTAGCGCCAGAAAATACGGCGTCAATCCTAGCACCATCCCCTTAAACGCAATACGACAAAGAGTCCTGCTTTCTTGGTGCAGCGGCAGCAGCCGTATAAGTAGACCTGAAGACGACAATTTCTTCGGAAACTCCGGCTTATCTAATTTTGAGGAGTTGAGTAGTTCGCAGGGCGTTCAAGGCGTCAGTCTGAAGCAGGTGAAGCCTAAAGGCCTCTCAAAGCGTGTCCAGAGGCTCTAAAGACTTCGTAAAGTGGTCAACTAAACGCTGGAGACGGTTCTAACCATCAGACAAATAGCGACCCTATAAAAAAAGGAACTAACTCGGGCTGTTGGAAATGACAAATGCAGTTAGAAGAAATAACTATGCGCCCCAACTAGAAAGAAGGGCTCTGCCGTAATCTGTAGTTTCTGTTCGCAAAGCCAAAATGTGTCAACCAGGCTGCAATGTCGAGGCACTTCGAGCACAATTATGTCTTTGATGACCTCCTTTACAATAAGAAAGCGTGCGATGAAGACATCTAATCCGTTGCTTTCTATAATGTTAAAGGCATTGTTTATATCCAGTTTAGTAACTACCGTAGGTAACCTGCAGGATGAAATATTGGCGTGCGGAATTCATATATGCATATATACAGCTGACGCCTGGGGAATGCTTATGTATGCCGTCTTTCGTCCCTCGAGATAGAGGTGGTACCTTTAGCATTTGAAACGCATGGGAACCTAAGCAAACCAACTGATACATTTTCATTAGAGCTGGCGAAAAGAATGACAAGGGAAAGTGGCGACCGCTTGAGAGGCCAGTATTTCCTGCAGCAGTCACCTTTGGACGTCCAACGAGAGAAAGCCATAGCGATATTGGTCTTAATAAAAGGAGAAGAAACGGATGAGTTGTCGGAGGAAGTTCCACAGATATAAGGAATCATCTTTGTTGCTGAACTGCCTGTGGATCAGGGCAATGGGAATATATTAATAAACGTATGCTTTATTATGCTTGTGATATATATATATATATATATATATATATATATATATATATATATAATAAATAAATAAATAAATAAAAGTCGACGGAGCTTAAGAGAAATGTTAAGAGTCCACTTTGCTCATATATATATATATATATTATATATATAGGCAGAGCGAAAAGAGCGGACTCTTAACATTTCTCTTAAGTTCCGTCAAGACTCTAATTGCTAGGAAAAACGCGAAGAAGTATAATGGGACGCTGTATGATGGACGATGATAAACGCAATTTTGTTAAATGACGGTTACGTGCAGTATTGTTTTAAACTTGCGTAGGATTTTTGTTTGCTTGGCTGTATAGGTTTCAATGACGCCTTGCCTAAGCTGTTCGTCAGGGGTGGGTATTCAAGGGCACCTACTATAGCAGCTTAATCGTATAATCGTAAGCATAACCGAAACGCTAACCGTAGCTGTTTAGTTAGGTCACAAGCATGCATGTAATTACACCTACATGCCTGACTTGATCTACGCAGCGTAGTACCATGTGGTGGAGCATCATGTTTAATATGTTGCGGCTGGCGCTGCTCCAATACCTCGCCAGTTGGACGAATTCGTTTACGCAGGCAGGTTATTGGACACGTTAGCAAGCCTGCGGACGTCTTACTCGCCGTACACTGCCCTCGTGTGGTCATTTCCGCTAGCGTTAGCACCCTGGCTCGTTGTTGTGGGTGTGGTAGAGGTGATATAGTTGTTATTATTACTGTTGTTGTTGTTATTGTTGCTGTTGTTGTTGTTTTTGTTGTTGCGGCTCTTGTCGTTGGTGCCACCGCCGGCCCCGCCCCCGCCTCTTCCCCCCAAGTTGTTACACCCAAGGTCCCGTCAGGACAGCGAGCTCCGTCTGCTACAGTTTCTGCTTCTTGCGTGCCGCAATCCTCGCTGTGGTGGGCTTGTACCAGCCGTTGTTGGGCCACGCGGGTGTACCACTTAAAATCTAATATAGTGTGAGCGACCTCACGGAGCCCGCGCCTCTGTGATCTGTGTTCCGGTCTTTGTTCGGCGGCGGTGACAACCACCACGGTTGGCGGGAGGTGACCAGCGGTGAAAGTTCCGGGAAAGAACTGCGAAATGCGTCGCCGCCTGTCACGGACACGGCGTAGATGAACGCTCGACGACAATATGAAGACATCCGAGGTCGTTGATGAAATGACGGCAGGCGGCCAACGTGCCTTGTGGCGGTAGAAGAAACATCAGCCTGGTGAAACAGCAGGAACCTCATCCTGGTGCTATATTACATGGCGGCGGCGCCTCCGGTCGAATGAGACCTTAGAGGCGTACAAACACTAAGGCAGTGTATTTTTGAAGTCATATATATATATATATATATATATATATAGATGTGTGTGTATGTCTGAGATGAGAAGAGATATAAATATATAAAGATGACGGCGATCAAAAGAACGAGAAGAGCAAGAAAAAAAATAGACGGGCCAGAGGGCAAGCGCAATAAAGAGACGCTACTCGTCGTAAGCGTAGTATGAGGCTCTATTGTTAAAAGGCGAAATTATAGATGTTCTGCTCGATCGACATTTCGCTAGATCGTTTCATACGATTTCGACTCGACAGCTCAGCATTCTACTACAGCAGCGTCTTTTAGGGCTTCTGCTGCCGCCGCCGCCGGCGGCGGCGCCCCTTCGTTTCCTACGGACCTCCACTGGATCTCAATCTTATGTCGTTTCCCGTTTCTAACTAGCTGTCCCGAGGCACCAAGAATAACAACGACGACTTCAACAACGACAACAGCAACCCTCTTATTTCGAAAGATGAAGCAAGGTGATTGTTTCGATCTGATGAGTCAGCCGATCCTCGAGCGGCCAGGCGTCGAACAAAAGGCGGGAGAATGCTGCAGGCAACCCTCAATGTCCATCGTTATCATAAATGCTATATCATTATTACCACTATCCACCACGCCCGACTAGCTATGGTGGACTCAGACGGTTCAAAGAATCGCCTCTCTCAAAGCTGTGCACTTTCTTCGTTTAGGCTGTTCGGTCTCCGCAAAAAAAACGTTATTTTTTTTATTGTAGGCTTCGATTTGTCTGTAGAGACAAACTTTCCAGGCTCCTACCTAATACGCATATTGTTTCTTCGTTGGTTTTACCCACGAAAGTTGGGCACTTACGGCTGATTCATTTCAAATACGTTCGTTACCAAATCAATGACCTTCATTGTTCACTGCTATCGCAGTGACTATTTATGTGACGCATAGCATGTGCAACGCGCATGTGTTTGCTCAACGGATTTTAGTTCTGGTCGTTGCTCTTATAACGATCCGTTTATGAATAATTAACATTAACACACTTTTTTTTTTTTTTAACGCTTTGACAACTACATTTTAGACGCTCGTAATGGGCTAAGTTGCCTGTGGCACGATAGCGTCTAAATGCATCTATCGTCATCGCGTTCTCGTACTGGAATTATATAGGCTTTCTCCAGCAGAGGTATGTAGCAGCAAGGCAATGACAACCACGTCCAACAAATTCTACCAGCACGGCCAGGGCTCGAACTAGCGATGTTTTGCTAACCGTGGTTGCCATGGCAACGCCCCGTTTCGAACGGTGCGTTAGCCGCCTAAGCCACCGCCGCTACAACTTACAATGTACATACACTTAATGAGAAAACGCGTCATGTTGTCCAATCTTAAATTATGCATCAGTGGCCCATCGTGGGCAAACAGTCATAGATACTGCGGGCAAAAGTTATTTGGCTGACAAATACCCAGCCCTTTTAAGAAACAGGAGTCAAAAAGGTCTGTCGTTGATGGTTCTAGCAAGATGCTTTCTTTGTCAGCAACAATAGACCTACGCCATGTTGCTTTATATTATTCGGATGACCGCTAGGTCATGTGAATCTCTTAATTTGAGTCTTCCTTATACGAATGAGAACGTTCACTTGTCACTCCCGACCAAACCGAAAATAACTCTGCGTTGCGTTGTTGTTTTTACTAATTATATTCAAAAGTAGTATTCTTCTATACGATCTCCACTTTGCTTGAGAAAGCTCAAAAGTTATCACGAAGTGTATTCTTTGTCTTTAATACTTTAATCAGTAAGGGGGTTTCTCTTCTATTGTTAAAAATGCAATTGTTGTTCCTCTCTTTAGAAGGTAAGACATATATTTATTAGGCGGGTTATAATAGGCCAATTAGTCTTACCCCGTTCCTTGCTGAGACCTTTAAGCGCTGTATTTTGCTACAGCCATTAATTTTCTGTCTTCGCGTCAATTGGGCTCTAGGGTCAGGCGGTCTACCAACACAGCGCACATGCTTTTATATTTCAAATCATGCTTGTTGAACGTGGAAAGGCACGTTTTGCCATGCCCATGGATATCAGCGTCAGACTGCGTTGATCTCGACCTTAATTTAGTCATATTTAAAGGCTGGATGAACCGCTAGACGCTGGCTTAGTGGCAAAGCCTTTGCCTTGCATTCGGGAAAACTGGGTTCGAGACCCAGACCGGCCACTCTTAAATTGTTTTGCAGGGTTTCCAATTTAGACAAGGTAAATGCCGGAGTGGAGTAAACTTAGCCATGACATGAAAAATTCGTACACGGGCAATTGCCTTACGGGAAATATAAAAAAAAGAGGGGGCACTAGCGCTCTCTCGAGCGTGCACCTCAGGTTGGCATTCTCATCATGGAACACAAGGCTTTAGGTTAGCCCCACTTGTGGTACGGCAGCATAGTTTGGGGTGGAACGTACAAGACATCATCGGCGCACTACAGACGTTACAATTACATTGGCGTTAGAGCCACCCATGCAATTGTTGGTTTTGAACCCAATGATTCTGTGAGCAGTCTCCTATATTGGAACATGATTATTTAAATAACTAACTGCTTTAGAGCTTTTTTCGTATTTAGTTTGTTACATGGTCTCGTTCAGCCCAGTGACATGTTCCGGGAATCTACTACTACTTCCACCACTTTTCCAGGATGTGAGAAACCTCCACTATTACTTTCAGGCGATTCAGGTGCTCTCTGGCGATGGTGATGTTAAAAAACAACATCTTTAAAAAAAAAGTTGTTTTTTATTCTAGGTGCTTTCTGGAGGATGGACTTCGCCACCACATCCTCGCCGTCTGGGGTTCTCTTCTAAAAACACTGCTGGGCTTTTTACGCCCGCCTCCAAGAGCTCCGTAACTTTGTCGCGGGTTTCTGTAGACGTTGCGGCTTCTCCGTGTGTGAATTGTGTATTTCTATGTTGTCGGCTGTTGCTTTTATTAATATTTATATTATTGCTGCGCGCGCACGACCACCATAGATTGGATACAACGACACACAAGCTTGCCTCGATTGGGCAACTCCTCAGTAGAGGTGCTGCATGTTTTCAAGTGCATCTACAAGTAATAAGTTCTGTCATTCGTCCAAGCTTGCACAGCACCCCGAGGTCTTCATCAACGGGACCCACTTGATCTCACACTATTGGCGTAATGCATGTATTTCGACAGCTTGCAGACGTTGGGTTATCACCATAACGGCAGTAATACACGAAGTAGCACGCCCGATATATTTTCAAGCCGACGAACTATTTCCTCCGAAGAAGAAGATACAAGAAAACGTGCAAGATCTGGAACAGACAAGCTAAAAAGGCAAGCGCAAATGAGGAAACGAAACTTAGTCATCCCGTAACTTTGCACATAGCCTAGTGCTTCCGTCGGCTACTACAAAACCGTTTCTCTTAAACACATACTTTCTACTGAACTTTCTAAAAGCTTATCGTAATAGGTTACGATTTGAAGCGCACTGGAGGACGTCGACAGCGGCTCAACACAACGCCCTCCCCCAAGGTCACACGCTTCACCTGGAAACATCTGGTTTGTTGTGTTCGTGAGGTCCTCGCAGAGAAACCGGAATAGACGACGACCACTCTTAGTAAGAATTAATCCGCATGTATGCCTTAGCAGCAATATCGACAGAGATTGTGACGCGATAAAGGCGACAGTTGATCAAGAGTTTGACATGATCCGGGTTGAGCTTTAGTTCCGACAATTAGGCAATGGTTTAGTGACGTCTTCCATGGAACTGATAGATGAGCAGTCCTAGACAATCCGTAACGTTTAACGTAGTCCCCGATGGTAGTTATCTCACGATGGTAGGCATGAGAAGAATAGTCTGCAATTGTTGTCGGCCCTCGCGTGCAAACCCCATCACCCCATCATCGTTATAGCGCTTGTACGTCTCAGGATCGCGGCGAAGGGATTCAAAGTTTACTTTCCAGTTGAGGACGAAGTTGAGGAGCTGGCGTAGACCCGCAGTATCAAACTGCGATTTCATTCGTGGTAGCTTTGTCAAGACGCAATCAATTGTTGCCTAGAATTAATTTTTTTTAAGGAGGTTGTTTAATTCTAGACTATCCTCCGTCCCCTACGGGCTTGGAACTTAACCTGAGGCATATCTTCAATGCACCGAGGGCCGGACATGTTAAGATATCTAGGGTTTCCCCAACAGTCCTTGTGGCAGCATGGCCGCTGACTCTCAGCGGTATGGTTATCATCTATTCCAATGAGCATCGCTCAGAAAAATTCGATCAACAACAAGGATCGAACCGGCGACACCCCAGTAGATGACAGCCATGACTAGCGCACTAGTCCCCTAGACCACGCCGCCACAATCATTGCTGTCTGACGATGTCTAACCCTTCGTAGCTTCGTCGTCCAA
>QVRM01002752.1:0-2500 GCA_003439945.1 Dermanyssus gallinae
ATACATACATATAGATTTGCGAGTGACGTACACGATCCCGACAAAATGGTGAAGATTCTTTATGTTTACATCAAAGAGCATACATTAAGGGTTTTCCTGGAATATGGCTTTTAGAACGTCAATTTCGTCCAGGTCTCAGCAAGAACGCTTAATATATTAATCTGTATTTATTTTATTATTCGCGTCTTCTTTACAAGTAATATGTCTGTTTAGGAGAGCAGAATACATATTGTGGAAAACTAGACATCTAAACAAACGCTTATTTTGTACAAAGTGTATATATATACGAGGGCGGATCGGCAAGTTCTAGTACTTTGAATTTTAAACATTTAACTAAAACCACCAAGGTCGTTCTAGCAAGGAGATATCTGAAGAGTTGAAGGTATCCTATGGATCAGTTGTAACAGCCTCGACCGATAATTTAGATGTCAGAAGACTAGCCGCGAAATTTATTTTGTCAACTACATAGAAAGCATCTTCCACGATTTGTTGCCACCTGTCTGTTCTACGGTCAATAAGAAATATCACCGCGAAATTGTCGCGCTTATGAATTTGACTACCTGCTTTGGGCCAGGAAAGCTTGAACACTGGAAGGAAGCATGAAGATAAGTGAGGGACTGTACGTCGACGGAAAACACGTATGATCAGAGTATAGGCGCTGGTCTACAAGCAGGTCCACTGCTATATCAGATCCAAAGAGATATATTAATCAGATAACCTCTCTGATCGCAAAAGTAGCACCCCAGTTGTTGCGCCTGATCAGAGAGAGAGAGAGAGCATTACTGTAGCATTTACTAAATTATTATTAGAGCTCTGACGCGTAGCATTTACTAAAGGTAAGACCCGGCGCGCGGACTTCATTTAATAGTTGCTTCTCTAAATGAAAACTACTAAAGCACGATATACGTCTGCGTCAAATGCATTATTTCTTTTTCGATAGATGATCGATGGTTGTTCACATCCAAAACAAACTTCTAATAGAGTTTCAATTCTTATTGGCCACTCGCACTATATACATATATATATATATATATATATATATATATATAATTTTGATGTTGGTAATATTTTTACATGCCTATTGTTATCATGTTGCCAGCGTTATTGCCGAACAACCTGCTCTAGTTAATACTCTGCTGGACTGCCCTCTCGCAGTTATAATGTGCGCCACCGATAGTGAGTTGATGAGTTGTGCGGTTTCGTTTGCCGGAGAACTTTCATGTGTATCAGCTAGATGTTGGACTATATACTGCAGCATACATGTTCTGGTTGGTCAACGGGTTTCTGGCCGGTGATCCACCGCCCGCGGGTTATCATTGTTTTTGGTTGCTGAGATTGACCGTCGTCCAGTTAATTGATCCGCCGAGCTGCCCGACACACTGCCCGGGTAGCTTAACTATGTATCTTTTCCACCATTGCGTTTATATATCGAAACAGCCATAATTCCATATCAATGTTTGTAGCTCCTCTTATTGTGCGTTGGTGCTGCCGTTTTTCATTGGTACCGGTATCGTCGGATTACAATGCCGCTACTATTTCTGTTGCTGATGTTTCGCTATTTTTCTCCTGTTGTGAACGCATTTGTTCTGTGTCGATTTTTGTCCGTTTATTGTTGTTGTGGTTGTTATGATTGGTGTCGTTGCTCCTATCGATTTATCTGTGCAGTTTGCTGTAATAATACTGTTGTGGGGTGCTATCGGGTTTTTTTTCTGGTATCGTACTAGGCGCCTAAGCGGTCAAGTACACGTGTTCTTCTAGCCCAGTAGCACATCGACAAAAAGCCTAGTACGAAAGTATGGCCAAGTAAGCCATACTCTCTAATACTAACATACCGCCTCCGTGGACACCGCATTCACCTACTGTGTAAGTTGGGTACCCGAAGAAAACCCACACAAAATTGTACATTACATGTCTGTGATACTATTTCACACAATGCAGAAGCGGTGCCGATGTGGCTGGCGGTGGCTCATGGTGGAAGCAGGTGGTGGTGGCCGACGGCAGTCCTTTTCCTTATCTTTCTCTGGTGTAACGTAGGAAAAGAAGCGGAAGCCGAACATGACAAAGAATCTCACTGGAGATATTTCTCAATACGAGTAGATGATCTCTCGAGATAAAAGATTCCATTTGATCTGGATATACGCGCACGCTATTAGCATAGGCAAGGCAATCGTAGTAGTAGTAGTAGTCGTAGTAGTCAACCGTAGTCGTACGAATGATTACGAGCGAACCATTTCATGTTGTTTTCGACGACATTGTTAGCGACGAGAGAAGGGGGGGAGGCGGGGCGAGTCGCCGACGGGTGGATAGATTATGGGCGGGTTGTTCTACACAATTGGGGATTGGTAGAAATAAGGTTGATTGATGACCGGGTGATGACAGTGGTTTTGCTGCTGCTGCTGCTGCTGTTTCCAGCGATGTTGTTGTTGTTGTTGATGATGTGGTAGTGATGATGGTGGCGGTAGGGTCTAGAACTAGTTTTTATCAGCGTTCCGTCCGCCGC